>LATX02000221.1:0-341692 GCA_001466705.2 Moniliophthora roreri | reverse complement strand
ACCTGATTTGCGATTTTCAGGCTGCAACTTTCAGCAATCTTCTCAAAAAGCTTTTGTTGGGACCGGAGGAAAAAGAGGCTTTTGATGCAGGGTTCCAATCAGTTGTGCTAATCAGCAGCAGCTTGGATCTGGTTGTCATATTGTTCTGAATTGAAAAGGTGGAGGAACTGGTAGGGGTTGGGTTGGAGACCATGCTGGTATGTGATATTCTCACCAAACCATCCTTCTCCAGATACAGTAGGAACTGGGCTTGAAACTCTGGATGACTGGCTACCAGAAGCAGGAGTGGAAGAAGAGGAGGCAGTTGCATTCAACATTTGTTAGATGATGGTGGGGATGGGGTCCTTTGGCTTCAGTCTGTGTTTCTTTATATAATCTCTATAGAGGTCTAGACAGTTGACCATTCCTTCAGTCTTGATCCACCGATTATGAGATGAATCGTTAATATGTCAAACCTAGAAAAGACCCACTTTTATTCATTTTACACTATTTCTGAATCAGAACACTTTAATATGACACAAGATAATGGGTAATAAGGACTAGAGTGAGCCCAGTCTGCTAGTCATTGCCTTAGAGAAGCAGTGGTACCTTAGAAAGTATAAAGAGCTATATGATACGCTATACAGAGGTGTCTAAGCTGTACTTTCTAACCTATCTAAGTATCAGATCCAAAAGCAGATCACTCCCAAAACCTGTAGAGAATCTAACTATGGCCCAATAAATGCATTGGCTAGTTAACCAAGCTCTCAAAAGTGCTATCAATGGGATTTTAACTTCTACTTTACTTTTCTATGACATCTGCAAAGTGCAAGCTGCAGTCAAACAGTACAGAGGTACTTAGAGGAGAAATCAAAACAGAAAGACAACTTAGAACAGGAACGATCATAGAACAATCCTCCTCCAAAGTCAATATATGGATTAGAGTCAAAGCAGGCGATCTCTTAATAAAGAATTCACTGGCAGCTAAACAATATGCAATGAGCAAACTAGGTACAAAGCCTGCTCAGAAAGACAGAAATCACTTCTGAAGGACATCCACTACCTACAGACAGATACAATGAGACATATGAAGAATATCTAATGCACAAGAAATCCTAAATAAGACCGAGCGTGCATTGTCAAAGGAGATCAGAACAATAACAGTGTGTTCTGACCTTGGAAAATTTGGCATCTAGGCCACTGCCAATGTGCAGATACTAGAAAAGGGAAATGCTGTCAAAAGACGGGACGAATACAGCCATCCGCTCGTAGATACCCAACTTAGAAAAGAGAAAATACAAATTATAGAGTCTAGAACACCTGGAGGTGTAGATACCTGCGTGGATATAGTCAGATACCCTAGTGGCCAGACTCCATGACATCCGAATAATCCCTGTTTTAGTATCTCAGTCACTCATTTGTTATTTCCTGAATTATCGGACAATATTTATAATTTTCTGTAGCTATATTCTTTGGACCGTATATAAGGACAGCTAGATATTTGTACATACTCAAGTAACTCTGCCCCCTCTGATTGTGAATACATGACAAGTTTGTTTGGTGTATAAATTTGTGTGCCATTCCAGTTTTGCTTCCTCACTACAGGCCCTGGAGATTGGTCCTGAGTGACTCCAGAGAGATAGAAATCTGATAACAACATTGCATGATAATGCATCAATAGACTTAAAACCTAATTATTACTATTGATAACTAGTACATGGTTGGAACTTGTTCCTATGCAGAGCTTCAAAGACACTTATGCAGATATGACGGCCTTTCAAGGTGTACATGGGATGACTGATAGGCAGTGAGTATGCCGGAAATTGTGGATGACTCACAAGATCATACATGGGATGGGAGGAGATTGAATATGGCAGATGTCTAGACTGTGACATCCACCAATCCAATAGTAGAAAGCAGCTACATGGAAGTGAACTGGCAGAAGGGGAAACATACCTGCATATACAGCCAGTCCAGAACCCATTANGTATTGAGTCAGAGACTGAGTATCCAAGTCTTTATCTGACCAGTAATATGTCGAACCTAGAAAAGACCCACTTTTATTCATTTTACACTATTTCTGAATTGGAACACTTTAATATGACACAAGATAATGGGTAATAAGGACTAGAGTGAGCCCAGTCTGCTAGTCATTGCCTTAGAGAAGCTACAGTGTGTTGGAAAGTACAAAGAGCTATATGATATGCTATACAGAGGTGTCTAAGCTGTACATTCTGACTTATCTATGTATCAGATCTGAAGCAGATCACTCCTGAAACCTGTAGGGAACCTAACTATGGCCCAATGAATGCATTGGCTAGTTAACCAAGCTCTCAAAGTGCTATCAATGGGATTTTAACTTCTACTTTACTTTTCTATGACATCTGCAAAGTGCAAGCTGTAGTCAAACAGTACAGAGGTACTTAGAGGAGACATCAAAACAGAAAGACAACTTAGAACAGGAACAATCATAGAACAATCCTCCTCCGAAGTTAATATACAGATCAGAGTCAAAGCAGGTGATCTCTTAATAAAGAATTCACTGGCGGCTAAGCAATATGCGATAAGCAAACTAGGTACAAAAACTGCTCAGAAAGACAGAAATCACTTCTGAAGGACATCCACTACCTACAGACAGATACAACGAGACATATAAAGAATATCTAACACGCAAGAAATCCTAAATAAGACTAAGCATGCATTGTCAAAGGAGATAGGAACAATAACAGCATGTTCCAACCTCAGAAACTTTGGCATCTAGGCCTCTGCCGATGTGCAGATACTAGAAAAGGGAAATGCTGTCAAAAGACAGGACGGATACAGCCATCTGCTCATAGATACCCGACTTAGAAAAGAGAAAATACAAATTATAGAATCTAGAACACCTGGAAACATAGATACCCATGTGGATATGGTTGGATACCCTAGTGGCCAGACTCCGTGACATCCAAATAATCCCTCTTTTAGTATCTCAGTCACTCATTTGTCATTTCCTGAATTATCGGACATTATTTATAATTTTCTGTAGATATATTCCTTGGACCATATATAAGGAGAGCTAGATATTTGTACATACTCAAGTAATTCTGCCCCCTCTGATTGTGAATACATGACAAGTTTGTTTGGTGTATAAATTTGTGTGCCATTCCAGTTTTGCTTCCTTACTACAGGCCCTAGAGATTGGTCCTGAGTGACTCCAGAGAGATAGAAATCTGATAACAAACTTGCATCATAAGAGATAAGAGTAACATCTTGAGTGCATTATAGCACTTTTCTAAGAGAAACTTTACACCAAGAAGGAGCCTTGGGCACTTGGAGTGTGGCCTGTTAGTTATCTTGAAGAAGTCTTGAACTCCATAGGGTCAGACTATATCGGCTATCGAGTCTTTGTACAGGACTGTAGCTCTTGTGTTTGTGCTTTGTGCACTGTGTTCTTTGTGTTTTGTGTGTGTGTTTGTAATATAAACCATTTTAAAACCATATATACTCCTCTGGAGGTGAACACTTTGAAGTTGAACACTTCAATAAGAGAGAATCAACCTAGCTAAGAGTTTTGTTGGCATTCTAAGTGCAGTAACTCTGATCACATTGATCCACACTTGCACAACAAACTGAGTTAGACTTTTGGAGGTTATCTTTTTGGGTAGTTTTCCACTAGTCTTATCTTAGACAAATTAGTGCANACAACCTCAGTCGCACTTGATGCTCGAGGGTATCACATGTTTTCCAGCGATAATCAATGTCTGTGTTGCTGTAGTCTGGCGTCAATACGGTTCCTATCAATATTCAGATGTTCTTTTATATGAAGTGAACAAGCGTCGTACTTATGATGCGTTGGTCCCTTCTTCCGTTCCGTTGACGTCCTGATTATATCCGTATCAAATAGCACGGACATAAGGTTCGATCCGACTGCGGCGGACCAAACAAGGTTTTCCTTTAGAACTTGAAGCTGTCTGGATCTTCAGGGTAGGACACGCTCTTAGTGCACTTCGGGACCTAAAGCTCGGTATACTGCAAAAGCAATAGCCATGACGGAAGGTCAGCACTTCACAGCGGAGCCCGAGGTCATATAAAATGCACAGGCCCGGTCTTCAGTCAACTCACCTCGCAGCCTTCCCCACCGCGTCACTCGGATATACTTACAATCTGCAACACACACCTCATCACACATCCTGATCACACACCTCAGTACCACAGGCCGCACACATATAAGCACTCGCAATCTGCAACACACACCCCATCACACATTCTCCATCACACATCCCGAAACCGCAATGAGCACATCATTGGAACGATATATTCCTCGCGACCAAGACGTAGGAGTTTTACGGTCCAACGTCCACCGTAATGCACTGTACACCGGCCTATCTTATGGCTCCGACCGCATGTCGCTGAGTCGTTACGAACATCAGAGCATCTACTTCACTTTCTACTGGGTCGATTCTCTCGGTGACATTACACGATACGACTGGACACCCGAAGGAATTCAGATCACTCCACATCTAGACGCCTCCTTCGTCTTCGTCGAAAGCGTAGGGTTGGATCGGGATATGGCACCAACGAGGGGAAACTGGGCGTTCTTCAGGATCCGCAATGCCGACGCGTCCCGATGCACTCCTGGGATGTTGTCAGAAATTGCATTGTCCCAAATATGCGACACTTCTTATGCATGGGGATTCATGTTCCTCTCAAGGCTGATGAGTCGAGGCGTTGTGAGGGATAGTTTAAATGGTTTGAGGGAGTACTGGAGTTACATTGTGAATCGGACTGTGGAAAGGTATGTGAGTCCCTACTGCAGGGATCACTACTGCCTTCCACGAGACTTTACGGAGTTTGGCAGAAGACGGGCTTAAGAATTAATCGAAGGATATATTTTTATTGTTTGTTATCTTTGGTTGTGTTTGTTGTATAATAATGGTTCTCTTCTCAATGAGACCGAGAGTTCTGTGAACGTTCTGGGCAAGTGTTGGCCGATATGAAACATATATTGGGTAGCCTCAAAGACGTAAAAGATGTCATACATGCCTTGCTGGGCATCTAGGAGCATAGCTTCCTGCTCCTACATCTATGTCCGACGTGGATTTAGTCCTCGTATTCCTCTGAATTCTCAGAAGTTAATATGATCCAGTCATACAAGTACAAAAGTAGGATTCTAGGGTGCTGAACCAACCTATTTCGAACAGTCCACAACCATTCGCACTTTCCCCCGCCTTCGGACCTGCCGGATACATAAAAAATTTCGAGGTCCCCTTGAGGCAAGTAGTAGCAGCGTTTCGCTCACAGTAGTTTGAGAGACTTTTCCCCGCGGCTCCCGCGGTCAAGTTCAATGGTGACAGTGTACATTATCGAATATCAAGATAAACCATTCGACCTCACGGTCATTAATCTTTCGACTGGAGTTTCAAGCATGTGTTGAGTTCTTCCTTGGGTCGCGGCCCCCATTTGCTGATTTACTGTTAGCGGACAGCCTGAATGAAACTTGGTGAAACTCGCCGATAATATCTTTTATCCGTTATGATCTCTTCATTTCCCAAAGTTCTGGATTAGCGGAATCTTTCTAATGAACCTTGCAATTGGGAGGTGATGGGTGTTGCAGGAAGCAAAAAAGAATACCGGGCGCTTATCACATCCATGATCCCTTGATCCGGAACCATCTTCACCAGTCACCCAGTCGTTTCGAATTCATCCTTTGCGCGAAACTTTCCAAACACGTGCCGATACCCGTTTAAGCCCGACATTCCATGTCGGATATAAGTGTTCACGCCGACGGCCACACAATTTGGCACTGCAATTTTGACTTACTCTTGACATTTGTGACATATCTTGTCAATTACCATCAGAGGGGACAAAGTTGATCTAACATGCTGGCATCATGGGTGATAGATATCTGGCCAATCAAACACCGATACTCTTCCAGTATCCTCAAGTAAGCTGTATTCGGGAGAGATCTGTGCTCTGCTGTTCTGACCTTGTGCCCGTATTCTATACATTAATTGCCACTGCTAGAAATCAAGGTCTGTACAAGTTTATACATCCCCTACATGATTCGGATATTCAAGTTTGGCATCGAGACACAAACAGATGCTCTACTCAGAATTTGTGACATTGAGAAGTCAGTCAGATACTGAGGCCCAAACATGCATTACAGAGAGTTTCTGCAATCCACTCTCCGTGTCTCACTGTTGCGATCCCCTTCAATGCAGTCACTAATAGTACCCCATGGATCTTCATTATGCAGAGACAATGTTTAATTTTCCATATGACATTGAATCATCTTTGCCAGGGCCCACTGTGCTGAATGGAATACAGCCATAGTTCAAGCAACCATGCTACAGCATGTTTCCAAGTCATGAGAGCATTGGATACATTCTCTCGGAATCATAGTGGAAGAGAATCCCCATCAGTAATGCTATGTGGAAGGTCAAAAAAACAGGATTGCACAACAGCCCTCAGCTTTTGAGACCCAAGGCTCACTCACCAAATGATGGCATCCCACAGTGTTACTTGCTGATGATCATGACAATGAAAGTTGATCAGATTTACCTGGATGGAGGCAACCTGGTGCTGGTGGACATGACATCCTGAGATAGTTGTGGTAGAGGGAGCTGTATTCGTTAGTGGATGATCCCTCTTGATCGTTATGGTGATTCTCCCTCCAGCTTGGATGCCATACTACGAACCCATGCAAGGACAGTCTCAAACTCAACATATTCTCAAGGAAACCTTGAGTCATACATGCTCTTGTGCTATACAGTGCATTCTTCCTTGCAGTTACTCTGGGAGAAACAAGTTGCTGAATCATTGCCTTTTCCATCTTGTGCCACAGAAAGTCAACAGCATAAATTATCATCTATAGAACGGGGTAAGGATATCCTTGGTCACACGAAGGACACAGCGCGACGAGCATGCTGGGATAAAAGGGCCTGGGGGAATGGGTTAATTCAAATTTCCCCATCTAAAGCCCTCGGGGACACTGTACACAATGTCCTCGACTGCACCATTGGAGCGATACATCCCCCCCAACCACCCGGACATGACGACCCTGCAAACCGAAGTCCGCCCCAACTCTCTCTACGTCGGCTTGTCGTATTGTTCCGAAGGCGGGTCGCTAAGTCGGTTCGACGAATGGCAAGACAATCTCTCCTTCACATATTATTGGGTCGATCATATCAACGACATTACTCGATATGACTGGACTCCCCAAGGCGTTCGGATCACCCCACAATTGGACGCCTCATTCGTTTTTGTCGACAGCGTAGGGTTGGACCTGAACATGGCCCCAACCAGGGGCAACTGGGCCTTCTTCAGGTTCCGCAATCTCAGTCCACCTCGACGCATACCCGAAATATTGTCGGATATCGCACGCTCTCAGAGATGCGCCAACTCCTGCGCTTGGGGGTTCACGTTTCTCTCGAGGTTGATGGAATGGGGAATTTTGAGGGTTGCGCAGACCGAGTTGAGGGATTACTGGAATTATATCGTGGATAGAACGATCGAGAGGTATGTGAGTCCCTATTTGAGGGATCATCATTGCCTGCCTCGCGACTTTACGGAGTTTGGAAGGAGGCGAGCTTCGAGGAGAATGCACTGAGAATGAAAGGAAAGGACAATTAATGTACTATAAAGTTTTGGACTATGAATACAACCGAGTTCGAGGTCCCCGAAGAACGGTGTAGCCTGAATAAACTAGAGATGTCGACGACGAGTAGCAGATGCTGTGAATGATAGGAGAAAGACTCTCTGGTAGAGAATTATAAATACAGTGCTGTTATACACGCCCTGTTGGCATCTAGGAATGAGCATAGCTTCTTGCTCCTGGGTCTATGATCAATGTGACTTTTCGCTCCCGCATTTCTCTGAAAAGATCTATAAGATACCGCTTTGCACATCAGAAGCCCAAGACTACTCACCATTGGCTATTCTCTGCAGGTACTCTAACCGAGCACGTAGCCTTTCGCGCTTCTCTATTGTCTAAGCACCAGAGAATCATCACATATGCTATTATTCCTGATAGAACAGCAGCAACGCACCTTGAGGCAAGCCTCAGCCTCACTGATATCCATTTTGACTCGTAGAAGTATCATCAACTCTTCCATAGCCCCCTTCTCGTCCCAATACTCGGTTCTATAGCTCGCCGCTCTAGAGACCAGTGAGATCAGGACAACATGACGAGCAATGCAAGTTTGAAGACATACTTTTGCATCTTCTTAATCAGCTTCTCGCTTCGCACCGGCTCTCTCTCCGTAATCCCCACTTCTAAAAGCAATTCTATCCGCCTCTGAACATCTTCCAAACGTTGCTGATTGCTTTGCTCAAGAGCCATAAGTATAGGATCCATGATTTGGGGACAAGTATCCGGTAGTGTGCGAACCGAATCGAATCATTCTCATTCTTGCACAAAGACGATTCCTTATAACGGAAGACTGTTGACCGGAGCGGGAGAAGCTGAACCGCGGAAGTAGAATATCGGAAGAGTCGATGTCGATCGTTTGAAATCAGAACCAAGTTGACGAGTTTCACCGATAATGAAACGCGGAAACACAGTTCGAGTCTTGTCTCCTAAGGGCTATTTCTGACTTTGAAAGACCAGTTGAACGAAACAAGAGAGAAACTTGTCGATGATCACTGATGCGAGATTTTTGCTTTGCAAATCCGAGTCCTTTCAGGAGATCTGATCGGAAAAAAACATTCGGGAGACGTTCCGCGTCATCAAACTGAACGTCCGACTTGGCTTGTAGAGAAGATCTGGATGGAAGAATAAAGGTGAAATATCAGGGTTGAGCCAAGAGCTAGCTTGGAAAATATTTTTACCGTGCAACTTGAACTTGCGACGATGGAAGCCGGGACCCAAGAGGAATGGATAGATAGATCGATTGTGAGGTGTTCCCTTCATTCAACTTTTTGTACTTGGAAAACAATGCGATGCGCGCAACAGCATGCAGCGCATTTTCAACAGCCTTACATGTCAAGCAAATATGACAGGTTTACAGCGCTTGATACAGTAATAGTAAGTAGTATGCTCATCGCTGCACCGCCCTCTCGACATTGACGGTGGACAGTGTGGGACGCTGGGACGCTGGGATCTGACGATACTGACACGTATCTTCAGGCTTCAGAGTGATAAAGAGGGCTTTTCAAATGTCATAAAGAACATGATTCGCAACCTCATTCAACGTTTCTACCCCAGCAAGCAGCGTCGCAAAATCTCTTTTCTCGGAATCAACAGTCCCGGCAAAACGACTCTTCTGTACCAGCTCAAGCTACACCAAGTCGTCCAAACGATCCCAACTATAGGCTTTAACATCGAGGATGTTGATTTTGCTAGGTTGAACATGACGTGCTGGGATCTGGGTACAGGATGTGGGCACTTGCATATGCTATCTCTGATAAAGATGATGGTGGAGGGTAGCGATGGTGTGCTATATTTAGTGGACAGTACGGCTGAATATGAGCTGGCGGAGAACGTGGAGGTTTTGGGGAACATTTTGGGGGTTATACCACTGGATGTGCCGGTATTAGTGTACGTCGCCCCCTACTTTGCCTTTCCGACGCTCCCGCTCATCTCAAACAGTCTAGCGACGAAGAAGGATCTATCAAATTCCGTCTCCTTGGATACTATCAGAACCAAGTTTGCAGGTGTGCTGAAAAGAAGACCTTCCTTTGTCATCGGTGCATCGTTGATTCAAGATATTGCCACCAACACCGATATCAAAGAAGGGTTTGACTGGCTGCATCTGATGCTTGAATCTGCTCCCTCAGATCGGGCTTCTCTCCCACCCACGACAATAGAAACTCGGAACGAGAAGCTCGAGTCGTGGTTGACACGACTTGACACGGACTCTTCTCCAGACGAGTTTCTCTCCCAGTTTCGCGAGATCAAGCTTCCTGCTTGGGATCATTACACGCATATCAGAATAGCTTACCTCTTGCTCGTGGCTCATGGGCGTCAGAAAGGTGATTCATCATTTCTCAGTCTTACGAGACAACCTAATTCGTGCACAGGAAAAGACATGATCTTCTCGGGGATCTCAAAGTACATCTCTGAGAGCTCACAAACTCGAGGACGGACGTTTCATGTCACCATGACGTACTTTTGGGTTCAAATGGTTCACTTTGGGATTAGGAGCATGGGCGAGGCTGACTCGTTTGAGAGGTTCCTGCTACTCAATCCCTACGTGATGAATACAAATCTGTGGGCGGACTATTACTCTAGGGATGTGATGATGAGCCCCAAGGGGAAGGAAAGCATGGTACTTCCGGATAAGAAGCCTTTACCGAATCTTGTTGTACAAGATGTGGTTGATAGGTTGAAGATGGACGGAACGAGCAGTTGAGTACCCAGCGCACACTGTTCTCTGTATTCTGTCGGCAGTTGAAATGGATACTGTTGTTGTTCAACTATTCTTGGTCTGTGGTGCTCTTGTACTTTGACAGATATACAACTAGCTGTTTGCCCTCGACTACAGTTATGAGTGGTTCCTTCCATGTGATGAGTTGCGAGCGGACCCCCTGGATCGACGCCACTTGGTGTACACTCGGCACTGCAGTGATTTTCGGCCTCGAAAACCCCGCATCATGAGACCTATGCTGGGTGGGAATCAAATATCATCGCACTACAATACAGGCATCTGCCAGGTAATTTCAAGTTCACACGAACTGCCCTGGTTCGTCTGCCACGGTCATCTAGAATTGACCGGTGTTAGCTCCATCCTGCCTTATCTCCTTTGCATTGAATATGCATCCCTTCCACAAATTGATCCTCATGAACTTTTTTTTTTTTTTTTTTTTGCTATGCAGTCTCAACTCCGACGGCGATGTACACAGCTGCTATCGGATGAATTCTCAAGTGCACAGCGACAGCCGTAATGACTATCAGATATGATGATGCGCATCAAGATCTTTGTTTGACGTCGAGCCGCATCCAATTTCTTGCACCAGCACACATATCCCTTGCTCTACGAGTTACGCATAGCGGCTGTACTGTAGGGCCTGAAGAGGAAAGTTTTGGACGAGCAACGGAGACGGAGGCGGAGACAAAAACGTTTTTTTTTCCGACCGACGGTTGTCAGGGACAACGATTTGTCCGGATCAGGCTATTACCCGGCAAAAGGTGATTTCACACGTGCCTGATGAGCGCCTGAGCCTCGATCGACCAACGACATTCTGTGGGATTGACCTTCCTCAACTAGCAGCCGTCGCCACTATAATACCCATGCGTCGTAATAGTCAGCCTCATTGATATCCTTTTTCTTCCAATCTTGATCTCTGACATGCCTGAAACCGCAGTAGCCGGGCCTGTTCGAACACCCCCTCACATGCACCCAGGTCATACGCGCTCAGCGTCTGCACCTCCGTCCGTCCTCGAAGAATCTGGTATTCTATTACCCCCGAACCGGTTCTATAACGAGGAATCGCAGAGGATAAATGACAGGATAGACGAGGAGCTGAGGGTGAGCTTATTTGGATTCAAGGTTCAATGTCAGCAAACTAAATGGGACGACTGGTGGTTCAGAAAGAGTCGCAGAGACGGAAAGAGGCGAAGCGGAAGGAGATTAAAGGTACGAGCGCTGCCTATCTTTGTAGACGTCGCTCACAAACGTCCCTTCATAGTGATGCTTCTTGGACAAGCAGAGTCAGGTCATTATCAAACGTTGTTCGCGTGCTAGCACGACCCTTACACGTCACTCAAAACAGGAAAATCCACTTTGCAGAAACAGTTCCAGCTTTATTATGCCTCACAAACACTGGACTCGGAGAAGCCCTCCTGGAAGCCTGTGGTTCACTTCAACATCATCAAGGCTGTCAAAACGATCGTTGAAGAGCTCGAATACGAGTTCGCGCGGCCACTAGGTAGCGGCTCCTCTTCCGCAGAAGACCCCGACTTTACCGAGCCTATTGATGTTTCCGACGGAGAACGAGAGGAACTATATTCGATCAGGGCCAGGATCCTTCCACTAATCGCGTTACAGGATTCCCTCGCATCTGAACTTTCTGGAGGAATCGCTATATCAGGTGGACGAACGGGTGTCTTCGTGCGGGCGGGATGGCAAGGTTTGCTGTCAGCGGCTAGTCGGAGCTGGTCTTCTTCAAAGCCACAAGTCGTCCCAAATATGGCTGCAAAAGCATTGAACGAGGCACAAGATGATATCAGCCTCCTCTGGCGTCATCCTGTAGTCAAGAATATGATCACATTGCGCAAGATACGGCTGGAGGAGTCGGCCCCCTTGTGAGTGGTAAATTAATTGCCCTATCTGGTCCTCTCCCCTCAACGCTTTGTCGTAGCTTTTTGGATAATTTACCACGTATATCGGAGCCTGACTATATCCCAAATACTGGTAAGCGTCTATTGTTCTCGTAGTTCCCATTACGCTAATGGACCCGGAACGACACAGATGATGTCTTGAATGTGCGCCTCCAAACCCTTGGCGTTATCGAACACTCGTTCCCCATAAACCTGGGCGGAATGATGTATGAATGGAGATTATACGACGTAGGAGGCGCGGTACGTTTCTGTTCCTTTTCCTCGTCGAAAATTGAGGCTGACCTATTTTTAAGCGGGGACAAGTGGGTGTTCCGATTATGTGCCAAGTGAAATTCGAATCTGATTGTTTACGTTTGAAGAGACACGCCTGGGTCCCATATTTCGATGATGGTAAGTATTCTAGCCTTTGAGCATCCCACCTAGCCGTTCCCTTGAAGCCCGCAACACCATCTTCTCTCTCCCCTCCGTTGTATTGCCCTCGTGCTCGGTGTCGTCTGACTGCTCTTCTCGTAGCCACAGCAATAATATTTTTAGCGCCCATATCAGCATTTGATCAGGTGAGTTAGCCTATCCATCTTCTTCTTCCATTCATCGTCTTCCATTCCCCTTCGTTGGCTGAAATGATTGATCCAGTACCTGGAAGAAGATGCACGGGTTAATCGCATAGATGACTCGCTCCAACTGTTCACCGCCGTGTGCTCCAACAAGCTTTTAAAGAAAGCGCATCTTGTTCTCATGCTGAACAAAGTTTGTAGCCCCTTTATCTGACCCGCTGATGTATCACTGACATGACACGCGTTACGCGCAGACGGATCTTTTACGAGCCAAATTGAACGACGGGGTTCAAGTCAGAAAGTAGTGAGTTTCCCCCCCCCCCAGTTGTTATTAGTCTTCTTCAGATGCTCATCTATAACAGTATCACGAGTTATGGTCAACGACAGAATAAATATGAAGACGTTTCTTCATATTTCCGAGCGCACTTTGTTCAGGTGCATAAACGAAAGGACACTTCTGGACGGGCGCTATACGTGGTACGTCCGCCCCTTTCTTTCCTTGTCATGTTCCATCTTGACACTGACGTCGCATCTCGCCGATAGCATTTTACTTCGATGTTGGTGAGCGTCGCTTTCTCGCTTATTAATGCGGCCATAATCATTAATGCCCGCGCATGAATTTAGGATATTAAAGCGACACAGAGTATTATCGTCAACGGTAAGTGTTCGACTTTTTTCTGATTGATTTCCGCTGACCAGATCCTCGTCCCTGACCATCTTTTCTCATCCATCTGATCATCTGGCCAACTTGATCATCCGTCAACTTCCCTTCGTGATCATCGAACACTTATCTTTTTTTTTTTTTTCGTGGCCGCCTTACAGTGGGTGAAGCTATCATTCGCCAACACATTGCGCAGACTGGTCTGGCGTAACGGCAAAGGGACGATAAGCCACGTAGCTGCTTCAGTTAATCAAAGTTATATATGTAGCATATACCATTGGAGGGTCGATGGGCCTGTACATTATAACATTTAGGACCTTTTCGGTAGGAAATTCCATGGAAAATGTCAAAGGTGGTGATGTGAGTTGTTCATGGTTCATGTAAAGACTAAAAGAGTCAATGATGGCCCCCACTCCCGCTCGTCCGCCTCCCAAAATCATCCTCAAACTTCTCAATCACCGGAATCATACCAGCGCAGATAGATCCTTGTCTCTTTGTCCCCAACTGGTACACTCTCACTTGAGTTGTCGGCTCGCTCTCATTCACAGCGCTCATCTCTTCCTTGACCCTAAGGAATTCCACCGAATTTGGCGAAGCGAATATCCCGAGATTTACGTTGGCCCCGGGTGCTTCAGATAGGACTTTACGGACTGTACGCCAATCTTCCATGTTGAGTCGTTTCGGATCAGTGTACAACTCCAATGCGATTCTTTCGAGAGTGCTGGGGTTTGGAAGAGTTGAGAGGAGTCCTGCGATCCATGAGAGGACGCCGACGTCTTCCTCGAGTGTGAGCCATATGCATCGTAAGGAGATGTTATAGCTCAGGTCGAGGCGTTGAACTAATGAATCAGATGATCAGAGGTTGATGGAACAAGGGAAGATATGAATCACGGAGAATACGTACGCCCTACTGGTCCCGGCTTGAAATGGAATCGTTCCAACGAGTTGCCGACTGCGCGAAGAAGCCGTTGAACTGACTTGTCGTATGAATGGGCAATGCGCAGCTCGCGGAGGCCACTCAAATCAACTAGACGTGGCCTGCTGAGAAGCCAGTCACCAAAATAAGCGCATTCCACATAATCCAGGATCAGGAACTCTAGTCGAGGGACGTCGTGATGGCCCTCGTCTATTAACGAATCCTCGGCGTCCAATATATCCAGTTTCGTTTCCAAACGCGCTTCATCTCCCGTATCAGCTCCCCCTTGACCTAGTCTATTTGACCAAAGTGCCAGGCCTTTGAGTTTTGGCAAGTGGCGAAGAAGCTTTTCAAACGCTTCCAATCGAGGAAAGTCCCATGCTTTGACGCGAATGTACTTCAGCCCCTCACCCAATGCTTTAAATGCATCTAGGAGAGGTGAAGGAATGGCATGCCATGGGACATTACCCTGTGGAGACGTGATTTCGAAACGTTTTAGATGCGTGAGCATCCGAAGGAGTAGTGGAAGGGTTCCTTCGACAATCCATAAGTGGCGATAATGCCCATCCTGAACTGCTAAAGGACCCAAAGGTGAGCCAGAAACGAGAACGAGGTCATGTATATGTGGTATAATTGAGGGATCTTTTAATAAAAGCCCATAGAGCCTTTGACAGGCCTTATGGGGTGTGCCGCGATCGGCATGAACGTTGTATTCAGCGAACTGTCGCTCTGGGATGTCAAGCCGGATCTTGGAGAAGAGGTGTAGACGAGAAGAGGGCAACCACGCTCTACACACGGTAGAACAGCTTCTCAACGATTGCACATCATTATGAAGGTGATCAATGATTTGGTCCACGAGTTCCTGTGGAAGAGTAGAAGATGAGGTCGACGAGGTTCCGTCTTCACTGACGGCTGCCGAGTGGCGCTCGCTGGACAAAGATTCTTCCATTGTAGTAAGAAGGGACAAGAAGCTTTGAACGTGCGCTTCATTAGCCAAATGATTGCCAAAGATGTCAATCAGAGGCTCACTGGTTATCTGATTCAAGGCCAACGTACAGATCCGAAAAGAGTACCTCAATACCTTGTCTTCGCGAGTGTGTGGTGACCAGAAGAGGACCTAAAAGTACGGAAAGTCGCGGATCATGGACTATTTGCCGGTTTGAAATTGCCAACAAAGGCGTCGGGGATCGAGAGACTTGCGTCTGAAGTCAGCGAGATGGATATCGCTGTCCAAGATAAGGTGATGGATTCATTTGAGCCCACATGATCTGTCTGCGTGACAAAGAGAAATAGGTCAAATTGGAGGCTAAACCGCAAATGTTCAGCTCAACTTGAACATTATCGAACCTTCCGGTCGACGGGGATCCATGGAGGTGAATGAACGCCTGATCGATAAGTATCGGTGAAGTTTCCTCCGAGATAACAGACATGGTAATAGTTTGATATGAAGGTCCCGAAGTCGCGGTATGAGATGAGATTTGAACTCTTCAACTTGAGAGTTCAACGAAAGTGCTGTTGTCAACGCAAAGTCGACGCCGTGAAACGAGGCAGAGAGTCCGGGCCGTCCGGTTCTCCTGCACGTGTATCGTGAGAACATCGCAGAAAAATTTGTTGCCGCTGCAGCCTGCAGCAGACGACCAAAGCGCCCAATAATTCCTCTGGTTGACCCTTCCACTCATTCTTCACCATGTCGACCAGTGGTCTTAAGGCAATCGCACCGGTTCCTACGGCGGCCGACTTTTTGGATATTATCTTGTCCAAGACCCAGCGGAAGACCCCCACGGTAAGATTTTATAGATCTTTGTAAAGGAAGCATAGTTGAAAGGTATCGCAGGTCATCCATAAAAACTTTAAAATCAGTCGGATCCGGAATTTCTACATGAGAAAGGTCAAATTCACGCAGGATTCATTCGATGAGAAGCTTGGAGCAATTCTGCAGGAATTTCCAGTACTAGATGTGCGTTTCTGCAGGCTCAAAATACCACCATCTTATGCTCAATTTTCTGTTCAATAGGATCTGCACCCTTTCCTTTCATCTCTCATGAACGTCTTGTACGACAAGAACCACTACAAGCTTGCTCTTGGTCAGCTGCGAACAGCAAGACATCTTATCGACCAAGTTGCAAAGGATTATGTCCGGTTACTCAAGTTTGGAGACAGTCTGTACCGGTGTAAGCAACTCAAAAGGGCTGCCCTTGGTCGGTGAGTATGCTTCCATGAATCGCGTAATCATGGCTTAACACACTGGTCGACTGTAGGATGGCGACTATAATGCGCAGACAAAAAGACCCTCTTGCATACCTCGAACAAGTCCGACAACACATTTCGCGTCTTCCCGCCATCGACCCCAACACTCGAACACTCCTCATCTGCGGCTACCCCAATGTCGGAAAATCATCATTTATCAACAAAGTTACCCGCGCGGACGTTGATGTCCAACCCTACGCTTTCACTACAAAATCTCTCTTTGTCGGACACTTGGACTACAAGTACCTCCGATGGCAAGTTATCGATACCCCTGGGATCTTGGATCATCCTTTAGAGGAAATGAACACGATCGAAATGCAATCTATTACTGCGCTCGCACATTTAAAGAGCTGTGTCATGTATTTTATGGATTTGAGCGAACAGTGCGGGTACACGGTCGAAGCTCAGGTAACGAACTCTTCTTTTCACCTTTGTTCTGCCCTTACTGACAGCTCCTTTGCTTCGGCAAGTGTAAACTATTCCACTCCATTAAGCCTCTTTTCGCAGGCAAACCTACGATGCTTGTCATCAACAAAATTGACGTGATGCGTCTCGAAGATCTTCCCGCAGAGTCTCGAGCTCTCGTACAGGAAATCATTGATACCGAGGACGTCCAATGCGTTCAGGTCTCATGTTACTCTGAGGAAGGGGTCATGGATCTGAAAAATAAAGCCTGTGATGCTCTCCTTGCATCTCGTGTTGAAAACAAACTCAAGGGGAGCAAGATCAACACTGTCATCAACAGGATACATGTTGCTCAACCAAAGGCCAGAGACGATGTCGTTAGGGCACCGTTTATCCCTAATGCAATCAAAGAAAGAAGGAAGTACGACAAGAATGATCCAGACAGGAGGAAATTGCTCAGGGATACCGAGCTCGAGGAAGGAGGTGCTGGCGTATTCAATATCAACCTCAAACGTGAGCAATATCGCTTCGTTCGTCTTTGCAGTACTGACTTTCCTGTCTCGTTTCACAGAGGACTATTTACTTAAGAACCCAGAGTGGAAGATGGACATCATGCCTGAGATCATGGATGGGAAGAACATTGCAGACTTCATCGACCCTGACATTGCCGAGAAACTCGAGGCCCTCGAGCGAGAAGAAGAGAGACTGGAGGCCGAAGGTTTCTACGATAGTGATGAAGAAATTGTAAGATCAGCTTTCCACTTACCAGAATGTTCGTATGCTAAGCTATTATTCCTCTTTCTAGCCCGACTCTGACGAAGAACTCGAAGCCGAGCAAGCAAAGATTGCTCTCGGACACAAGATCAAGTCCCAGGCTCTCAAGAAGGCGAAGAAGAATACCGCTCGTCTACCCCGTACCGCTGGGTTACGCACGCTTTCTGAGCTCACGACAGAGCTCACTGCAGCAGGACTAGATCCCAGTCGGATTCAAGAACGTGCAGAGATGCTTGCCAAGGTTGCTGGACAGAAACGGAAGAGAGCCAGAGAAGAAGAAGAGTCAATGGATGTTGATATGGAAGGCGACGAGGATGATGATGGTGATGCCGAGGACGAGGACGAGGATTCATGGATGGACGTGGATGGAGAGGAAGCACCCAAACTGAAGAAGGTAAAGGGTAACTCCGGCGCCGTGGTTGCGGTCAGTGGAAAGAGAGAACCCAGATCGAATAGGCAGCTTATGGGTATGCGGGATCAAGGAGTAAGTGGCTTCGAGCCTCTCTGTCCTGTTGACGCGAGAGCTGACTATTGTACAGCAAGCGGCGAAGGCTATCAAACTCCGTAACCTTGGACAACGTCCACGAAACATGCTGGCAAAAGCCGGAGAGAGTGACCGCGCGATCAGAGTCAAAATGGTATGTTATTACTCATTCTTAGTTGTAAATGTTATATTGACATCTTTCTAGCCCAAACATCTCTTCTCAGGGAAACGGAAAGGAGGAAAGACACAAAGGCGGTGATCGCGCATTGTGCTCTTCTATTCTTGATCCTCTGTACATTCATGTCCTAGATATACTACATCCTGTATCTCATGCTGGTTTCATTCATTTTAATCAGGTGCTTTAACGTCTGTTCAACTTTGATCAAGGAGAACAATGCAATGCCATTGATGACCGGTATACAGAACGTACAGAAATATGTACAACAAAGTTCGTGCATAGAGTACAGATGTGATGAGATAAATAGATCGAGGATGTGAGAACGAAGAGATCCGAATATAAGAGCTAATAACGAAAAGAAAATGCAAAACTAAATCAAAAATCCTCTAGAATGCTTAGAATCGACTGCAACGTCCGTTCATCAATTTTACCCTCCGCTTTCAGGGTAGCAATCATCGTCCGCTTCGAGCTCGCTTTGCCGCATACTTCCCGGAGTCTAGATGCGGCGTTCTCTATTCTACCAGAGAGCGTGTCGAGAACCGTCATAAAGTCCCTTTCCGACGATGCTTCGGTGAGATTGGGTAGTAAGAGGTCAGGATTGCTGTATAAGTATAATGGTGGTACTTCGTCTTCCTCCTCAACGCCAGGAACGGATTGTGCGCTACTCTTACGCTCAGGCGGAAGTTCGCGGAATATCCGGGAGCTAGCAAGCGCCTCAAGACGCAAGCAGATCAATCCCAGAGACCGAATCTGGGCCACGTCATATGGTACACGAGATGCAGATAAGTCAGGGTTGGAGGCAGTTTCTTGGAGGTCGTGGCGGCCTGCTAGGTCTCGAGGATAGATGAGTGTGAGTGACTCCGGGAGTTCAAGCCCTTTGAGCTTCACGTCACCGACCGGGATAGGGGCGATGCCCATTTGACGGATGAACTCGACAGCCTCCTGAGGTTGAGTGTCCGAGTAAGGAGTGGGAGGTTCGCTCTCGAAGATCCTGGCGTTAATCTCGCGCATGACCTCTGCACTGCACATGATTTGACCACCAGCAGCGCTGCCCTGAATACGAGCCGAGCGGTTGACCATTGGTCCAAAATAATCCATACGATGATTGACTGGATCTTGCTCGCACAAAGGCGCACCACAGTGAATACCCATTCGCACCGAAAGACCTTGTGCGATAAGCCTTCTCTGGGAATCGTAAATAGGTTGACCATCCTCGCACTCCAGAATCTCAAGGGGCCAAGATTGATGGACAAGTTCTATTTGGACGGTCAAACACCACCAAACTGCTGCCAAGGTCGTGGAGAAGGCACACATGAAGGCATCACCTTCAGTCTTGACTTCGTAACCGCCACAAATTCGCAGGTAACGCCGTAAGAGGTCGTTGTGGATACGCCAAGCCGTATTCATACCACGATTGACTTCCCAGAGGTGCGTGGAGTTCCGAATATCGGTGAACACAAGAGCCAAATGTCCACGGGGCGGCGGGACCTCTATCGGTAAACGTTGGATATTGAGAATAGCGATAGGGTTTTTGGGAGCACGGGGTAAGGGCTTGAAGTCCACCATAGACTCTTCCCGAGAGCGCGGACCCTCCGGCTTGAATAGATCTGCGACAGAGATGACCATTATCATAGTGCTACCCTCAGCCCCGTAACTTAGCGCGAAATCCCTAAGCTTCTGGGCAGCAATCATCGGATCACCTCGCTCTTGCCTCGCGATGTCAACCGCTGTTTGGTAGGACACATAGTCCCATAAACCACGATTCCCAACAATGACAAACTCATCCAGTTCGGACAGGTCATAATCCTTGATATCGGGCCTTGCGTTGACAATGGGCATGAGATGGAAGAATCCGAATGACCGCGAGATATCCAGTTCATTGTTGACCAAACCTTCAGGCGATATCCAGCCCTCACATGCTCGGATGCGTACCGTCTCGTCGTTGTCATAAGGATCATGTTTCCGCGACAAAAGTACGGCACTCCCACCCCTCGAGACCACCGCGAGAGCGTTCCCAGTGTTCGCAACATACATCTTCTTCCCACAGAAATACAATGCAATACCGGAAGCACCACCCCTATTGATGATGATGTTGTACTGGTCGATAGCCGTACCGTTTGAGAGCGAGGCTTTCCGCTGTGAGGCTTGGAAAAGAGAATCGTGCAAGTTTTGGTTCAGCTTCAGGAATGACCTCCGGAGTGCATTCTTGATGCCCTCACGGCCTTTGGGCACCGAATTCAACTGGTTCGAAAAAACCTCCACAAACTTGTCCCTGAGGTACTTTGCAATCCGATTCCCACTGATACCAGCCATGGCTTTGGGCGGCTGTGCACGACCAAACATTGCAAACACAGCTTCACCTTGACGATTTGGAAACTCGAAGGCAAGATCGAGCATGTTCAAGTGCTCGTTCTTCCCAAGAGTGTCGGCGATACCATAGGCCATTCCCAGCACTGTGGAATCAGAGGTCCGAACTCGTCGCTCCTCATTCTCGTCCGGGATATCTATGTTCATGCCCGTCGTGGTGATGGTAACATCCATGAGTCCCAGAACGCGAAGCTGAGTGAGGCCAGTAAACCCTGCGAGCGACTGCTGTGAAACAGCTTGCAACGCTTGTATCCCTCGACTATGCCGGTGGCTACCTATCTTGGTATCGGATTTGATCTGCAACCTCTTGTTACCGGAGAGGTTGAGATATTTTAGGTTCTTGTTGAAGTTCCTGAAGAAGCGTGTGAGACTTGGAAAAGCGGGAAAGGCTGGAATACTCACCAATTCCAGTCAAACTCCCAGTTGTTGATATTGTACTTCAACAAGTTACTTCCCACGTCCAAAATAGTCAGACTCATGACCTTCCCGAGCTCCTGGGGTAGTGTTTGTAGTTTGTTCCCATTCAAGAATAGGGTCGATAGCTTGGTGAGCTTCGGTAAATCCTCTGTTGGAAGGCTGGTGAGCTTGTTACCGCTGAGGTAAAGCTCTTCCAGCTTGACAAAGTTGCGAAAGAAGTTTGAAGGCAGGTCCTGAATGTCGTTGAAGGAAAGATTGAGAACTCGAAGCTCCCTAAGAATCGTGAGGGGCATCAAGAGATCCTCCGTAAACTGGTTTTCGCCAAGGTAGAGTTTTTCCAGGGAATGTGATAGAGGAGGCCGCGTAGAATTAAGGGAAGCTGCTGAAGCCTTTCGTTCCGGTTGCGGCTGACTTGCGCCTCCCTCAACCGGTACTGATGACGCTGTCTCAGTAGGCGGATACTGCCACATTGCCAACAAGTTGGATGTAGCATTGATCTTCGTCAGTGACTTGCAGTTCCACAATCCAACCGGCAACTCCGTCAAGTTGTTGTTGTGGATATCAAGCCATTTCAATTTCTCCAATTTCCCGATGCTATCGGGCAACTGAGCCAACTGGTTATCCGCACACGAAAGGGTCTCCAGCCACCTCAAACTCCCAAGCGACTCTGGCAAAACCTTAAACTGGTTATGATCTAGTTTCAGCTTTTTCAACGCCGGCAGTTGCCCCAAGATCTTATCATCTAGTGATGACAGACGAGCATGAGATATATCCAGCGAAGATAGCTGATGCGGCGTTCGTCCAGGGATCAACGACAATCCGGTAATCTCGTTGTGAGTAGCATCAATCGTCGTCACATGCGGTCCGACACTGAGACTCATTGCATGCAGAGCATTCCAATCCGCGCTCAATTTCTCCAACTTTGGTAGCGTCCCAATTACTGTTAGATCCCCGATAGAATTTCGCCTGCAATCCAACCGTCTCAAACTGACGAGTCCTGCGCATCCGTCGGGCATGGAGGTGAGCTGATTCCCGGTGACGATGAGATGCTCGAGGTTTTTTAATTGACCGATTTGCTCTGGTAGCTCACTGATCATGTTAAACGAAATGTCCAAGTCCCGAAGGTTTTCAAGGTCGCATACTACTGTAGGTAGTACCTGGAACTTGTTATTCGAAATGTTGAGATTCGTCAAGGATCGTAGTCGAGGGAAATGGAAAGGGAGCCTCTCCAATCGGTTATTCTGAGCGTACAGAGCTCTTAGCTCGGGTAAATTCTCCGAATAGATATCGTCGAGTGCGGAGATTCGGTTGCCCGAGATATCGAGCCTAGTGAGTGTGCCACAGTGTTTGAGGCTGTGGGGTAGTCGTTTGTACGCCATTTCGGACAGTCGAAGTTCGGTAAGTTGGGTGCATGCTTGGATAAAATCGAGGGGGATATCAAGGTTGTGGTTCCGGGAGAGGTTGAGAGTGATAATCTTGTCGGCATGTTGGTGTAGTATTGGAGGGATAGTGCGTAAATGGCGTTTGGATAGATCGACGGCTTCAAAATCTTCTATCGTCAAGTTCTGGCCCTGTTCCGTAATGGTTAGAACCTAGGTTGAGAGTATGTGGATATAGTAGAAGACTTACCATTCCCGACATACGATTCTTGTACACAAACTTCAACAAGAACGACAACCCTTCTCCGCCTAGCTCCAATCCATCTGCGACATCATAACCGGCCTGTTCTAATCTGCGGCGTACGATGTCCGCCGGCCGTTCACTTGGAGCAACCACCCGTTCTGCACAGATCAATTAGCACAACAAACTCTGTCAAAAGCTAGAGCCTAACATACCTCTACCACGATCCTGCAAATAGAGCTGATAGGTCTCCGGTTTTTCCGCCGGCAGTAATTTAGAATTAAGTTTGGGTATCAGATGCTCCGTCTTGGCGCCAAAGTTCGCCAACAGAACGTGATACGTTCCATTAGCCTTGTATATTCTAATTTGATAACGGTTCTGTATGTTAGCAGACGGCCTTCGTTGTCGGTGGTCGGGTACTGGGGTACCATCAGGTAATGGTGGTTGAAGGGTCTGAGTTAAGGAAGGTTGTCGATAGGAATCGTAACCCAGGCTGGAGGAAAAGCTGTTCTTCCCAGACTTTTTCCCAGTAATAAGTCGCTTCACTTTATTTCCAGTACCCATCCCAGTTGTCCCTGTACCCCCTGTCTGAACTGAAGTCACCGTCGCGACCGATTCCAAAGACACCACCGACCCATTCGGCGCACCATCACGCCTGCCCCTCCTCACCACACCACCAAACTCATCCACGCCAGTATTACCCATATCCCACATGTCAGACTTTTCGCCCAACTCGTCCAACTCGGGAGTAGTGAGAGAATCACGATTATGATTATGACCTTTTTTAAACTCGATGTGACCACCAAATTTGGCACCACTACCGGCGGTACCCAAAAGTAAACTGTCTTCTGAAGACGAGTAATCGTCGGCGTCTTTATCTTGGTAATCCACATCCCAGGATTCAGGCGCCGTCCATGCAGGTCGGTCTCCTGGAGAATCTGCTCGTTCCTTGCCCTTGCCCTTAAGATCGTGAGGTGTGGTACGACCGCTGGCAACACCGTTCTGCGGAGGAGATCCGTTGGTACTATCCGGAGGCGGTCGACCGTTCATGTACGGCAACGAGTTCTGCCTCTCCGTGTCAATGATAGTTGTCGGCGACACCTTCCTATCCCTATCTATGACCATGCCCATCCTTTTCGATGCCTCCATGGATGAAGTTCTTGGTGGAACGTCTTTCTGCCTGAAGGGATCATTGAAATCCGAAAGTAAGACTGGCGGTAAATGAGTGCGAGAGCGATAGGAATTCGATTGCGAGTTTAAGCTGTGGTCGGATAGTGAACGAGTCCGCGAAGACGAGTCAAGAGCTGATGTAGGTGAGCTTGTGCCCACGCTGTTGACGTTGTTGAGAACGCTCTGGTCAACAATACCCTCCATCGACTCCAGATTGGTGTCCAAGGTCATTTCAAAATCCTTGGTCGCGGGGGTAGGTGGTATGCTGTTTGATGGACCGGCTCTGCTATCGTCAGCCCGCTTCAACTTCTTTCCAAATAGCTTCCGATCCTTGTCTTGCGATTTTTCCCTCTCCCTCTCGTACTCCTTGTTGTTAAGTGATGGGTGTACCGGCGAGGGAGGTTCGATTGGCAGAAAAGACACATATTCCCTGTCCGGAAGCGGAGGTGTTTGTGGACGTAACGATGGATGTTCATCGGTGCCAGCAGAATCTGCCCTCACTCGCGACTTGGACTTTTTCCGTAAAACCTTGAACGGAAACAATGAAGACTTGGCTTTGCGTAGTTCTCTTTGTGGAGGACCCTGGAATCCTGGAGGCTGATAGTCAAGGATGGTGTGCTCGATAGTCATGAAATGTGTTTCAGAGCTCGTGCCGCTATGAGACTCTGATGGTCGACTGGCATGATGTGTGAGGGTGTGGATGGGGTTGCCTTGCCGAAGAGAGGAAAATGACATTTTTTGGGAGAAGCCGAGTTTGGCTAGTTTGCCAGGTGGTGATGGCGGTGAAGGTGGTGTCAGCTGAAAAGGTGATTAGCAACCATGAAAATGCGGATATGAAAGAAGAAGCAGTCGACAGATAGAAGAAACGGGTGTCAAAAATGACGGCGCACTGCGAAACGAACTGCACCGGACAGATAGACTGTCAAAGGAAAGGGAACCATAATCCAAAGACATGGGTCCCACACGAAGCATCATGCGTTTTTAGGACACCCAAGCCTGTCATGGTGTCCGACGATGACAGCCCCGGACATGGTTCAGAGTCATGAGGTCTCCTGTAGCTTCAGCGAGGTCTCTACATGACACAGCGAACCTCTCTGCAAGTGATTCCGGGCCCAAATATCCTCCCTTTCCATGCGCGGATAACACAAGCGAAGGGGCGTCCGTTCCAAATGATATGAAAAAGAAGCAAGGAGTCTCTTGGTGACTCGGCAGTGGTTGAAATGCATAATATAAGATCTTGGTATCCCCTTCCCGCAGTTGAGAGACCCACTGAAAAAGGGCAGAAGGAAATTTAAAAATACGGTAGCAGCCCGTTCCAGCTACTACTTGAGGAAGAAATTGATGGTACTCACTCTCCCCTCCGCTAACCATGGTGCGACCTCTGGATCCCTACTCGCCGCGACGTTTATTTCTGGTACTATCAACACTCGTCCATCTCCCCCAACCACTTCGTCGTCCAATTGCAAAGAGATTCTCGACTTGATGCTCGTCATGGTCCTGGATAGCGATGCCGATAATATTTAGATGACCGGCTGCGCGTTTCCGGCCCTTGTTCACTTGAGGGAGTTTGGAGGTAGGGAACGAGGACAAGGGGTGGACCAGCCAGAACTCGAGCAGTAATACGATGAGGAGAGAGACCAAGTTCCAAATTTAATCCCGCTTCAAAGAGCGACCTTGTTCTCTGTCGGCAAATGTAACCCAATCTGGATTTAGCACATTTTCTCACGGTTTTCAAAAGCCGTTTCTTCCTTCCCGCATCTGATTATTGCCAGGGTTTTCTTCTGGAAAAATGCTTTGGCAATATTTGGTTCTGGCTTTTGATGCTCACCTGAAGCTGGGGATTCTAGAGCTTGGAACTGGCTGACGGGAATTTCAAGGAAGCTGACACCACACACCACTCCGACTCAACTAGGCCACGATAACGCCACGATATACATTGAAAACAAGCTACCTATGGCGTGGTTCGGCTCAGGTTGATTGCCCTAGCTACAGATCTCACTCCTCTTTGCCCAGCGTCGCCTGATGATGATTACCTGATGTCCTTCTCAAATCCATCATCTCGGCTACAATCTGTTATGTTCCGCTCGGACGTCTTGTTTATTACTTATGGTCTCATATGTACCATTCGAGTCTACGTGCACTGCCATCAATTCCCCATACCAACTTGTCGTTCTCAGATGAGTCAGATCTCCAAGCTGAAGAATCCCACGTGTATTCATAGTGACCTAACGACAGTGACCAAAAGATGCAGAAATCTATAATCAAGAACGGCGAACACAATACGAAGCCGCCCCTTTCGGTATGAAAGACCGATTCAAGCGTCCCCGCTACTATGTATTCAAGAAAATACCGTGGCGAATCCGCTTATATGAACGAATATATTCCGTCCTTCCGATTCAAGTAACTGCGTAACGAGGAAGTATGCCAACTATCTACTATATTGTCAAGTAGTAAGTAGTACCTGTGACGACAGGACCCTTGGTCTTCTACGACATCCCTTAGATTCCGACTCAACACCTCTCGCGTAAGAATCTCGGATTAAGAGTGCCCACCATTGACAGTGCGTGTGAGTCGGACGACTAACGCGAGGCGGATAGGAAAGAAGACACTCCAAGAGGCAACGGACCAACAACGGACCTCAAGACTGATAGATGGCAACTTCCGCTGGTACTACCAACTTAATATATTCTGTTCACAGATAGCCCGCAAGTACCCGTTGAGTACCTGGGCCGCTGAGCCGGCGCTGACATTCATCGCCCACCACGACTGCGCAGCGCTCGAATTGCAAAATTGCCAATTAGATATTGAAGAAATTCAAAAAGGTCAATCAAATACGTACTTTGTCCGTGAAGCCCGGCGGATGTTTAGTACTTATGTGGCGTCATTTCAGACTCAGAGCCCTTGTCATGACAGATCTTCCACGTTTCTGTACTCAAGCCAGATTTTAGAGATTGTTATACTCGGAAGCACGGCCGACATCCGAGTGATTCCGCCGTACCAGAGTGATGTCCTAGTTCAAGGACTTGGCACCCCTGATGGAAAGGAGTAATTAGACCTCTCACTGCTTTGCAGCTTCAGCCACAGGTTTACGCGATCAATACGCCATCCAGGAGCCACAGACGGAGAATTCTTTCCTGCGACTCCTCAAAGACGCCCAGGGATTTTTAAAACCTGGGTATATGACATGTCTCCTGTCCAAATCGACATTTTGCGCTCCAGGTTCCACGCGACACGGCAAAACTCGGTCATGAAAAAGGGTCAGCAACAGGTGGTGCGTGTATCTTGATCTCACCTTCTGATCCAACTACAACTTTATGCGGTTCCGAACTTACTTTTGGATCTCTAGTCGCGGGAGTCTCCGCGTAGACCGTCACCCTCAGAGGCGCCCAGGTCCACTTTGAAGTGCTGACGACTGGACACAGCTCACCGGCACTGCGGCTCAGAGTTCCACATGACGCCACGCGAGGTACAGCCTAGCAGAGTCATTGGAGGATTATGTATATTCAAAGCTCTGCTAAACCTGACTTCAACTTAATCTCGCCTCCTCACAACGCCCAACTTTTACGCGATCCCGATGCAGAGGCCTTCACATGGACCTACCTCCAGACCTTCAGGTCCCCGTTGGGTTGTCCAACGTATCTATGGCGGCTGCACGACGTCTCTTATGTTTAATCATACGTTTGGCACTTTTCCGACAGCACTGCTTGATGTCGTACTGGAGAAGAATGAATGATCATCATTGGATGGGAGTCCGTGCAGATGTTGTGAATTACATAGAGCAAAACAGGCTAAACAAAGGTAACGAAAGGAAGACCTACAGCAATTGTCCACTAATCCCGTTCGCTTCGACTTGAGGTAGAAGCATTGTCACCTTTACCTCTTCGATGACTCTTGCGGAATTTGGCAGCCTGATTCCTCGAAACCTGCCTTTTTTTTTTAGCTCCAGGGGGACGCGAAGCTGGATCTGCGGGCGGAGGCATGGTTGCAGCGGCAGCGGCCTCAGCCTCGGCTTCGGACTGTGTAATGCGACTACCTCGACGTAAAAGAGTGGGACGAGGGGCTGAATAAGACCCAGATGGTCCTGCTACATTGCCACCTGCATCGGATGTAAAATCCTCTGTGTTGGAATGCGTATGTCGATTGAATCGTCGAAGTGGAGCAGGGGGCTGCAGCACAGTGGATGGGCCTGCTTCTGTTCTGTTCGTCTCCTCTGTCGGAGGTCGAAGCGCTCGAACGAAGCTTGCCTTTCTGTCAACGTGCCAATCTTGATAAATCTACAACACCCGCGTCAGCAGAGCTGCAAGGACTGGGTCAGGGACGGTCCACTCCACAAAATTGCCCCTGTTAGCAGCCTGCTCCCTGTCCCAGTCGACCTTGTTCTTCAGAACCCGGAGGAAATTCCCAACGTTGGCAGTTACCCTGAGCAATGGATCTTGCGGTGGCCGAACTTTCAACACGGGACTGGCCTCAAGGGGGCCAAGGCATTGATTCTCTTCTTATCAAGACGGTAACCCTTCAGATGTACGTGGAGGATCTTGAGATCATCTGTTTCGTTGCTTGGGGGTCCGCGACCGATCACCTCAGCTGATGGCTGAAAATAAATTCAGCAACCGTCCCGGGATACTCATAGGATTTGACTCACTGCTCTGACTTTTCCTATGTCCTCATAGATGAATCCGCCATCATCACGTATAACTTCCTTTCCTGTGTTCATTGCATTTGGTGGATGTGGCGCAATCAAGTGATCGCGGTGTATCACGCACTCTGGAGACCATAGAATGCCTGTAATCCAGTAAGGAATAGCTTCCGCGGGGAATGCCTTTACTTGACCGTAAGCAACCTTGATCCCTGTACCCACAGGAGATACTAGCACACCTTTTTACGATCCAGTCCTATATTATCATTATTCTGCTTCCCCTTATGGCGCCTAACACAGCCGCTTCCGGAACTAGCTTGATCAAACCCCTATCCAGAGCATAGTGAATATCGGCATCCACTATACACATTATTAGCAATCCTGAAAGCGAAGGATTTGGTCACTTCTCACCAAGCCAAAGGTTACGAGTCGAGTGGATGTTGAAAAAATTTCCAAACTTGTCGCTCAGCACCCATTCCAGAAAGCGTATCTAAACCAATCACAGATGAGCATACTTGGTGCAAGATTTGCACATACCAGGAAGGACTCACGAATCTCGAATCATCAGAGCTGACGGAAATAACATGAGTCGATTGGAAGCACAAAACCACCAAGGTGAGCATACAACGACCCCCATACTTGTGCATGGCGGCCTTGAACTTTAGGAGCGCCTTCTTCCGAGAGAACCTTGTCCTCCCAGTTGCATGCGTTTCTAGCGTATCTGGGAAAAGGACGCCGTCCTCGATTACGTCGCATTGAGGAGTATAATTGACGGCTTCGGACACCAGTCGCCTTCTATCAGCTGTCTCGTCTCCTAGCGAGAAGAGTGGAGATGTCGCCGATCTAAAGACAGGTACTGGAAGTCACGTCTTGACGAGTTTGATGCATTGCTTTCGGCATGGGGGAATGGGGGTTCTAGGCGGGGTGTTGTTGACACATCTCTGCCACGGGCTCTCGCTAACATCGAAAAGAGCGGCAGCATTTGCTACCTCTGAAGGATTCCGCACCTAGGGTAGGACGATTATTTATATGATCTGTGGCCGAATCACCTGTACTTCCTAGCCTCATGTTGAGCTCGTGCATCAGAAATCTGGAATCGATAATCGGTACTTTTTGAGCAGACCATGGGATTCACGGACGACGAAAATGGTGGGAAGAAAAATCGTGACCGTGAACCGTGGGACCTCGGAATCGTAGCATACACCATCACGCCTCTCGCTCCGGCCCTCTAATGCTTCCATTACTATGTATTTCGACCTCTTCAAATCGAGTCTAGAAATTAAAGCCATTCCAACTTATCAAGGTAAACAGAGATGATGCATTAGGTTCATTGGTATGCCTGTCGTGGGCTAATTTTCATCTTCCAGCGTATTACCCGGTTTGAATGGGCCTTTGGGTTGAAGTATCGAGGTCATCCTATTGAGAGCGAGTATAATATCATTACAGGTGCGTTATTCTCTGATGAACGTATGGCAAATGCTAACATGCGCGCATCCAGGGACCAGTACCTATCTAAAGCAACTTCTGCAGAAGCGATACCTCGTTTTTACACCGACGAGGACAATGATTCAACTAGCTTATGATATTATCAAACATAATGGAGCCGCGAGGGCTGAAGATCGTAAAGGTTTCCATGTGCAATTCCATCCTCATTTTGACACCATCATGATGGTCTCAACCTTCATCTAGGAATTCGGCCAGGGCCCCTGGGAATATACTCTGTTCCGAGGAAAGTACCATGAAGAAACATTAGAGCCTAAGCATAACTCTATACCATCATTCGCAGGACGGCTCAGTATCTCCCGTCGACTTCGACACTACCGAATTCACCAAACTTCCTCGAGTGTCATTAAACATTCACCCCGCCATCTCCATCATGTTCATACAAATGGGCCCACTAGATGGCTTTTTCGTTCCCCGTAGTCTCAAAGACAACGTTGTTATTCCTTTACTCCGCGTTGTTGGTATCTGGCCTTTATGGACCCACAATCGCTTCATCGATACCCGAACGTCGTCCCAGAGGAAACGTTCGGAGTCTGCAGCATCGCGGATGTCGTGTATTTGCACAGAGTGTGCGCGAGGCGTGGAGCCTTCAATCTACCCCGTCGTCATCAACCTCTCACGAATCATCTGAGACCAAAGACGAGGCTATTCTGCAAAACATTGCAGAAGACAAGGCAGAAGAGAAGCCGATTGGTCTAGGTCTGCCACCCGCTCGTAGCGGGTACGACGACTTTGATGATGTCGGTGACGATGAGGTGCTGCGGACTTACGCATAAGAGTCAGCGTTAGCTGCCGAGCATGTGAAGAAGGCGTTAAAGGAGGAGAATAGGAAACGAGACACGCTGACAGAGCCGACTTTGGAACAGCTTCGGTATTGTTTGTCTAAGAGGAGGTCGAGACATGGCTAATACAGGGTCTCCCTTCTTCATCTCACTCATCCCCTGGCCGCATTTTCTCGCTTTATGCTCTCTTATTGCATATTTATAATCTATGCTATCAACAATGTTATCTTTGTCATGCATATGTACTTTGCCTTACGATTGCATCATAAATTGTTAATGAAGGATCTTGGTTCCGGAAAAAAGGCCCGAACTCATCTACGTGGACCTACCTTCAGATCCTCAGGTCCTCGCCGGGTTTCAACATATTTATGGCGGCTGTACGACGTCCCTTACGTTGAATCAGACGTTCACCCGGAGGCGGGATGACATGAAAATGATTGGAATGTAGAAAAAGGTTTAATGGAACGTTACAAGAATAGGAGAAGCGAAAAATTAGTAAAACAAATCCACAGAAAAAATCTACACCTTTCATCAAAAGAGCTACCCCCCAAAGCCACCGTCTTTGACGTTCCCGAAGCCTGATACGCTACATGATTCAAGTTCCACGGTCAGAGGCGCCCGCTTTAGCCTTCGAGCGTGCGGATTTATTACGGGAAGGTGCTGCGTTGGTACCAGCCCTGGACTTTCCCTTTCCGCTCCTTGCTCGAGTGAGGGGAGCGCCAGTACCAGTTGCCGCTTCGGCGTCTGCATTGGAGCTTGCATTTTTACTACGAGACCGAGTGACGGGACCAGCGGTAGGTTCGTTCTGACCGGAACCAGAGGGTCCAGCAACGTTGGAGGACGCATCCGCTCTAGACTTGGTCTGACGAGTCCGTTGGGAGCCGCCGGCTTTAGAGCTCTTCGTATTCTGATCTGTGTTTGGCTTGTCATCCGCCCAAAACGTATAAATCTGTAGGCAAAGCTCCAGCAGCTGGAAGTGCACTGGATCATCGACGAGTTGCCGAACATTCCAACGTAGCCACTTATCGCCAGGCTTCGCCTTAGAACGTCGATGGTTGTCTACTCGAGCCTTCAAAATGAAGAGGAACTCTCTAACATTGGCAGTCACAAGCCAAGGATCCTGCCAGTGCAATACCTCCTCCTTGTTTTTGACTGGATAAGAAGCCTTCGAATGGTATTTCCCTGTCCGAGCGATATGCTTTTAGATGCTGAGGAATCACCTTGACTTTCAAGTCGCTTTCGTCGGAGTACGGACCGACGTCTCCTTGATCAATTCATTGAGGCTGTTCAGGGAAACCAGCAGCCGTAGGTAGCTCAACATTGTTCTATCAACTTACCACTTTAATTGGATAGTTGATCCGCTGATATTTGAACTTCAACTCTGCGTTCTGTGACATCGTTACTTCTGGAACATCAGGAGGTTCAACCAGACGCTCGCAAGGAATACTGAACTCTGAAGAGCGCAAGACGCCTACGACCATGTAAGGATAATTGCCAGGTGGGAATGTCTGAAGTAGCCATTGAGCTCAGAAATGAACTATTGATCCTTGATGAGTTGTACGATACCTTTCTGCAGTCTAGACCGATGTGTTCATTGGACGTCTTTCCTCTATGTCGTTTGCGAATTTCCTGGGAGAACTTCATAATGGCATTCAACACATCGCGGGTTGGGACAATCTTGATCAACCCACGATCCAGCGAGTAGTGCATGCGGGGCTCAACTATACAAGGAACTCGTTCAGATGAGTCGTGATAAGTGAAGCAGAGGAAGACTAACCTAGCCACAAAGATAGGTGAGCTCGTCGCCAGGTTGAAAGAGGGGAGTCGCCTCTGCCAAAGAACCCCATCCTCCGGAGTTGACGTTGATTCAGCTGCTCCCCTTTTTTCGACGTGTATGAGGAATTGGGTTGATCTGTCGGTTTCTGAGTGAGACATAGCTGGGGGGCGGCAAGCGCTATGGCCATTGCACAAAACTGCAGAAGGTCATAACTCAGTTATGACTGGTTTTGGGGGGTTATGACTGGTTTTGGTGGGTTATAACCGCCGGAACCGGTTATAACCACCGGGGACCTGGGTTATAACCCCCTGGAGACGGGTTATGACCTTTTGCAGTTTTGTGCGATGGCAATTGCGGTTGGATCTTTATACTGCCCAAGAGGGGGCGCCCACATGAGTTCATGTTTTCTGATGTATAGATATAATTATTGTCTTATAGCCCTGATTTGAGTCATTTAAACAGATATAAAGGAAGTTGTGGCTTCGTTGTGGCTTCCTATTGTGGGAGAAGAAAGGAAAGGCGCGTCGCGGTCACACGCAAGACCGTGGGACTTGAATATTCCTTGAATCACCATCGAACATCCCATGGTGTCTCTCAGTCTGCAGGACGTATCAACCTCTAATAGCTATGATTTTGAGCTCGATTCTTACGCTCTAGTCTCCGGGGATGATGACTGGGCAGCTATGGTGCTTATAAAAATTTAGTCCTTGACCCGTTTACTAATTCAACGTTCTCAGCGTTTCACACAGTTTGAATGGATATTTGGCCTAGACAATCGAGGATTTCCTTTTGATAGTGAATTCAACATTGTGAAAGGTGAGTACAAAGCTCCATGTCACAGCTATTTGGTGTTAAGGTTTTGGAAGCGCCTAAGGATCTTATTCCCTGTCTCGAAGAGAAGACCTTGCGGTTTGCGCCTACGAAGGATGTTATTCAACATGTATACAACTTGATGGAGCACAATGATATGGCGGAGATCAGCGAGCGTCGAAGGTTCGAGGTGAGATGTCCCTCTCTTTACTAGAGCAGTTCTAACGCTGGAGCCGTCAGGAATTCGGCGAAGGACCTTGGGAATACGTCCTCTTTCCGGGATATTTTGACCACAAAACCTTGAAACCTGAGTACCTGCCACCTCTATACCAACGCTCATCCAATGGGGAGATGTTGCCTCTTACACTGGATGCTCACGACTACGACGCTCTTCCCCGAATCTCGTCAATGTTACACCCCACAATTGCTATTCTACTCATGGAGCTGCATCAACCTGACGTTCTCTACGCTCCTCAAAGCTTGAAAGAAAACGTCATCCACCCAATACTCAAAATTATCGGTATATGGCCGGCATGGTCCCACAATCGTTTTAAACCCGAACCAACATCAAAAAGGAAACGTCGTCGGTCAGAGACATCAGACAGCATATCTTGCAAATGCACGCTCTGTGCTCACATCTCTAGTTCCGAGTCGTCATCCTCCTCTGGTACATATGCCTCCGACATCGATTCGTCCGACGACGGGGAGCGCGTTTCTCTTCCTGTCGGAGGAGACCCGGAGGGGGACGGCAAGGTTGAATTGGATGTAGCCGCTTGGGCTGGAAAAGTTGTTCTGCCTCCTGCTCATAGCGGGTTCGACGGCTTGGATGATTTCGAGGACGACCATTTGCTACGAACGTATGCACAGGAGTCAGCGTTGGATCCTGAACAAGTGAAGAAGGCGTTGAAAGGGGAGGACACGAAACGGAATGCGCTGGCGGAGTCGATGTTGGAAGAACTTCGGTGTCGTTTGTCGAAGAGGTCGAGACATGGCTGATACAAGGTCTACCTTCTTCATCTTACTCGCTTCACGCTCTCTTATTGCATATCTATAATTTGTGTTATCAACAATGTTATCTTTGCCATACATATGATGCACATCGCCTTACTATTGTATCATTAACTGTGAATGAGGCCCGAATTCAACAAAGAAACTGGACTTGTCACTGTGAAAGGAAGCGCGTTGTCGCCATGCGCATCGCGGTCACGCACAGCACCGTGAGAGTTTCGCAAGTGATCTAAAACTATCAACATCTCCCTCGCGGCAAACGTCTCATCCGTTATGTTGTCTCTTCAAGGTATATCAGCTTCTAATAACCCTGTCGTGGAGCTTGAAAATTTTCCGCTTGTCTCAAGAGACGATTGCTGGGCGGCCATGGTGTGTAACAGCCATTTAGGCGCATTGGACTTGCTGATCCGCATTACCCAGGAATTTACCCACTTTGAGTGGGCTTTTGGTCTGGATTATCGCGGATTTCCTTTTGACAGTGAATTCAATATGGTTACAGGTGAGTATATCAGTCGGATTTCACTAGAAACCTTTATTGATCTGTTTCAAGCCTCAAAAGATATTATTTCATGTCTCGAAAATCGAACCCTGCGTCTTGCACCCAATAAGGAAGTCATTTATCACGCGTACGACTTACTGCAACATAATCATACCTCGCGGGTTGATGAGCGTCGAAGGTTTCAGGTGAGCATGGGCAGTCCGTTCGCTCAAACATTTATCTTATATCTTCAATAGGAATTTGGCGAAGGCCCCTGGGAGTACGTGCTATTCCCTGGAAAGTTCGACCATAAAACCTTAAAACCCAAATATCTACCTCCTCTATTCCAACGCTCGCCCAACGGCAAAATGGAACCCCTCATTTTCAACGCCCACGACTACGATACCCTTCCTCGGATTACAGCAATGATACACCCTACAATCGCCTTGTTACTCATCGTGCTAGTACCGCTCGATCCATATCACGCTCCGGAAAGTCTGAAGGAGAACGTCCTTCTTCCATCAACCAGGATCGTTGGTGCATGGCCGCTATGGTCCCATAACCGCTTCAAGCCCGAACCAACATCGTCAAAGAGGAAGCGTTCCCGCTCGGAGTCAGAGATAACGTGTAAATGCACGCTCTGTGCTCAAACCTCTAGTTTCGAGTCGTCATCTTCCTCTGGCACATATGCTTCCGATTTTGATTCGTCCGACGACGGAGAGCGCATCTCTCTTCCTGTTGGAGGAGACTCGGAGGAGGATGGCAAGGTGGAACTGGATGTGGCCGCTTGGGCTGGAAAAATCGTTCTACCTCCTACTCATAACGGGGTTGATGACTTGGATGACTTCGAGGATGACCTGCTGCTACGAACATATGCACAAGAGTCAGCATTGGCTCCTGGGCAGGTGAAGAAGGCGTTGAAGGAAGAAGATAAGAAACGGAATGTGCTGGCAAAGCCGACGCTGGAAGAGCTTCAGTATCGTTTGTCGAAGAAGAGGTCGAGACATGGCTGATACAGGGTCTACCTTCATCTTACTCGCTTTACGCTTCCTTATAACTCGTGCTATCGATAATGTTGTCTTTACCTTATAGTGTACGTTGCCTTACAATTGTATCATAAACTGTTAATGAAAGATTTTGGTTCCGGAAAAAAGGCCCGAATTCAGCAACTACTTTACACGATCCTGACACGGAGACCTCTACGTGGACCTACCTCCAGATCCTTAGGTCCCCATCGGGTTGTCCAACACATCTATTGGCAGCTGCACGATGTCCCTTACGTTGAATCAGGCGTTCACCCGAAGGCGGGATGACATGAAAATGATTGGAATGTAGAGAAATGTTCAATGGAATGTTACAAGAGTAGGAGAAGGGAAAAATTAGAAAAAAAATCCACAGAAAAGTTCTACATCTTTTATCAAAAGAGCTACCTCCTAAAGCCACTGTCCTTGACGTTCCCAAAGCCTGATGCGCTGCATGGTTCAAGTTCCACGGTTAGAGGCGCCTGCTTTAGATTTCGAGCGGGCGGATTTACTACGGGAAGGTGCTGCGTCGGTACCAGCCCTGGACTTTCCTTTTCCGCTCCTTGCTCGAGTGAGAGGAGCGCCAGTACCAGTTGCCGCTCATTGGAGGGTGCGTTCTTACTACGAGACCGAGTGACAGGACCGGCAGTAGGTTCGTTTTGACCGGTCCAGCAACGTTGGAGGACGCATCCGCTCTAGACTTGGTCTGAGAGCGACCGGCTTTGGAACCCTTCTCTTTTTGTGCTTGTGGTTCGGGTGCCTGATCTTCCATCCAAAAAGTGTAGATCTGCAAGCACAAAAGCAATAACGATTGGTGGAACGGATCATTGACGAGTTCATGGATTTGCCATTGCGTCCATTCTCCTCCCTCCTCCTGTGCCTTCTTCTGCCGTGCCTCGTCTATTTGAACTTTCAGAACGTAGAGGAACTCGCCGACGTTGGCAGTCACAAGCCAAGGATCCTGCCATAACATCACTTCCAGTCCTGATGAATGCGCAACTGGACGACAAGCATCAAAAGGAGTGCCCAAGTTGGTAAGGTACCCCTTCAAGTGTTGATCTGAACCATCGGTCCAACGAGGCTATGGCAATAGTTCAAAAAGAAACATATGGCCAATGGAGGTGTGGCACCTTACCACTTTGATTGGATAATCGACAGGCTGGTATGAAAAATTGTATTCTCGATTTTCTTTGGTTTCGACTCCCGGAGCATTGGCAGGTCCCTCCAGACGTTCACGAGAGTAGATAAACCTGGGAGAGCACAGGACCCCAACCACCACATATGAATAGTTACCTGGTGGAAACGTCTGAACGAAAAATGAGCACATGATGAGTCAGATTCTTGGGGACTTATGCCCCACCTTGTGACGATTGAAGCCAACATTATTGTTGGATGGTTGCCCTCTATGTCTTCCTCGTACTTGCCTCGAGAACTTCCATATAGCCCTTAGAATATCTGTGGTTGGGACAATCTTGATCAAGCCACGGTCGAGTGCATAATGCGTGGTGGCATTTACTGTTTAGATATCTCAGTGAATTGAAGTAAGAGTGTCGTGAAATAGTGTTTTTGCATCCTCGGACTCGTTTCGGCCTTTTTCTCATATTACTCTCACATGTTTCGTCTCTTGGTTTCGTCTCATATAAATTACCAACTCACATACATATTTCATACATAAAATACAAAATCTACTATAAAAACTGTACTTATTCTTTACTGATGGACAATTGATCTGACTTCTCATAATCTCCCAAATCACCAATTTACGACAAAGAGACTCAAAAATACTTACCTAGCCATAGATTGCGGAAAGAGTGGATATTAAGGGTTCCGAATACATCGCCAAATACCCATTCCAGAAACTTGAGCTGCAGAAAAAAGATCAGACCATGATTGGTTCCTGAATCTGTTCGAAAACACCGACATATTGATGACTGGCCTTGACAGGAATGACATGGGCAAGTTGTAGGCAAGCGCACATGAGCGTCACTATGCACCGCCCGCCGAATTGATGCAACACAGAGAGTTTGAGGAGCATCTCTTGCCTGGAGAGTCCTCTTCTCCCAACTGCCCTTTGAGCAGGAGTCTCATAGAAGGTTTCCTCAGCTGTAGCTTTTTGCTCCGATGCTCCTTTACCGTTCTTCTCGCTCTCTTCATCTTCATCGTCACCACCCTCTGTGTCATCGATGACTTCGTCCTCCGTTACGGTATTTTCAATATCCTTCGGGAGTTGCAGATCAAGATTTGAGTGTTCGTCGCCACGCTGGAAGCGTGGAGTCGCGTGAGCTAGCGGCTGATTCTCTGGGGCGGGGCTTGGGGTAAAAGTGGCAGTTTTAGTTGCCTCGACGCGTTTCAGAAGGTGGCTTGATGGGTCGCCCTGTTGACGAGACATATTTGTGAAGGGTAGTCAAACTTTCTACTTCTATACTTATAAGTACTTATCAAGGGGGTGGCAGGATCTGAATCGCTGGTCCGAGGGGGGGTCTGAACTTCGTTAAAAAATTTTTGGACCTACAGTGCAAAGTGCTTCTGATGGGGCCTAGAGCTTCATTATTGCCTTGGTAATCTCTGTTCTCGATGTAATTTACACTTTTTTGGGTATGCAAACGATCTCCAGAAGCCCATGAGGCTCGCTAGCGCGTCATCCAAGTGTCATCGTTCACCGATGCCCCGAGTATGGCAGCATCCGCCACTGAGTCGCAGAAGCTGAATACAAGCCGAATCTGCCAAAAGATCTTTGCACTCCTTGTAAGAAAATAGCATGTGGAAGGAAGTCGCAGTCACACAGCACCGTGAGACTTTCACATTTCTGACCTAAACCATCAACATCTCCCTCACGGCAAACGTCTCATCCATTATGTTGTCTCTTCAAGACATATCAACCTCAAATAACCCTGATGTGGAACTTGAATCTTTTCCGCTCGTCTCAAGGGACGACTGCTGGGCGGCCATGGTGTGTAACAGACGTTTAGGTGCATTGGACTTGCTGACTTGCATTACCCAGGAATTTACCCACTTTGAGTGGGCCTTTGGTTTAGAATATCACGGACTTCCATTTGACAGTGAGTTCAATATGGTGACAGGTGAGTATATCAGCCAGTTTTCGCTAGAAACCTTAATTGATCTGTTTCAAGCTTCAAAAGATATTATTTCATGTCTCGAAAATCGAACCCTGCGTCTTGCACCCAATAAGGAAGTCATTCAGCATGCGTACGAATTACTGCAACATAATCATACATCACAGGTTGATGAGCGTCGAAGGTTTCGGGTGAGCATCAGTAGTCTGTTCGCTCAAACATTATCTTATACCTCTGACAGGAATTCGGCGAAGGTCCATGGGAGTACGTGCTGTTCCCCGGAAGTTTCGACCATAAGACCTTGAAACCTAAATATCTACCTCCTCTATTCCAACGCTCGCCCAACGGCAAAATGGAACCCCTCATTTTCAATTCTCACGACTACGACACCCTTCCCCGGATTACAGCAATGATACATCCTACAATCGCCTTGTTACTCATCGTGCTGGTACCGCTCGATCCATATCACGCCCCGGAAGGTCTGAAGGAGAACGCCCTTCTTCCATCAACCAGGATTGTTGGTGCATGGCCGCTATGGTCCCATAACCGCTTCAAGCCCGAACCAACATCGCCAAAGAGGAAGCGTTCCCGCTCGGAGTCAGAGATAACGTGTAAATGCACGCTCTGTGCCCAAACTTCTAGTTTCGAGTCGTCATCTTCCTCTGGCACATATGCTTCCGACCTTGACTCGTCCGACGACGGAGAGCGCGTTTCTCTTCCTGTTGGAGGAGACCCGGAGGAGGATGGCAAGGTGGAACTGGATGTGGCCGCTTGGGCTGGAAAAATCGTTCTACCTCTTACTCATAGTGGGGTTGATGACTTGGATGACTTGGAGGACGACCCGCTGCTACGAACATACGCACAAGAGTCAGCATTGGCTCCTGAGCAGGTGAGGAAGGTGTTGAAGGAAGAAGATAAGAAACGGAATGTGCTAGCAAAGCCGACGCTGGAGGAGCTTCGGTGTCGTTTGTCGAAGAGGTCGAGGCGTAGCTAATACAAGATCTACCCTTTCATCTTGCTCGTTCTCTGACCGTATTCTCTCGCTTTACGCTTTCTTATCGTATATCTATAATTTGTGCTATCGATAATGTTATCTTTACCATATAGTGTACGTTGCCTTACGATTGTATCATAAACTGTTACAGTATTGAAGGATGTTGATTCCAGGAAAAAAGGCCTGAAATCCGAGAGGTCCCTGGGCACTTGAACACTGAGCATCCGAAGTGTTAGCCGTATATCATGCAGGGAAGTGCCGCCTACAGTGGTGCCTAGCTTTGCCGAGTTTAGCAGCAGACTCAATGTGTGTGGATGAGTACTATGAGTACGTAGATATGAAAACCTTTGGTAGATAGGCTGCAGTAAGTTGGCCTTCGTATCCACTCTCCTCCCAAACCGAGTCACAAGGATTGCAGTGACGGTGACATTCCCCCGCAATGCCCTGCATGCTGAATTTATAAGGTCGCAAAGGCGAAGGGTCCGGGTGTAGGCAAGAGACTAGAGTTGTAATAATGCGCAGCGTAAGGTTTGGCAGACCGGATACCCCGGATGTAAGAGTCGTGTGCTCCATACAGGTAGCGTAAAGTAGAGCTGGGATGCGAAGCCGTGATGCATCATCTTGGTGTCATCAAGGAGTAGTCAGTTCCGACGGAAATTTTGTTTGGTTTTGTGTACAAAAAGAGCTCCGGCGGGTCGAATTATCACATTCGAAGGACCTTGACAAGCGAGTAAGGTGATCCGCAAAATTCGTGTAACCATATCCTGAGGCAATCCTGAGGCAATCCTGAGGACGCGTATTATAGTCTGCTCCAGAAATGGAGGTGTACTGTGCTCACCTTTGTGCAGTGGGGGCAAAACGAAATATATTGAGGCAGACCTTTGAAAGTGCTACTTGGGACTTACATTTAGGGCCCAAAATTGACCACGTTTCAGGGATCTTTCGGCGCTCAGTGTACACGGTGTTTCGAAGCAGGAGCTAGACTATGTACCGTCCTTGAGATCATTTTTTGGGCTTAGGGTTTACCTCGAAAATGTCCTTAAGACGTAAAGTCCGCGAGTCAGACGAGCAAGCATAAAATGGCGAGGCGTACCGTCGGTTGCACAAGTCATTTACGGGGATGACGCCCGGCTCCTCCTCAGAGCTGAGGTCAAAGCAAACGCAAGTCAATCGCCCCTTCTGTGCCTGTGAAACTTCAAAGTGGTCTCAATTACACTGGTTTCCTCCATGTGATGGGGAGCTGAAGCTGTGTGGGAGGGAAGCAGGACGGCACAGGTTCAAAATGTGGCCTGATAAGGAGCTCTATGTGACAATCAGCACTGCACCAATTGAACATGGCAAATCGAGCTTACCCATTGTGATTTTGAAAGCTTGCAGCGCGGAAGTTACGGACTCCGACTGGTACTCGAGCCCAGGACGCTGATAGATCGGGCCCAGCCGACACAGCAGTGAATGAATGAACGATTTAATTCTTGAGGAACTGAATGCCTCACAGGCCCCACGATACCGAGGGATTTGGATGTGGATACTTACCTGTTGCTGCGGGAAGGATATCTGAGAAATCCGAGAGTTCGGAGGTAGCCTTTGAAGTCCTTTGAGTGAGCCTTCAACGGTTCTAAAGCTATTTTCTTGCAATTAGATATTGGAGCACAACTAGAACCATGAGGATGACAGGCTACTACGGAGTTCGGGTACAACAAGGGGAGACCGTCGGAGGACGTCATGGAAAAGGTCTTCCCTTTTATATATAGCTTCCATATTCGGAAACGGCTCCATTTGGCTGTGAGGTCCTCTCGCAGAGTCGCATAACAACCGCCACTTGGACCTGGGGTGATATCTCTTTCCAAAAACCTCCATGTCGTCGTCCGTATCGTCGACGGGGACACCCACGTCGTCTGTCTCGCCTTCAACGTCCTCCGATAACTCAAGTCTCAGCGTTAATAATTCCAGCCTCAAGGTGCTTCAAGGTTCACCGATAGCGTCATTGTTATCCGTATTCATGTCTCGAACAGGTTGTCGGGATTATCTTGGCTATCGTATCGGGCCTACTCATCGGCTCGAGTTTTGTGTTCAAGAAGAAGGGGTTATTGAAGTCTCAAGCTGGACAAGTAGCGGGAGAAGGTGTTGCATACCTCAAGTCGGTGAGTGGAACCCAGTTTCGATAAGTTGAATGACGTCTCTGACAATAATCTTTCCTTCTCATAGTGGCTATGGTGGCTTGGGATGATCAGTAAGCCCTATGGGTTGCTTCACTTGACCGCATTCCTGAACTTTGACTGGGGAAACAGTGATGATATTAGGAGAGATTTGTAACTTTGGTGGTACGAGTTTCACCATTTCACCTGAAAACTGCCAACCTCATTATCGAACCATTCTATCCAGCATATGCGTTCGTGGAAGCTATCGTCGTCGTACGTCTACAACCGCCGATCTCCAAAATTTACTTTTCAAATCGAGTTTCGCGTATCACAGACCCCTCTCGGTGCACTATCTGTAGTCGTTTGCGCCATCCTTTCCTCAATATTTCTGAAGGAGAAGTTGACGTTCTTCGGTTGGTTGGGATGTGGGCTGTGTATCGTGCGTACTTCTGTTCTCGTTGTCCGCCGCCGGCTGACACCGTCAATCTCCGTCAGATTGGATCTACCATCATTGCTCTTAACGGTACACTCCCATCCAGCCGTTCTCATCAACCATCTTCAATCTAACAAACCTTGTAGGTCCAAAGGAAGAGACCGTCGGACAGATTCGAGATTTTCAGAAATTGTTTTTGGCACCCGGGTTTCTTGCCTATGCGTCGGTGCTTATTGCCGCCTCACTAGTCATCATATTCTTCTTTGCCCCGAAGTGCGTTTTTTCCCCCCGATTTACCGGTATCCTGATGACATATCTGTTTCATAGATACGGAAAGAAGAGCATGCTGTGGTACATCTCTGTGTGTAGTATGATTGGGGGTATTAGTGTCAGCGTTACGACGGGTCTCGGCGCTGCTATTGTTACAACTGCTAGAGGTGACAACCAGGTATGTCCTCGTATTTGCAAATCTCGAGCTCAACTGACATTTGTTTTACAGTTCAAGTACTGGTTCATGTATTTCTTAATAGGCTTTGTCGCCATAACTCTGAGTGCGTATCCGAGGGTGGTATGCATCTTGTACTGACAAATTGTTGTGTTTCAGTTACGGAAGTGTATTATCTAAATGTAGCGCTGGCGCTGTTCAATACCGGTAAGCACTCTCCTCAGTGGTTGTCATTATCGCGCTGACTGGAGTTTTTAGCTATGGGTAATGTTTATATCTGTCCATACGCAACGAGTTGCTGACTGTTCCTCAGTCACGCCTACCTATTATGTGATATGTGCGTCTCCAAATCGTTTCTTTCATAGCCTTTTCTCATGTTTTTCTCACCCAGTTACGTTTTTCTCCATGTTAACGACTGTGGTAAGCACGGCAAACCCTGCTATTTGTTATTCTGCTCACAGCCACCCAGGTCCTGTTCCAAGGTCTCCATGCGTCCGCAACCGATATCATCACTCTCGTTATGGGATTCCTCACTATCTGTATTGGGATCACTATCCTTCAGATGTCTAAAGTCGATCCTGTACAACTATCCAAGTTGGATCGTCGTTCAACTATCCTATTACAAGCGGCACGCCAAAACACGGAGACTGTCGAAGAAAAAGGAGCGGTCGGTATCGAAGATCCTGGCATGGATGCTTTACGAGGATCCTTCGGAACCGTTGGTTCTATTATTCGTGCACGCAGTGCCAGGCGCCTCAGTCAAAGCAGTCGTGCATCCGGAATACGAATACGACCGGCAGGAACAGCTGCACCATACGACCCAGGTCAACCGTGGTTATCGCCTCCCCAGCAACATACCTCTCTAGATGGAGTTAAACGTCACCAGTTATACGACCCACCGATGCCTTCGCCCTCGTTAGCAGCTGCAACAAGAGGTGATGATGCCAGTTCGATGAGGAGCGATCCCTCGATGACGAATTCCCAACTGATGAACAAGCGGCCGACTATCAAATTCGATAACCAAGATGTAATACACCAATATCATCCTCCGGGTACGGGAAATCGCGATGCTAGGGACGATACAGCTATGCATCAAGTTAGGCCGGCCCACGTATCCCCGGGGGCGATACAACAACAGTTGTCGGGCTCAGGTTCGGGGGATACTAGCTATCCTCTTGGACCGATAAACACTGGTACCAATAATAGCTCGTTATTATTCTCAGAAAGCCCGTCGTCGACGTCGCCGCCTCCACCGAAGCCGCAAGGACAGATTCTGTCTGTGCCCATGTATGGCAGGAACGACCAGGATCCGGCCTCTGCACCGCCGACGATGTATCAGCCTTACAGGCCTCCTCAGATGAGGAAGGATTCGAGGGAGGTATTCGCTGACAGGGATACCCTATTGAGTTTCCCGAGCGTTACAGACTCGGCGAGGAGTCTTGATGGGGGCAGTGATGCTGGCGGTTCGAAAGGAAGTAGAGGGAGAACACCAAAGAAGTACCCCAAGGGCGCAGGAGATGATGATAGAGAGGAGAGTGTTAGTTTATGGAGAAAAGATGGAGAAAGGACGCCTTCACCTACCGACGAGCTTAGCGATGGGACGTCACCTACCAGTATACATGGAGGGATAAGACTAGTCCCGACGTCGGGAGGTCCTACTAAATTCTAAACTTGGATGGAAATTCATGGACTACTATACTTATTTAGGACTCGCCTGAAATGTTATGACGGTACGACTTGTTTGTGTGTTTTCTTCTGTACTTGGTACATGCTTTGGCCATGCGTTAGTGTACGTGTGTAATGAATGGACTGTACACGAGTGTAGCAACAGCTTTCATTCCTTTCTTTGGCCTCTTCTGCTCTAATGGTGTAACGCCGCTGGAACACCTGGGGTCACGCGACTGTGGGACTGCGCACGGACCACCTCGAAAAAATATAAAAAGCTGGTTGCAACAATTTTGAAACCTTAGAACATACTCATCAGGATCTTTTTATAGAAACTGACCGAGTCTCGCATTTTTACAAATGCCACTTCTTCAAATCCAGTCGATGACATTCGCGCTCCCTCGTTCATACTGAGAACATGGCTCTGCGTTTGTAGAGTCTCGAGGACGTTTGGCTTCGTGCTTTGTGTGCCCGTATGGGTGCTCGAAGCCGTAGCCGACGAGAGGAGCGTCTGTCTGATGGATTACTCTTCTTTTCTCCTATAGTTTTTGTAGTTTTCATGTACGCTAGTAGTGCCTTTTCAATGATGTCCATTCGCTTGACAAAGATTCGTTGATCCTGCTGTTTCAGAATTACGGAAATGTAGATGCTATCCTGGACCTAGTCAGGACGCTGTAAAAGCTACACTTGTATTTGGTATGTTGCTGCGTAGTGGTTTACCTGTTGCAAGCCAAATACCCATTCAAAACGATAGGATATATACCCATACTGGAAGACACAGGGTTAAGAAACACAGAAAACGAGTGGAATGACATCCATTGAGCGAAGACAGGAAGACGTCTTATCGGAGTTCCTCAAAAGATTGGTACGGTTGGCGTTCAGAACATCGATAGCAGCAATGACCTGGAAAAACGGCAGCATCAGTACGTGTTGACGAAAACTATTGTCGAGATGTACTATGTAAGTAGTAGAATAAGCCCTCCCTGGACGAGAACTCTCAAGATATCCATTTTTACCCCAAGGCGCTTCAAGTTGAACGCTTTTGAAAAGTGATCAGCGAACCGCTAGATGCACGCTTGAGGGCTTCGCACCACTTGCGATTTCGAAATTGCCATGGTTCATATTTTAATCCTTGTGGATTATCTCTGGTCTTGTCAATCAAGGTCGCCGCTAGTCAAGTATATTCTGACTGCTCTTCTCGCCAAAGGTCCCCTCATCCTTTCATATCTTGCAAGCAAGTTGTACAAAAAAATATGAGCGTGTTTGAGAAGGCCTTCGTTGGATGGTCGACACGAGATATCATCCACTATCGCACACCCGGCGGTATCAGAGTAAAGTGAGCCACCGGCAAGTCTAAATTTTCGTCGCGAGAGATCGCAATTTGTAAGTACAAAATGTCGGTTTCCCGAAAGAAAACTAGTCCATTTGTAAGTCCTACCGACTAACAATTCGTTGTGAATAGGCAGTATATATGTATGTATGTATGTATCGGTAAATCTATAAAGTAACTTCCGAAGATAGATATAGGATGTGGCAGAACAGACAAGGAGTACAAAACAGAGAAGTTTCGAGGGGAACGAAGAGGACGTAGAGAGGATGAGGTTTTCGCGTACGGCTCGATGAAAGGTGTCCTACTATTTGTACAACAACCATCCACGGTCAATGGTGGTAAATGAAGCAAAGTGTAGGAAAAGAAACAGTTACAGAGACATAAATAGGTTGAGAGGGGGGGGGAGCGCTTCAGGGTAGAAACCGAGGGTGATGCAGAAAACATGCCCAGAAACTAGCCAGACAGGAATAAAGATATGAGAAACGGGAAATTTCTCAGTCCCAGTCCACTGAGAGTCCGCCGGGCCCTGCACCTGCAAGTCCGACTCCTCGTTCCGCTTCACGCTTCAACCACTTCAGGGCCCGTTTGTCGTCCTTGAGATAAGGCAAGATCTTTTCGTAGCAACGTTGATTGTGTTCCTATATGAAATGGATCAGCACTCATCTAGAGTTATATTAAAAATGCGCACCTTTAACCACTGCCTCTCCTCTTTCGTGAGCATACTCTCTTTCACCATTCTAGTCTGAATCGGGACACAAGTGAGTCTCTCGAATCCCAGCCAGATGTCTCCATTGAAGCCTCCTCTTGTCTGTTCACGCAATCCAATCAGGACCCTATGCAATAACCAGTAAAACGATAACCGTACCTTGAACTTCCTGACAGCTAGGGCAGACTCGATTCTCATGCCAAATTTACCTTCTTTGTCTGTCAAATTGTCAGTTAAAAGTACCGCTCTAGGAAAAAGGGACACGAACAGAATCCAGGTTCATTCGTAACCACATGCCCAACTTGAAGTGGTACAGCGCTCGAGAATCCTTGAGGGCCTTCGTGTACCGTCAAGAAAGAGCCGAAGCCATGTCCAGTACCATGCATATAGTTCAAACCATCTTTCCATAGGGCTCGGCGAGCCAAAACATCTAGTTGCAGACCAGAAGTACCTTCAGGGAACACTGCGGTGTCGATGGCGATCTAAAGAGCCCTTAGAATAAAGTTCTCAAAATGAAAAACAGGTACGCTTACATGTCCCTGCAACACTCGGGTATAGGCCTCGCATTGTTCCTCCGTCGGCCGGCCAAAGTGAACCGTTCGCGTTGTGTCACAGGTACCATCGCGATACTGACCTCCCGAGTCGCTGAGATGAGCATATCGTCAGTACGTGCGGCAGAAGTAACAAGAGAGAGAGAGGAGACTCACTTGAGGTAAACGTCGGATCGACTGATCATCTTCGCTTCGTCTTTCCTAGGCGAATAGTGAGGCAAGGCTGCATTTGCGCCACTAGCACTGATATTTTCGTAGGCAAGACCCATGAAATGCTTTTGCACCCTCCTGAACTCGGTCAGTCTATGTGCAGCCTCCCACTCTGTGATGTCATATCCATCGGCTAGTTTTGACTCGAGCCATGCGAGGAAACGGGTCTAAGGAAATGAAAATCATATCAGATGCTATCGAAATGAGAAATAAGAAGAGGAAACTCACGAAAGCGACACCATCTCTGAGATATGCCCTCTTCATACCCTCCAATTCTGTCGGGTTCTTGATTGACATCATGTGCTCCGGATAAGAAGGCAACACCATCGTTCGGAAATGAGTAAGCACCAAAGCGATGGTATATGAAGTTTGTGGAGAGACGATAATCTTTCCTTCCTGTTTCCATTCCCGTTGCCGCAAGAACGACCAGATGTCCACGTAATCTCTTCGTTGAACACCCAAGTTGTTCAGGTAAGCGTCAACATCCGGGAGAACCTTGCTAGAGTCCAGGAATAGCACACTCGGCCCTTCAACGGATACGAACAAGTAGGCGTGGAACAAAGGGTTGTAAGGAATATCGCTGCCCCTCAGGTTCAGGAGATAAGCTATATTGAATCTTTATTAGTCGTGATGTCATTTTACATTAGAAATGGCGCTCACCGATAGCAGGCAAATTTGTAACAAGAGTAGCAATCGGCCTCTGACTCGGTTTGGGTTCCACAGGAGCAGAGGAGTACTTGGGTACATCAGGAGGCTGCTCAGCAATCCACTGCTTCAGAGTGGCCAGTTTCTTGCCTGCATCCTGACCCGTGAACTCGATACCATGAATGAACACCGGCTCGCGGCTTTTAGCAGGCTTATCTCGCCAAATGAGATCTACCAGGTTCTGGATCGGGTAAACGAGCTTTGAACCGTTGCTGTTGATCTTGGAGTTGAGCAGCGTTGCTTTCTCGTATGAGATCATACGACCATCAATTCCAATGCGAGAGTTGGGTTGAATTATGCCCTGAGTGATGTGGTAAGTGACTAGGCAGCAGACATGAGCACGGCGGTGCACTTACGACCAACCAATCAATCCAGTCCTTTGGCTGGCGGATCCCTCCAGCTTTCACCAGAGTCCAGTTCGAGTCCATTTGCCTCTGAGCCTGACCCCAGTATCGCGAGTCCGTCACTAGCCAAGCCCCGTCGTGTGATATAATTGCATGTCCGTTGGTCCCGGAAAACCTGTAATGCATCATTTAGAGATCAACAGATGCAGCAAAAGATGTAACCTTACCCGCAAATGTACTGGCGACGCTTGTCACTAGCAGCAACATATTCTGACTGATGAGCGTCCTCACTGGGAACGACACTGGAAATGGTTCATCAAAAAAGTGTCTGCAATCGTAAGGAAAGAGTACTCACTAGAAATCCAACTTTTCCTTCTCTGATGCCATCTTTGCTCTCAACTCCTCCAGGCGATCACCCGTCATCACCTTCTCGTGAATACTTTCATCCGGGCGTATTTTTCTCTCGTAAGCACTGCCCACCAAAGTAGAAGATGAATCAGCAGGTCCCAAAGTCGGACGGCGATTCAAGAGCGTAGCTGATCGACTAAGATCAGCCCCGGAACGTCCTGATGCACCTGTGGCAGAACGATAGAGGTCTGCGCCTGAACGACCAGACCGATCCGTCTGACGCGATGCCCCAGTGCCCGATCTGCTCAAATCAGCGCCACCTCTCATTGTGCTACCTCCAGAGCGCCCGCTGCCTCCGCTACGCCCGGACATTTCCCTCGTGAGACCAGGATTAAATGGCTGTGAGCCAGCACTCTCCTGGCTATCGTAAGTCATGCGACTACGCATTGTGGTCTGAGTTCGTTGGGTATCCCGTCTGACCAACGTGTCTCCCGTGTCCTTTGTGTCCTTGGAAAATTGGGTGGACTTGGTATTGCTGCGATGTGGTGTAAGTGGAGGCGGCATTGAGGTCTGGGATTGATACACAGGCAAATGAGACTGTGAGCCAGTCATCATTGAAGCCTGCTCGGGATCCTGCTCCTCAATTTCCGCCAACCTCTCCTTCTCCTTGTTCTTCTTCCCAATCCCCCATCCGTATCCAAATTTACTGGCAAAACCACCCTTTGGCTTCACCTCGGCAACACTCTTCACGGTATCAACTTCCCCTGCTGTCGTGACCGATGGCGGAGGCTTCTTCTTACTCCCTGTCATTGTGTTCCCTCTGATTAGCTTTGGCTTTCCATTCTTCTTCCTGATCCCGCCTGCTCCATTCCCAAAATCCATTATCACATCCCTGGGTATCTCGTCGTACCTCTCCGAGTCCGTTAAAAAGGTGATACCAGACGCTTGGGACGGTGCTACTGGAGGAGGACCGTGACCGTTGGCTGCATGGTAAGCCATGGATGATTGGGATGATGTGGTAGAGTAGGAATGGTGTCGGGCGAGCTTTTCTCCTGGGGCTACGTGGCCGGACATCTGTGAAGGCGCGTAGGAAGAGTTGTAAGGGTTTCCGCCAGGTTCCGCGCTAGAGAATGATAGTCGTCGATTTGGCTTCTTTCCTACGAATGGGAAGCAGATGGGGGGTGGTGGAGGTGGAGGCGGAGCCATTCGGCTGGGTTAAAGGTGGAAGGAAGAATTTGTCCAGTGTTCCTGACAGCGAACAAGTGTGAAAGAAATAGCGAGAAACAGCGAGAACAACGAAGAAGACAGCGACGACCACAGGAAGGAAGGGAAATGGGGATAACTGGCGAAGGATGATGGTGGTTCGAGGACAAGATTACTTGAGGCCAGACCGAACGAGTTTGTCACCAGCACGAGGCGCCTAGCGAACCAAATTTTTCGTTCGACCCTAGAAACTTCTCACGTGTCACATTTTTGATCTACTTCCGTGACTCAATTGCTTTGCTTCCGTCAAGCCGATCTCCCCGATCGCTCAAGCTTTGCCTCCTTCAATGAACAAGATCCGCTTCATACCCCACAATAAATGAGCCCCTACTCAATCGGAGTCAGAGGCAGTAATAACTTGCATCGTGGGAGACTTGGGAAAATCGGAGTCAAGATTCAGAAGCCCTTTGATTCTCCGGGCTCGTGCAACCCGACTCCTGGGCACTACAAAGGCGTTCGCATGCCGTCGAAGCGAGGTGCATTTGGCACAATTTGAGTTTTGCGCGTCGTGTGTGCGTGCGTTCGTGCACAGGCAGGCCCCTAAAGGACCCGAAATAGCCGATCGCCTGGACTTCGAAGGTACCGAACGAAATAGGAATGAAACCATATCCATCGCTCAAACTGGGAAGGAAGGCCAAAGGAAGGAAGGCCATCAGTTACCAATGGGAACCTCAGGTGAGCCGCGGACATGTCCAAATATGTTCCTGACAGACGAACCTCCGCACCTCCGCACTCGAGGTCGAGAATAGCGTTCTCCACGAAAGGTGTCCGCTGAAATACAACTGAAATACCTTCTGAAACCTCGCCTATTAAGGTATTGATTAGGACCAACATTTATTCGGCGGATATCGTACCTTTGCAACGTGGCGCTCGAGCCTCGTGTTTCCCATTTGCTTTAACACCTGGAACTGGGACACCTTGGCGGAACGTCAATACTCGTCATTTCTGGTTTGGACGTAGAGCCTCGCGTTAAACGCATGTATTAACCACATAGTCTGGAATGATCCATTCTATTTTCTAGTGCTCTAGGCAGTTCTGCGTTAGCCTGGTGACCAGAAGTGAGAATCGAGGACATGGCTCGCTCACATTCCGTTAGTTCGACTTCTCCGTGCATTTCTGCGATTTTGATTCCCGCATCAAATTCTACCCTATCGGCCATAGCCAGTTGGCAAAAAGAAGGTCACCAGACCCCATAGTGGCATTGAGTGCCGCTCGGGGTTCCGGAACGTTAGTCACCTAGGGAATCTCAATCAGTTTTGTTCAAACACGTCGAACTGGAAACAATGGCCAAACAAGTCAGTCTCTAGGGTCGTGTCAATGTCAATGTCAATTACTGAAATCGTCCTCCTGACATTCCGGACCCGTAACCCTGGCTCCTTCCATCGACATTGTACTTGTCACTCCCACAACAAACAAACAGTACTGAACGCCCAACTGTAAACGGAAATGATGTAAGTAAACCTACGATTATATCTCGTCATTAAATCAGGGATTACCCTTGACACTTGCTTCTTCATTTTCCTGATAACACTGCTCCGCTGCGTACTACTCCGAATGTTCAGATAAACTTGGAAAGTAGAGAAGCATCCCGGACGATATAGAACACATATCCCAGATGCTCACAATATGAATTCGAATCCCCCAATGGAAAACCAAATTTCGACCCCGAAAGCTTGCTCTTCAATCAAGACGCTTAATGCCATCAGCAAACTTCTCACGCCCCACGAAGACATACCTTTTCGAGCTTCTTGTTATCGATTATCAGATCGTCCCGGTGAATTCGCTGAGTTTCTCATTCTGCGTTCTCCCAGGACACCTAGCTATTTCTGTCAGTGTGTTTCAATACAAACGCTGTGGCTCCCAAATCAGTCGTGCCGCTGAGTCGAAAGGCAAGAAAGAAGTGACATGTTCTCTTAATTCTGCCCATCTGGATGCATCGATCCCTTTGTCCAGAGAATCGCAGGACCAGGAAAAGGTCAAACGTTCGTTAGTGGAGCTGCGAAACGTCAGTTAGCCTTCCCTTGAAGTGAAGAGCGCTATACTCACTAAAGGCGACTTATTTTAGTGCGCCGCGATAGAAGCATTTGACAGGATCTTCAGGGCGAAAACCGCTAGTATCACAGTAGAGTAGAAGGCGGCGTGCTTCATTTCCGAAAAAAGACCAGGGACGCTTCAAGAATATAGATATGTGGAAGTCAAGATGAAATTCAGTTTTAAGACAGAAAAGTCGTCTACTCAACGAGGTAACGCCTTTGCTCTTCAGATCCACGGCGAGTTTAGTAAATACTCGTACTCCATGATTTCATTCATGGAGTAGTGATGCCTGCTATGAGAGGTGTTCTTTCGTCATATCCCTGTCGAATGATGACGATTCAGGTTGGATAGCGGGGAACTATTGACTGCGCATCCAGGGAGTAAAATGAGTTTGCAATACCGCTGGTTCAGGTGGAAGGATTCCCGGTCCTCGGATAACCAAAAGACTGAATAAATTGGAAAACGGCGTTGGAGTTTTGGATTGGGCGTGAAGTTCACGATCGTTCATACAGTGTGTTCGCGGGGTAGAGAATGATGGAGTGGTAGCAGACTTGGTAGCCATGAATCGAGGTTTCCGAGGAATGTATGTTGAGTCATTTCGTGTAGTAGTGGATATGAAGATCCTGAAATCCATGTAATCATGCAAAATCAGCCCAGTCAGCAACATAGTGTCGGAATAGGGCGTTAACATGCTCACCCCGGACCCGAGACCCTGACTTCCAATTTCTTGCGATTTGTGCCACTTCCAAGCACGTTCCATCCACCAGATGCATGTTCGACCCGATGGTATAGAAAGATGTGGTAAGCAGCATACATCATGATATGTGGCGTGCCACTGCCTTGGCCTATGCCTTGAATGTCATTACCTCCTAAATCTCCAACTCCCTCTGAGGCTTGCCAAATTGAACGCATTTCTTTTCGTTCCTTGAGCTTGAGTTTATAAGTAAAAGTGTTCGTTAATTATAGCGTGTATTGAATAGAGAAGAAGGATTATACTGACGATGGAGTGAAAGAAAAATCGGTGGCGTGACCATCACGAGCCAATACGCGTTATTGCCAGTTGTTTATCCTTCAGCGTGACGTATGAGTCAGGGCCCAATGGATGTCGGCCCGACTCCTCAAACTTTCACAATTCTCACCAGGTACCATGGCAAACACGCCGCGCTCTACCAGATACCTTGCTGCTACCACGAGAAATAATGCAGTCGGCTCACAGGCAGGACCCAGAGGAGATCGGTTTAGTGGAAGTTCTCTCCAAGGATTCATCAGCGGTTGGGGGCAATTCAGCTGCAATTAGAGACAATCTGGTCGTGGAGGAAGTTCCAGAGAATGTCCCAGCTCGTCTCCCCGTCCATCTCAATTCGCTCCAAAACGTCGCAGAACATCCATTTATACCTCCAGAGCAGCCGACCCGTCGATATCAAGCCTGGCTACTTCTCGCGGGATTCATGATGACTTTCCATGTCATCGGGATTAACTCGACATATGGTGTGTTCCAAGTATGTATACCAGGGTTTTTCAACAGATTTTTGTCGCTGACAGTCGTCAGGAATTCTACTCATCATCTCGAACCAATATCAAAGATGCGCAAGGTCAAGACGCTCTCGTATCCTTCGTCGGAACCATTGGCACCGGACTGACATGGAGTGGAAGTATCTTTGTCAACCCTGTTATGGCTCGATTGAAGAACGTGAAAATTATTACATTACTCGGAGCGTTTGTCATGAGCCTCGGACTGGTGCTCGCCAGTTTTTCTACGAAGGTGTGTTTACATACTTTCGCAGCAGTGACCATCGTTCTAATCAATATTACTTACAGTTATGGCATCTTTTTCTTACTCAAGCTCTACTGTATGGCTTCGGAGCATCCATGTACTACTTCCCCATTCTCGCTATCACGCCCATGTATTTCGATCGTCATCGTGGTTTTGCCATGGGCGTCGTTCTCGCGGGAAGTAGCCTGGGTGGTCTGGTGCTTGCTCCAGTTCAACAGTACCTTTTGGATCACTATGGCCTCCAATGGACACTCAGAATTCTCGGGATATGGAATTTCGCAGTTGGTATACCCGTATCAATGATTGTCCGACATCGTTCTGGGGTCGGCTTCAGGGCCAGAACAAGGATTGATACGAGACTAGTAAGGAAAGGAACGTTTTGGTATCAGGTGCGGCTTCTAATTAGGTTTGTCTGTTATTGATCATGCTAATGCTCCATCGTAGGCATTCGGTGCTTTCCTTCAAGCCGGAGGGAACATCGTGCCAATCTACTACATGACTTCTTACTCGGTATCCGTACTCTCGCTTTCCCCGCAAACGGGAAGCTTGTTCCTCAGTATCAACAGTGGTGTGAATAGCGTTTCACGAGTAGCTATGGGGGTATTAGCCGACTATGTCGGCCGCCAAAACACCCTCATTAGCGGGGTAAGTTTATGAGAATCTCGAACTTATGCAAACGCTGATGGTGATCATAGGTGATTCTATCCGCCCTCTCGGTTTTTGCACTGTGGTACAACGCACCCAAAGACCGTTTCATCGCCTTCGTTGTCCTCTACGGCATCTATGCTGGAGGATATAATGCCCTCCTTCCAACCACTATCACGGAAATATACGGTGTAGAGAACTATGCCAGCGTCAACGGCACTCTACTTTTCATACGTGGGCTGGGTTCCCTCTTTGGTGCACCTCTAGCTGGATTGATTTTGGGAAGTCATGGGAGGACTCAGTACGCTGGTAGCGATACGGGAAAACTACAAGACAAATTCAATAAGATTGTCATTTACGATGGGATCCTATTGGTTGCTTCGGCGTTCTGTGTAGTCTATGTGCGTTGGTTGGACGCTAGAGATAAGGGGCAGTGGAAATGGAAAGCCTGAGTACTGTACCTCGGATATGTATATTAGTTACATGTAGGCTCGTGTATCAGTAAATTTCCGCTTCCATCATGGAACTCAGAGTTCCATCAGGCAGCTGCCGTTGCAAACCTCTCTTCTTCCACCATCATTGACGACATCTCCGGGCGAGCTCGAGGATTTGAGTGAAGCTATGATATGGAGGAAGGATTAGCACAGATGGGTACGTTCACCTTTGCACGTTTTCGCCTTTTCCATCAGACTCAATTGTTCCCAGAATCACCCTTTACCAGCAAATTCGGAACCAATTTTGCTCCATCCCCGAAAGAGATCCTTGATATCCAGAAGATATTACTCGAACCAGCAAAGGAATTACATGTCCTCGACGAACAAATCGCTCACTTACAAACCCGGCGGGACAAACTGAAATCCTTCATCGACAACCACCGTGCACTTCTCTCCCCCATCCGACGTGTTCCTTCCGATATTCTTCGGGAAATTTTCGTCCAATGTCTACCAGAAGATCGCCTTCCCACACATAATATACACCAAGCACCGCTGCTACTGACCGGCATTTGTCGGTCCTGGCGGGAGGTTGCTATAACGACACCACGTCTTTGGAATCGCATTCACATATGGCTTCGATATCCTCGCTCGCCTCCAATCACCGAATTCTTTCATTCGTTGATGAAGGCCAGTGCAGAGGGGTTGGACTTATGGCTTGAACGATCGGGAACGATGCCATTAACTTTGTCGCTCCATGCCAGCACCCCTTCCAGCCTATCCTCCAGAGATCCCTGGAATTTCAATACGAATGGGGGCCGAGTAAAAGATATTGAGATGCTCTATATTAACTTTGCACGGCATTTACTTCCATATGCAGCGCGATGGAAGAGTCTTTCGATCACGATCTCCGCCCGCGTCATGGACTTTCTGAAGGCCCTGCCAGAGGAGTTTGAATTGACTTCACTAGAAGAGTTCAGGCCAACACGGCCGCCAGAGATGATGAACTGGGAGGCGCTGGACGTTGTTTTCCGACGCTCTCCTTCACTCCGCTCTGTGCAGCTGGATGATGGATACTTGGAGAGGTTATCAATTCCCTGTGGCAACCTCACCGAAGTGGCGATATCTGGACTCCGAGAGGACGTATTGTTTCACAATTTCAAGCGTGTGCTCTCTCCCTCGTGCGCTTCCCTACGACACTGCACACTAGACATCCTAATCCCCATGAATTCCACCATATGGGCCATCGTTGGTTCCCCGGTAGTATTACCGATGCTCCACACTCTCAAAGTTCAAATACGATCTCCTCAAATCCCGACAATAGCACTCGCTTTGCAGCATCTTTTTGATGCTATCACCGCACCAATGCTCAAAACGCTCCACATCACTTCGAGAAATTACCTTTTCCACAACGATTGTCTTGACAGACTTCCTTTCGTTCCCTTCCTGGAGCGCTCAGGATGTACGCTTTCAAGCTTCGCTCTGGATCTTCCAGTAAAAGTTGCAGATTTGATCGCAGTTTTCCGGCTGGCGCCTTCGCTAGTTGAGCTTAAACTGCGAGATAGCAATATAAAGGAAGCAAACGCCCCTCTCAGCGAGTTCTTTGATGCACTCACCCCCACCCCCATGGATCCCGACGTGCTATGTCCTCGACTCGAGTCATTGACTTGCGTGAGGTGCTCGGCATCAGCATCAGCTTCGCTCATAGCTCTTGCTGAAGCGAGGAACTGTATAGAACCACGATGTCCAGGTATTCAAAAACTGAAAAGGATGAGAGTATCGTTGCGGGATTTCGCTGCAGACCCCGAGATTCCTGCAAAACTGAAAGGCCTACGGGAGCAAGGGATGGTGGTTCAGTGGAGTTCACCCCCAGATCTATGTAGGAAGCTTGTTAATGAGCAGATGTGGTCCGATGGTTTGCCTATGACTTCCCTTCATAACTCGGACTGGGAACCAGATCCATCCGACACCCATTTCTATTAGTGTAGCAGTGCTTGAGTTTATTGATACTTGTGTTCGAATACCTGAGGAATTTCTACCATCTAACCAGGCTGCCAGCATGTACTCCCAGAAGTTGACGTTGAACTTGATAGTCTGCCCTGTCCTCCTTGGTACTACAACGAGCCTAGCGGCTTCAAGACAGCATACCTGTCAGGATTCGGGCTTGCAAACCTTTTGGCTCGGATGCTCCAATTATTAAGTCTTGGCCAATGACCTTCACACCAGATTTATCCATCATGGAACTCAGGGTTTTATATCGGGTCCAGCGCGGCGGCAGCTGCCATCACGAACCTTCCTTCTTCCACCATTGGCGACTTCGAGCGAGAACTTGTGTGAGATTATGGGCATGGGGGAAGGATTAGCACAGATGGGTACGTTCCACCCTCGCTACTTACCTTTCTGTGTTCTCATCGATCGATTGTCGCCAGAATCGCCCTTTACCAGCAAATTCGGAACCAATTTCGCTCCATCTCCGGTAGAGATCCTTGATATCTGGGAGATATTACTCGAACCAGCAGAGGAATTACATGCCCTCGACGAACAAATCGCTCGGTTACAAGCCCGGCGGGATAAACTGAAATCCTTCATCGACAACCACTGTGCACTTCTCTCCCCCATCCGACGTGTTCCTTCCGATATTCTTCGGGAAATTTTCGTTCAATGTCTACCAGAAGGTCACCTCCCCACACATACTATACACCAAGCACCGCTGCTACTGACTAGCATTTGTCGGTCCTGGCGGGAGGTTGCTATAACAACACCACGTCTTTGGAATCGCATCCACATATTGCTTCGATATCCTCGCTCACCTCCAGTCACCGACTTTTTTCGTTCGTTGATGAAGGCCAGTGCAGAGGGGTTGGACTCATGGCTTGAACGATCGGGAACGATGCCATTAACTCTGTCTCTCTGTGCCGATACCCCTTTTGACAGCCTGTGGGACCGCGCTGCCTGGATCATGACTGAGATGGATGAAATTGAGGCACTATACGTTGATTTTGCACGGCATTTGCTCCCATATGCATCGCGATGGAAGAGTCTTTCGATAACGGTCTCCGCCCGCGTCATGGACTTTCTGAAGGCTTTGCCAGAAGACTTTGGACTGACTTCACTAGAAGAGTTCAAGCCAGAACGGCGAGGGTCGAAAGTGAACTGGGAAGCATTGGACGTTGTTTTCCGACGTTCTCCTTCACTCCGCTCTGTAAAGCTTTACAAAGCGTACTTGGATAAGCTACCCATTCGTTGGGGCAAGCTCACTGAGGTGGTGCTATCTGCACCATCACTACTGCCTGAGGACGCCATGCGTGTACTCTCTCTCTCATCCTCTTCCATACGAAGCTGCACCCTATCAATACGATTGCCACTCGCCCATGGAATCACCGCATCCGCTGTTGAACTTCCAATAGTACTGCGATTCCTTCACACTCTCAAGATTAAAATGGAATTCAATGGGCGTTCCCCGACAGCACTCGCCTTGCAGCATCTTTTCGATGCTATCACTGCGCCGATGCTCAAAACGCTCTCCATCATTTCAACGAAATCCCTTCACCCTGGTCCTTGTGTTGAAAGAAATTCTTTTCTTTCCTTTCTGGAGCGCTCGGAATGCACTCTTTCGAGCTTCGCTCTTGATGTTCCGGTGAAAGTTGCGGATTTGATCGCGGTTCTTCGGCTCGCGCCTGAGCTAGTCGAGCTAAAACTGCGTAGCGTAGGAATGGAAGCAAACGCCTCTCTTAGCGAGTTCTTTGATGCACTCACCCCTACCTCCACCAATCCTGACCCCTTATGTCCTCGACTCGAGTCATTGACTTACGTAGAGAGTGCCGCCGTGTCGTCTCCAGCTTCGCTTATAGCTCTTGCTGAAGCGAGAAGCTGTGTAGAACCACGATATCCAGGTGTCCAGAAATTGAAATGGATGACTGTAGGCTTGCGGGAGTTCGCTGTGGACCCTGAGATTCCTGATAAACTGACAGGCCTATGGGAGCAGGGAATGATGGTTCTGTGGACTTCACCCCGGGACCTACGTAATCAGCTCAGTGGGCCTGAGTCAGATTGGAGTGACTCGGATACCTTTGAGGACTGTGAATCACGCTCATTCAACGCCCATTTGTCTAACGCCCATTTTTATTAGTGCACTAGTATGTCCTTGTATGTACCATTGTTTTCAAGAGTACCCTAAAACCCATGTACACTTCAAATATCTTCGGTTGATAGTTCTACACTGGACATTGCTGCAGCTGATTCAGTTCGAAGGAATGACGGCGTATTGGGGCCCGAATAAGTGTTGAAAGGTCTCAGCAGATTCGGTACCAACTATGCTCCATCACCAGCAGAAATCGAGGGAATCAAACGGATTGTACGGGAATCGGAGGAGGAAATGCGGGCCCTGGAGGAAGAAGTAGCACGATTCCAGGCTCATCGGAATGAGTTGGAGTCCTTTATCGCTAATTCGACGAATTCACACCAATATCCTTCGAGAAGTAACTCGTTCGATACACGAGGGTCAGCTTCCTGTTTTATTTATCGCTATCCATCCATCCGAGCCCTATATTCTGAGTACTTTTCTCGTTGAGTGATGTGGTATCATACATCGACCCTCAAAACCACCCAAGTCACCGTACTTCCTCACGATCAGTTGGGTTCCCGATCGCCCGTATCCTAGCCAAATCACGGAACGCAGTTGCTTGATCACGGATTCTTGAGCAATCTGGACTGGCTGCTAGAACGTCGTACGCCTGAGGCAGTAGTTCCTCAAGATACTGTAAAGTAAGTATCCATTAGAAGCCATAATGGATGGCAATGGATCGAATGCCCACCTTGACCCGACTGGTTGATAACGGATGTGTTGCCATGAATTCCGGCAGTCTAGACATTTTGGATTCAAGCTCGCCCAAGCGAGAGAACATCGTTGAGTAAGTCAAGCTCACGTCACCGTAAATTTGCGGGCATTTCAATCGATTTGCGCTTCGTTTCGTCATGGCGAGGTTGCGTCTGAAAGTTTGCATGTACTTTTGGTAAAAGGAGAGGGATTCGAGGAGCTCTCAGAACATTCCAGCAAAGAGTAGGTCTTTCGCAGTTCGAGAAATACACGCTTTGGGGCGCCAACTGGCCTGCGTCGCAAAAACACTGATCCTGGGTCAAAATTAGCGATTTTGGTGTCGTTTCCTACGTTTTTGATGTCGCCCTGTGCAAAGATGCAGTTACTTTTGCAAGGGACAAATGTTTTGAACAATATGTGTTTTTGGGAAGATTAAAGTCGACAGCCCGCCCCACGTAACGCTGTCCAGTTTTAACTTGAACTTAGGATCCTCTACACCTCTTTGCAATTGAAGGTTGTTTGGGTCTTCGGGTCCCCAATGACCTTTATGCTTATGGAACTCAGGATCTTAGATAAATAACCTTTGGGTCCAGCGCGGCGGCAGCTGCCATCACGAACCTTCCTTCTTCCACCATTGGCGACATCGAGCGAGGACTTGTGTGACATGCGAGAAGGATTAGCACAGATGGGTACGTTCCACCTCGCTACTTACCTTTTTTTAATGTTCTCATCGATCGATTGTTCCCAGAATCACCCTTTACCAGCAAATTCGGGACCAATTTCGCTCCATCTCCGAAAGAGATCCTTGATATCCAGAAGATATTACTCGAACCAGCAAAGGAATTACATGCCCTCGACGAGCAAATCGCTCAGCTACAAGCACGGCGGGATAAACTGAAATCCTTCATCGACAACCACCGTGCACTTCTCTCCCCCATTCGACGTGTTCCTTCCGATATTCTTCGTGAAATCTTCGTGCAATGCCTACCAAAAGATCACCTCCCCACACATAATATTCACCAAGCACCGCTGCTATTGACTGGCATTTGTCGGTCCTGGCGGGAGGTTGCTATAACGACACCACGTCTTTGGAATCGCATCCACATAGTGTTTCGATATCCTTGCTCACCTCCAGTCACCGACTTTTTTCGTTCGTTGATGAAGGCCAATACAGAGGGGTTGGACTTGTGGCTTGAACGATCGGGAACGATGCCATTAACACTGTCGCTCAATGCCCATACCCCTTTCGCATCGAACGAGACTCGCTGGACCGTGATTGAGGTGGATGAAATCGAGGCGCTATGCATTGACTTTGCACAGCATTTGCTCCCATATGCACCACGATGGGCAAGGCTTTCGATGTCGGCCTCCGCTCGCGTCATGGACTTTCTGAAGGCTCTGCCAGAGGAGCTTGAACTGACTTCACTAAAAGAGTTCAAGCCACAACGGCGAGGGTCGGTGAACTGGGCAGCATTGGACGTTGTTTTCCGACGCTCTCCCTCACTCCACTCTGTACAGCTGGATAAAGCGTACTTGGATAAGTTACCCATTCGTTGGGGCAACCTCACTGAAGTGGTGCTATCTGGACCACTTGGAGACGACCTACTGCCTCACCACGCCATGCGTGTACTCTCTCTCTCGTGCTCTTCCATACGACGCTGCACCCTATACATACAATCCGTCCACGAAACCAGCGTATCCTCCATCGAACCTCCAGTAGTACTGCCATTCCTCCACGCTCTGAAAGTTCACTTCCGATATAATCGCTTTCATCGAGTTGAGTTCGAGGCGATCACGCTCGGGTTTCAGCATCTTCTCGATGCTATCACCGCGCCGATGCTCAAATCGCTCTACATCACTTCACCCTACAGTCACCCCCCTGATAATTTTTTTGAGAGAATTTCTCTTCTTTCCTTTCTGGACCGCTCGGGACGTGCTCTTTCGAGCCTCACTCTTGACCTTCCGGTGAAAGTTGCGGATTTGATCGCGGTTCTCCAGCTCGCACCTTCGCTAGCTGAGCTAAATCTGCGTAACGTAGGGATGGAAGCAAACGCATCTTATAGCGAGTTCTTTGAGGCACTCACCCCTACCTCCACCAATCCTGACATCCTATGTCCTCGACTCGAGTCATTGACTTATACGGAGGGTGACACCGCGTCATCGTCTCCAGCTTCGCTCATAGCTCTTGCTGAAGCGAGAAGCTGTGTAGAACCACGATACCCAGGTGTCCAGAAACTGAAATGGATGAGTGTAGCCCTGCGGGAGTTTGTTGTGGACCCTGAGATTCCTGCTAAACTGAGAGGCCTACGGGAGCAGGGAATGATGGTTCAGTGGCGTTCACCCCCGGACCTACGTAATCGGCTCAGTGAGTCCGATTGGCGTGATTTGGATACCTGTGAATCACGCTCATTCAACACCTTATTTTTTAACGCCCATTTTTATTAGTGCACTAGTATATCCTTGTATGTACCATTGTTTCAGGAGTACCTTAAAATCCATGTACACTACAAATATCTTCGCTTGATAGTTCTGCGCCGGACGTTGCTGCAGCTGGTTCAGTTCGAAGGAATGACGGCGTATTGGGGCCCGAATAAGCACTGAAAGGTCTCAGCAGATTCGGTACCAACTATGTTCCATCACCAGCAGAAATCAAGGGAATCAAACAGATTGTATGAGAATCAGAGGAGGAAATGCGGGCCCTGGAGGATGAAGTAGCACGATTCTAGGCTCATCGGAATGAGTTGAAGCCTTTTATCGCTTCCAGTTTTATTTATCGCTATCCATCCATCCGAGCCCTATATTCTAAACACTTTTCTCGTTAAGTGGTGTGGTATCATACATCATCGATCCTCAAAACCACCCAAATCACCATACTTCCTCACGATCAGTTGGGTTCCCGATCGCCCGTATCCTAGCCAAATCACGGAACGCAGTCGCTTGATCACGGATTCTAGAGCAATCCGGACTGGCTGCTAGGACTTCGTACGCTTGAGGCAGTAGTTCCTCAAGATACTGTAAAGTAAGAATCCATTAGAAGCCATAATGGATAACAATGAATCGAATGCCCACCTTGACCCGACTGGTTGATAACGGATGTGTTGTCATGAATTCCGGTAATCTAGACATCTTGGATTCAAGCTCGCCTAAGCGAGAGAACATCCTGCGTACATAATGCGGGTTAAGTATGGGCGATGTCAACGTGCAAAGAGGAAGGTGTACGCACTCTGGTGCTCCTTTGGGGTCGTAACATGCCTTTGACATGAGGCGAAGGCCAATGATATCAGCTGAAGGCGACGATGAGTTGAAGGACATGCAGGAGATTATCATGGACATGCCTTCTCGTTCTTGGGTTCTAGAGTTCGGCAGGTCGACCAGTAACGAGTGCAGGAAGGACGAAATGCCCATGTCCAGGCCAGAGGCGGTGAGCAAGATCATGAATGCGATTGCGACGGCTTGAGATGATAATCGTTCGGCTGAATGTCTGGCAACTGGAAGGGCGTTAAATGGCCATTCTTCAATGTTAAAGTAAACAGCTGACCGACATGTGCGATTTCTGGATAAAGATGTTAGGAATACAAGTAACAGGTGAGAAGACCATGCGTACGCACCATGGGAGAGGACCGCAGCTAGTCCAGTTTCGTCTTTGCATACGGGCAATATGCCGGTGAAAACGATAATGGTGCCTATCAAAAGAGGGTGTCAAAAGAGAAGAAAAGCAGCGTATGCTTTAGGTCGCGCACCTGGTGTAGCAGCAGCATTCACAATTTTATCATTCACCACTATAACGTCCCATTCTCTCTGCCCACCTAATGCCGGGTCTGACCTTGAAAAGTCTGACGAAGCGTCCGGATCCCAAGTGTCGTCAAAGGGTGAATGCACAACCGGTACAAGGCCTTTTACCACACCCAAATTTGAGGCTGAGAGAATCTGCGTGACGACACGTCGAACATGCTTTGATACAGGGTGGTCTGGCGGAACGATTTTGCCTCGAAATTCTTGGTATGTCTGCTGTCGAGTCATCTCGCCGAGCTGTATGGTATAGAAAGTTAGCAGAAAAACTAGTAGTATGAAGGACGTTACGGCGCACCTGTGCCTCCATAGCAGGGCCTACGTTGATGAATCTATATCTTCCTGTCTCTGGGACCTGTTCTAGACTGAGCGAATCGTAAAGCGGACATAGGAGAAAATATTGGTTTGGAGTACGCACTGTGCGACATAGTATACCACTCCTGCACCTCCCAGTCCTAACCCAACCTTCATAGGCCATGTTCTTGAGTCGAAAAAGCCACCTCCAGGACGTTTATTGTTTCCCGGATTTCCACCACCAGGTCCTACTTCGAATCGAACATATCGAGGTCGCTGAAAGATAGTTCGGTATTGATGAGGCCTGAAATTTGAAAGTTTAATCCTCTTGAAGGAGTTGAGCATGGATTGTAGTTATGTGGTAGTACTGGACAAGATGGACGCTGGTGCGACAATGGAAGGAGCGATGATGCCGGAAAAAAACGCGTCTACACGGCACAAGTACGGATATATCATCATCCTTAAATAAAGTTCACTCTAAATTTTCGCGCTCTACCGTACAACATTTACTGCTTATACAGCTGAAATACAAGCAATTTAATAACGATGGACATTACCGCTTGGGACATGTTTTTCCTGGCAGCTACTACGTCTGATTCGAAATGCGGTCAGGAGAACACGAAGTCGGCTAATCAGGACCCAGAACTTTGTTCTCTAGCGATATTATGGTTGCATGGCTTGAAATGACAATTTCACTATGCTTTTATAAGCAGGTTACATTATACCAAGAACTATAATGAAGTCTCACTGGCAAGACATGACATGACATGACGTATGAAAATGGAATCCGTCTGTTCACAAAATCAATGAAACTTGACCTCCGAGTCTAAACCTAGATCTTCTATACGCTTTCGAACCCAAGCCGAGCCGTCGCGGTGCTTGCGAAGTACACCTTTCCGGAAATCCAGACGAAGAACCTCCAACTCTTTTGTCAGGCCGTGCACGGCAACATGACTGCGGGATTCGAGCATTCCTACCACATATTTGGCTTTTGTAAGAACGCTGAATTGAATGCGGAGGTCGACCAAGTTGGGCAGAAGAACATTGTCGGGAGTCGAATCGGACGCAACAGTCATTCGACGTAAAAACGCAGTGCCGCTTTCCGCTCTCCATGTGATGGATCGGTCATTGATATACAAGTCTAGATGTGTTACAGTTGGTAGTAGTGCCAATGCACTCACGAGGTCGTCGTATGGTACCGTCATAATGTGGAGGTGAAGATTAGTTAAGGGAGGTGAAGAACGTAAGATGAATTGGTGAATTTGGGTATTTTCCTGTCTGAATCCACCTCTCTCCGTGAACTCCATGACATGGAGTGAAGACATGTTCGGGAAGGAGACATGGATGGAAAAAGTCCCCCATTGAATAGGAGAACGCCGTTTTAAGGGTTTGCAGCTGAGAGGTTACGGGAGAACCATACTCATGCTGATAGTGTAACAATTCGTTGCGCTCTCCCATTACCTCCACCTCGCGAAGGTTGGAAGAATGCTTCAAAATGTGAAAGAGGGTGTCAGTGTGATAGTCCTCCATGGTGAGCCGGGTAAGGGTGTTCAGATCGACCTGTTTCAACACTTTGCATTCCAATCCGCCAAGGCGCAGATATGAGAGCCTGGGTGCCGAAAGGGACTCTGTCCTAGTAGGTGGGTTCCAAAATGTCATTGCAGTCGTCTGTACGTCAATGAACAGACTTTCTAGCATGGGCATCGGATGAGGGAAGATGATTCTATCACATGGCCACAGGATCAGGTCTGCAGCCTCCCATTTGTCGCAATTGGATAAAAACTCGGCCAATACTGGCCAGTGGAGTTCCCCTTGATAGCAGCACTCCCCGTCTTCGCCTTCGCAGTCGTCCGGATCGGGAGTTGTGAAATCGATTTGGATTGGTTTAGGTAGTGATTTCTTCAAACACAACTTGGTCCACTCGAGAATCTTGTGAGCCGCCAGTTTATCATCGTCGACGCGGAAATTGACTTGTATGTAAGACCATAGTCGCGGATCGGAATGTGTGATTGCCCTCCACTGAGAACAAACTTGGCCCAAGGTCAGAGGTACTTGGCAACTTGACCAGCTTTCGTCCCTTTCCTGCTGTGCAATGACAAATACGCGAGAAAGAACCTCTGGAGGGAGCCGACGAATGCTAAATTCAACCATTCCACGGAGCCGTTCGGTCATATCCTGGAGACATCTTTGTCGTTCCTCCAGTTTGTGGACAACATCTCTCGTCTTCCGAAGCTCGAGTCTGCATCCTTCGAGTTCTGCTCGAGCTCCTCGCAAAGCTTCGCTGAGGTAAGGAATTTCGTGGTCAAGAGGAGTTTCGTTGTCTGCGTGCTGCACCAAATATTTCCCGGCTTCTGCAAGGAGAGGACTGGAAAAAGATGGATAACTGAGATGACATTGATCGCATAGTTCAACTGTGGTCTCTTGGAGATGCTTGTCCAAAGTCAGCAGACTCATGACTTGAACTATTACACGAGCACTGACCTTTCTGAATGAGCTCTTTTCGGATGGCATCCCAAAGTAGTTTTGCACAGATCGGAGCTGGAAAGCAACGCTGAGAGGTTTTGATACGCAGCAAAAGAGATTTGCAATTCCTTTTTTTTAGGAATCCGTTCGCGCGCGCAAAAATCACTCAGACTGGCAGGTTGGGTGAACATCCTCAACAAAGCTCTTTCCCTGATTTTTTGAATGCGTTCAAGAATATAGGCTCAGGCTGATGCAAGTAGCAAAAAAAAGTATTTGGATGGGTTTTCTTCCGAGTGTTTTGTGTTGTCTGGGCCGATGGGAATATATTTCCAAAAAAGGGATTGCAAATATTTACACCGCGATGTAAAGTCTTTACTCTCGGCTGCATACCACAATGAGTTTCAGATTCGACTTCAACATCGAAGAAATCGACGAGGAGATCAGTCCATATGCTACTCCTTCCGAAGAGACTCCCCAATTACAAAATACGGTTGCTCAGGAACCTTTCCAAGAGTTATTACTGTCGCATCTCGTACGCCTTTTTTTTCATGGCTTGATTGCGCGTAATCTCACAGATATCAAAAAGTATAGCTAGATGCTCTGCCTTCGCAAATGTCATATTCCCCGATTCAAATTCCTTTATCTTCCGGGAAGAATAAAAGCCTAGCACGGAGAGACCTCTTCGATGCGAGATTCCAGCTCATTTCCGAAGGAACAGGTGTACCCGAAGACCAGGTTAAAGAGACAGCTGTCGATTTAACTGATGCCTTGGCTTTCATTGATCAGCCTTCTGATCTAGTACCGGGCGTGTACGAAGGTGGTTTGAAGACATGGGAGTGTAGTCTCGACGTCGTCGATTACCTGAATGGGCTGAAGGAGAATGAAGGGTTTACTATCCAGGGGAAACGTGTACTGGAAGTACGTTGACGATCCCTTTATATCCATGAAACAACCTTCTAATGTGATACACGTAGATCGGCTGTGGTACAGCGATTCCCACTGTGTACCTCCTAAATGAACTATTCAGTTCGCCGGTCCAAGAAAAGCCAACGGAAGTTCACTTTCAGGACTATAACGCGTCCGCATTAGATTTGGTCACCTTCCCGAATGTTATCCTCTCTTGGTGTCGGTTTTGGCCTATCTTTTGCCATTCGGTTGTTAATTCTTGCTGCAGATATGTCACCGGCATCAGCGGCCTTCCGCAATGCTGTGGTACCAAATGAGGATGAGACGGACAAAGACGCCAACACTCTTCCACCTTCTGATCCCTCTGAACCCGCAGAGCTTCCAATAACGCCCGAACTCAAAGCCGCTTTCGAGTCATCTCTTCACGAACGCCATATCACCCTGCGATTCTTTTCTGGATCGTGGTCTGGTTTCAATCTGGAAAAGACCGGCGGAAAGTACGATGTCGTCGTCACCTCAGAGACGATCTATCGAACAGATAGTCAACCGTCGCTTATCGACCTCATGGAAACCGCCTGCAAAGTCTCCGATCCAGACGAGCAGCTAGGAGCGTCGTCACCATCGCCGTGTCTCTGCGTCGTTGCAGCCAAGATTTTCTACTTTGGCGTAGGTGGTGGTGTCACAGAATTCGTTCAGGCTGTTCAGAAACGGGGTGCGAATGTGGTAACAGTTTGGGAGCAGACCGTCGGCGTTGGGAGAAGGATTATGCGTGTCTCGTGGAAGTAGACAGCAGTGTATGGTAAGAAACCATTGAATCCTTCATTCAGTCGGTTTTCTCACAGAAACCCTATGTATAGGATCGAGAGGGGTTGCTTTGGTCCATGGTTCCTGTCGGCAAATGTTGCTTCATTCTCCCACAGATATATAAATGATTGTTCATTTACAACTTTTGGAACATCAGTGCTGTGAGCCTCCAGCTCTGAATTCACCTGTTTTGAGTACATTCAGTTTCGGCATGTGACGAGTAATTACTGCTTCTCGTATTCGGTATACCATTTCTGGACATGCATGATGTAATTCGTAGCTCAGACCGCAACAGCGATGTTCTGCTCACTAAACTCGTCTCTCCCCGTCAGCTGTTGCGGTAACACGAGGTTCGTTTGCCGCCCTTCTATTCAGGCCCTTCGTGACTCTGAATGACTGATGATTTTTAATACTTAAAGGAGCCTGCTGCCAACTCAGGGGGAACAAGCCTGCGGTTGTCTCAAAGATGACCCGATTGCCTCAAGCCATCCTTTGCATCTTATGTCTACCGCTTCTCGTTTATAGCGCCGTATTCGATCTTTCTGAACTGAACTGGACGTTGAAGAGTCGAAATGGATCGCTTGTCGTGCCTGGCAGAGTACCCTCGCAGGCGCACCTAGACCTAGTCAGAGCTGGAGTGATCACAGAGCCTTTGTTGGGGATCAATGGTGCGTTTCATTAATACATGTGTTGGATCGTTTCTGAAACGGTACCCATTCAGACTTCACCGAACGATGGGTTGCTGAAGAGAACTGGACCTATACTGCGGATCTGAAACCATTCTTTGACACCCTTGAACCCAACACTTCTGATCAAGCCTTACTCGTATTCTATGGTATAGACACCATCGCAAACATCGTGCGTAGCCCCTTCTGATCCGTCGTCACCATGTCATTGACGGTCCATGTGACAGACGTTTGCTAGTCAACCCGTTGCTTGGGTTAATAATGAATTCAGACAATACATCTTCGACGTCACTCCACATTTGACAGCGGGTTCAGGGAACTTGACTCTTGATTTTGAATCTGCTGTGGCCTATGGGTTAAATGTCAGCAGTCGGCCTGATGCCGAGTTCTTCCCCGGTGGGAATGGTATAGTGAGTATCATTATGCCCAATGGACTTGAAAACATATGAATTGATTCGGATGTAATTCATTTTAGTTTGAATACCCTGCAGCACGGCATTACATTCGCAAGATCCAAATCGACTTTGGTTGGGATTGGGTAGGTATTCCAGGCTTCGTTTCCGAGCCTTCGTTAACTCTTCAATTTTTGTTATAGGGACCTGCATTTGTGCCAACTGGGATATTCAAACCTGCCTTCCTGATCACTCTCGCCAATGCAGCCGGGGGTAGTGTCTCTGAAGAACAGGCCTTTGCAGGCCAACCCATCTTCATCGAGGAATCCTCAGTGGACATATATAAGGAAGGCTCGAACTTCACCATACCACCGAACCAATCAGCAGATTGGGTACTAAATGTGACCTTGGCTTTGAGAACTGCCTCGCCCGTACAGTCGCCATCACTGGTTCTAGCTCTTCCCGAGTTGGGTTTGACGTCAGAGGCATTTAGCCTTCCTTCGCTACCTGGACCTGCCAATACTAGCACGTTCGTCAGCATACAATGGACCGTACCGGATTCCGCTCCTAAGCGATGGTACCCGCGTAATCTTGGCACACCTCAGCTATACAACCTCACTGGAACCCTGAGCTTACCTGGAGGTAGCAGTTCGACTTTTACCCTGAGGACGGGATTCCGAACCATCAGGCTGATACAGCTCCCGTATTCTCAAGAGGATGTGGAACAGCGGGGTATCCTTCCGGGAGATCAGTATCATTTCGAGATCAATGGGAAGGCGTTCTATAGTTTGGGCACGAATCTGGTGCCTTTCGACCCCTTCTACTCGAGGATTACCTCGGAACAAGTGCGCTGGGTGTTGGAGAGTGCTGTGATGAGCGGTCAGAACATCGTATGTCAATGGTCATATTTAGTCACTTCGAGACCTGATGACTGTTACTCCTTAGCTCCGAGTTTGGGGAGGCGGTATATACCAACCTTCCGACTCGGCTACTGCTGGTGGCGTCTATGACTTCTACTCCATCTGCGATGAGCTGGGTATACTCGCCTGGTCAGAGTTCATCTTCTCTGATGCTTTAATTCCTATCAACGACTTCTTGCTCGAGTCTGTCGAGCCTGAAGTCCGGCAGAATGTCAGGAGAATAAATAGGCATCCGAGTGTCGCTCAATGGGCTGGTGGTAACGAGATTGAAGGTATCGCGATCTTTACCAACACGTCACTAGACAATGGTACTATTTACCTCAATGAGGTGAGCTATAGCTTTTGAATGTTTCGATGTGCCGAGTTGACGCTTTCACAGTTTGTGTTTATGTTCCAAGACTTCCTGCACGATATTGCCTTGTCCGAAACCCGCTCGGTAAGGGCGCTTTGAGGAAGTCAATTACTATTTTTGCTAAACCCGTGACTGCAGGTTCCGTATACGGATTGTTCGACGACCAATGGTGTCTTCACCTTGGATCCATACATTCTCAGGCTTAACAACAAAACTGCAGGAAACTTGTATGGCAATGCTGGTGAGTTTCTTGACTCGATGATATTCTCTTCAGCCGTTCACACCTTGTCTATTCAGAGCGGTTTGATTATGACGCAACCCACGCCTTTGATTATAGCACCTATCCTGTTGCCAGGTGTGTATGCTACGCGACTTGCTGAGACGGCGCTAATTCCTCGAAATCATAGATTCGTGAATGAATTCGGGTATTTGACTATCCTCCACCTTCTCGCAACGCGTTGGCTCACTTCGTCACTGCAGATTCCATTCCATGCCATCTTTCTACACCTGGCAAGATGCTCTGACTTCGCCCGAGGACTTCTCGTTCAACTCGACAGTCGTAATGTCTCGAGACCATCACCCTCCCGCCGGCGGACTCGCATTCCCTAATCCGAACGCTCCTGAGGGCCAACGAGAGATGACTGTGGCTGTAGAGACGTGGTTACCCCGGCCCGGTACCTCTGACTCGAATCAAACATTCGCGCAATGGTGCTACAGCACGCAGGTCTTCCAAGCGCTGACCATTATGTCAGAGATCGCTTGGTATCGTCACGGGGCCGGTCAATCGGAGAACAACCTCGGTGGAATCGTTTGGCAGTTGAACGATATCTGGCAAGGCGTGAGCTGGTCCAGCCTCGAATACTCGGGTAGATGGAAAGTTTTGCATTATGGTTTGGTTCGCGCTTATGCGCCTCTGATCATTCATCCGTTCTGGACGGTGTCGAACCAGAGTCTAGAGGTGCTTGTTACCTCCGATCGATGGGACGATGTGTCGGGGACTGCGCAGTTGACATGGTACGATTGGTCGGGGAAAGTGTTGAACACGAGCCTGCATGACTTTACGGTGCCGACGTTGAACAACTCGTTAATCTTGCAGCAGCAAAACTTGACCAATATCCTGCCTCAAGGAACCAACGAAACGGACGTATGGATGCTGTTGAACCTAACGGCTCAAGTTGATGGTCGGACATTCACGAACGAGAACTACGTGAGTGGACTGGATTCGCTGCCTCTCCATGCTTATCTTTGGCTGACCGTGGTGACCTTGAACTTTTCAGTTCACACCAGCTTCGCTGGCGAGTGCAACACTGAAGGATCCCCAAATTGCGGTTACTCGGGGCTCTGATTTGACCTTCACTCTCTCCGCTAAAGGAGCTGTTGCCCCTTGGACCTGGATTGAACATCCTTACGGAACGATCGGAACCTTTGTAGATGCGACTACGGGTGTTTTATCCAATGGGTTCTACCTCATACCTGGTATTGACCGTACTTGTAAGTCCCTTCTAACCTGCCAGTTGACCACCCATTGACAAATGGTACAGTGAAGTTCGTATTGAACCCGACGGTCTCCAAAGTCCTCGATCCTAACCCAGCTGATTTCATCGTTCGGTCTTTGTGGAATAATACCCATACCGGCTTTGAGTTGGATGATGTCCTGTCTTTCAACGATGCCGAACAGATACCGTTCATGGTCATTGGCGACTCTCAGATTCCACTGATGGCTTGAGTACTCATTTTTATCGGACTCTCTTCATTGCACGACTCGATTTCTTATCATGATTCACGTAGGATGTATTATTTATAAATCCGCATTACACTCAATTGTAAAGCCTTTGGCGATTCCTCTGATGCAACCCTTCATTATCTAAATTTGTCTTCCTCGAGTCCGTTGCGTCGCATCGCAGATCGGTGAGGTGCACTGCGGCGGTCAAGCGACGGTATGTTTATTTATCTTGCTGCGCACGATATAGGCACCATGTCTATAAAATGACATACCTGCCTTTCCATAATGTGTGCCTCTCCCTGATAATGGGGCAGTTGCTCCCAGTTTCAACGATTGATAGCAAAAACCCAGGAGTGGGCTCTCCACTCACACAACGTACCCGATTCGTGATTCTCGTCTGCCTCTCAGCCACACTCTTTGTTTCTCTTTTCTACTCTGTTTCTCAATACTTTTCTGTGCCATGGCTCCTCAATCTGCCTAAAGGATCACCATTCTTCCGACCCTCTGGACGACCTCATCTGCCACCACCGCCATTCCACATCGATTTCATTCGCGAACGCATCAAATTCAGCGAACGGCAATATCAGGATTTGATCAAGGAGAGACCTCAAGTCATCAGAGCAGCTAGCGTTGTCAACAATACCGAAGCAAAACTATGTGAGTCTACTGACACTTTGATATTCATTCTATACTCACCAATTTGCTTAGGGGACCTGTTTCCCGCACCCTTCCAATGCCCTCATCACGTCCAACGTTTGGGCAGGCTAACGGAAAGCCCCAAATGGCTTTGTGGACTCGAGCGTGTTGTACACATGAAGAAATGTATTGTGTACTCGATCGGTATGTGTGCGTTGCTTGGTTGGCGGCAAGGCCTAATAATATCTTACTAGAGTCAAACTCTTCGTCCCACAAATCTTTGCTGACAAGGGCTCCCAATTGTGAGACATATACCCTGAACACCGCCGAAGTAAGTCAACTTTCGCTCATCACTGACGCCAAAACTTGTACTTACTAGTATCAAACTCCAGTCCAACCAGACACTTTTTGACTTCATGGTGCAGAATAACCACACCTTTATCGATATCATCAACATGGAAACCGAGAACCTCGATCTGCTCGAAGCCTTCTTCGGCGAATACGATTTCGACCGCCTTGCTTCACCACCCGATCCGTATCCACCACCACCCAACGTTCCTCCACGACCGATAGAGTTGGCGCCCGTACTTCCTATTGGGCAGTTAGCATCCGTATTTAAATCGGGACATACCGAACACGACAACTTGCCTACCTTCCTCAAGTGGTGGGAGAAACTCGAAAAGTTTGGTTTGAGGCCGTTTTGGATTTCGCCGAGAGATGAAAGTGTCCAGGTGAGCTGCAGGACCTGCAAATGATTGAATTTGGGCTGACGGCGTTGATACAGTACTCGTTCTTCAACATTCGAGGAGATCCTCTGCTTATTTCTGCACATCCACGTCGACCGAGGCATGGTAAGCCGCCCAGGAACGGGAAGAAGCCACATTATGGGCATGGCAGTCTCGAGCACGGTCATCCGCCCCCGCCGCCTTTCGGACATCGGCCTCCTCTAGAACATATCCCGCACCATCCTCATTCTGGTAAAGAACCAGTGCCGCCACCGCAGCCTCCTCACTCCGGCGACAGGATCGAACGAAGCTGGTCATTATTCGAGGAAGAAGGCTCCGGCATAGAGGACTCGGAAGGCTTCGCATTCGAGTGAGACCCGGAGCATACTTAACATCTGCGTAGAGCGTATCCCATGTATGCGTCGTTTTATTTGTGAACATATCAGAAGGCGACGAGCCATTTCGTATCGCTCGAGCTAGACTCCAAAAAGAGAAACGAGTCGCAACAAAACCTACTGCAAAACCTACGACGCTGCCGAAGCTATTCACGACGAAACCCGTTCCCGTACCAACCCTGCCACTACTCGTGCATCTCGTCCAGGTACTTCAACGTCTACCGCGTCACCTTCTACACACGCTAGAACCGCACCAAATACCACTATTATCAGTCCTCTTGCCCGGTCTGTAGCGACAGTGCTGCTTCAACTAAACACATCCCGTGCAAAGGAAACCTACCGCGACGACAACTACACATACCTCAGTGGAACGTACTACGATCTACCATTTGCACGGGTTTCAGAATCGGTGTGCGTCCGAATCCTTTCCATACCCGTTCGTCTGACATCAAAACCATGATTGGTCCATGGTCCTAATTATGGCAGGAGGTGCAGGGTTTGGAATCTCGGTAGTATCATCCGAATTGTAGAATCAGGTCATGGGTTGAGATTTCTTGTGTCTGAGTGCTGAATGTTGATGGCAAGAACACAGCAAGAGACACGGACGAATGCACCTTTTAACCCAGCATACGAAAAAGATGAGCGGAGCTGCTTGACGGCGAATTGGCTCGACGAGAGCGCTTGTGTCATGGGTTGATCAGAAGACAATGAGATGCCAATGAACTATGAAAATGACTCACGCCGGTCTTGCCTTCTGTCCCGCAATTTGGTGCGTGATCGCGGCGGTCAGAGCAAAAGGAATTGCCTGTCGCTTGCCTTTTACTCATCGCAGTTGCGCTTTCACCTTACGGCCTATGTACATTATAACAATGTATGTATTACACTGCATTGTTTCAAAGACACAGATAGAGTACATGTACAATCCAATTAACATCTGTTAAAGCCCATATGCACTGGTTCCTGACCCTCCAAAAGCTTCCCACCACGAGCTTCCGTCCACTGTCTTCTGAGAATCAGTGCGTGAATCTAACTGTCCAATGCAAGCAGCTCACCTGGAATGTCAACAGCTTCCCCAAACTGATATTAGACTTCCTTGCACCAGTAATCTCCAACTTGGGATAGCCCAACTCTTGTGCCCAATCAGAGCTAGTGGGGTCAAAGCCCCGAGCCTCTTGCCAATCCCGGAGGGCGATGTAGGTGGAGGTTGGCCAAGATTGCAGTGTAACAGAGTCGTTCTTCCACCGTGTCGTACAAGTGAGTACTGGAAGCCTCCAGTGTTCACGCTCCTCCTCTGACATCTCACATTGACCGGTCTCATCGAAGGACCAAAAGTAGGGTTGTCCTTCAAGCCAGGACACAAGTTCCGATATTGTCGTGGGGAAGGGACGAAGGAAAAGGTATACAGGTGAGGGCTGGGTTTCTTCAACAGGGAGTTCGCCATCACAGAGGTTGAAAAATACCGCAAGGCTTCTATATTTACGACGTGGGGTGGATCGTATCTTCAGGTCGGGGACTTCAATGATGACTGATGGTAGGGAGGGTGATAAGTATTCAGAACGTATCCAACAAGGGACGTACAAAAGTTTTCCTTCCCCTCTGTCACATCAAGAGCGTCGAAAACCCGGCAGGATTGCAATAACCACTTGTTGCTAAACTTCCACAAAGCATACTCTGCCTTAAGATAAACATCCCCCCAGTGAGTCAGATCTAACTTGAAGCTGTGAACGCTTGAGCCCAAATCAAACACGACCATGATATTACTTACCGTGTCAGCCCCCCATCAAGTACTGTTTCATCTATGAGGCCCCTACTACTACTCTTCTGAAACTTCCACAATGAACCAGCTCCTTGCGGCCTTCTCGCGACGGCCTCCAGTGATGGTGAATACACAGTGTCAAACTGAAGCCCACCTATGTCGTTCATCAGGATGTGATGGGGTGAATTCCTCCAAAGGCGGTGGATGTGGGGGTGTGTCAGTGGAATCCAGGCAGGATGATCGGGATCCTCGGTTTTGTGGTCTGTCGTGACCGGGAATAGATTGTCGAGATAGGTGTCCTTCCGACTATATCGTGCGCATGCCAATACAATACTGTCCACACTCGATCCAAACTTGCTGAAGAATCTGCAGGAAGTGTTATCCTTCAACATGTCAACAGTGCGAGGGACAAAAATAGGTTTGGTTACATTTGTCTGAAGGGAGAAATAAGGGCCTTCAGGCCCACTGCAAAGCATGCCGCTGGTCGTGTTCACCCATAAAGAATACTGGCGGCATCCCATGTTACGCTAGAAGAGCCAAACGTCAGTTCAAGAAGTTGAGACGAGAGTGGCGATCTGGACTGACACTCAGATGTTTGAAGTAGACGTCCATCCAGATCGATCCTGTGAAAATGTGCCCCAGAGGAATTAGTTCTACGAATGTCGTTAGGATATGCCATCGAGGGGTAACATAAGGTGAGTCATACCATGATGAAATATCAGTGCTGGTATTGCCGACTGGTTAATGCCGAATAATCGAAATGAGCCCAGATCGCTGGTGAACTGTCAGATACAGAGATCTCAAGCGACAGATAAGAGCCCACTTTATCTGCGAAAACTGTTGGAAATCGTCTTCCCAGAAACTGTGTGCATCTTCGCCTTCATAGACCATAGCAGTAAATTTGGATTGTCGATCAACTAATTCGACGGTGTATATGGTTCTTCGGATTTTGTGTCGGGCAAACACCTTCCCAGGTCGCCATTTCCAGTCCCACTCAGCAAAGTGTATCTCTTTGACGATGATCATGTTTCCACGTCTCACATATTGGAACTGCAAAGCCTTCTGGTTAATGTATCAAACAATCATCAAAATGATTAGAGTACTCACCTCGTCATACTCGGTACGCTTCACTACCTCCTGACCAGCGCTGAAGACGACGTTTCCGTGAATTGGCGCGTTAAACTGATGCCCATGAATATGATTGAAGGTATTCTTGCCCTTGATAGAGACTCTCGATGAGTGGTTGATACTCATTTTCAGCTTTGGATATGGTCGAGCAAGGTGATGGCGATAAGAAGTCAAGATGCTTTCTGGAAATCACAAAGTGCTGTACCATTTTATATGTCAATCGATATTAGGTTTGATAAATTGGATTGGATGCTAACCCCCTTTGCAGGTGATAGTGTTGGCGTCGATCAACTGGGTACTGCCCCCAAGATTGCTATAAAGAGATGTCTATGAGTGAGATTTTGACAGCGAGTGTCAAAGTAAAAGGCGCACCATTCAGTCCAGGCCAATCTCAATCTCAACAGGTATCTTTTGCCTTCGTACGCCGCTGGTGTCCCCAAGAATAGCGAACAATGAACCGCATCTGTCCGGCTCATTTCCTCGAGAGCCCAATGGTATCGAATCACGCGCTTTGTGGCCCAGGTACTTCGTAGGTCTGGAGGTGGCTCGAGTACTAGTTGTGTTGTTGAGTCGACATTCAGTAAGTAGTTTCTTCGATGAGAACCCAATAGTCACCTACGGTAACCCTTCAAATGTCTTTCCTGATCAACTTCACCTCTCCAAAGTATATAATTCGCATGTATGATAATTGGCCTTTTGGTGGTGTGTGAAGGTGTAGTGGTGATAATGATGCAAGAAGTCGCGGCGACAAGGTCATGATCATTATCTGCCGCAGGCGGTTAATCCGAGCCTGAAACTCTAATTTTTATCCTCGGAACATACACTGTCAAGCTACAGCTGTAATGAAGGAGTACGCATGGAAGCAATGTGCATTACTGTGAGTGGTCTAACAACGTGGAAATGGCATTTCTCGAGCACTCTCGTCAGATGGCGTCACGCATGAGGCTGGTGCAAAAATTGAGCTGTGCAGGCTTATCGGGTCTAGTTGCGCAATGGATGTCGCAGATCGCCACAGCCATGTTTCAATTGTACGATATCAATACCATTGCATTCATGATCGCCATGCACATTCCTCGTAGCTGAAGATTCCTTTTATTGTCTGCATTCCGAGCAGGACGTGAACCTACGTGAATGCAGCTCAAGAAGAGACGTGGGAGATTGTTGGGAGCCTGTCAGCCTCCAATCGATCTAATCGATACCAAGGATAATCGCGCGGAAGAACAAACTTACCTCCGAGTCTGTCTCTACAAGTTCTCTCCGTAAGTGACCTCGGGATCTGCTTCCATGCGTAGGTCCGTATTCCCAAAGATATACAGGCTTCTATGCCTTTGTGATAATACTTGAGACGTGAATGGTTTATTCTGCGAAATTTTACCCATGCACTTTTCGCTGTCTTCGATAGCTTCCTTGTAATGAACCAAGGACGAATCAGACAAGGAGAAGAGACGAGAGCGCTACACAAGAAGCCTGTAATGTTGTGAGTGAGTATGACGGTGAGCTGGTGTGAGCGAACATCCAACATACCTCATCCAAAGTCGCCTAATGCCAAGTTTCTCCATATTCCCATCTCTGAACGCAAAATACGGCTCCGACTGAAGTGGACGTTCGCCTTCAAGTTTGGATCCTATCATAGTCGACCAGTATTCGGACCATGGTGTATGGCTTGAGAATCTAACCTGACGAGCTTCTTTGGGCTCTGGGTATTGTTTGCGTTATGGGTTCAGGTTGCCAAGTCGTGATGAGTTCTTCTCAGATCGAGCCTTGAGCCTTGAAGCTTGAATGTCGAACCAGCCTATGAGGGACGAAGGTTACAATGAGAACGAGCTCCATCACACGACTCACGCTAGGAAAAAGGTCAGCTCTTGTCCTAACGAGGACGCTACAATGTGCATCGGGATTTGTGAGTGCAAGTGAAACATAAGCGAGTAAGGCTAAACGCACCTCCCTGGACAACACCGAATCATTTCCATGCCTATTTGATAGCAACGTCCGGATTCAGCGCATGTTGTGACTTGACTGTGCCCAGAGAAAATTGTGGTTGAGGGATGGTGTAAATGCGAGTAGAAAGGCTATGAGCGCTCGAGTAGCTCTTGTTTTGAGTTGACGCGAGAAGGCTTGAGGATGGTCTGGTGTAAGATTAACCCTCTTGAAGGAGTTGGAACGTGAATTAGGATCGCAACGTAAATGACTATTCGTGTTGTCTCCTTCCCCTAGCCACGTAAATATTGTCCGAGACCTCTTGAAGGTGCACCAGGTAGGCCTAACAAGACTGTTCAAAGTGAAAAATTTGGCCAGCTACATCGAGAATATATCAGCAAGACTCAACAATGAGAATATATGATTCAACGCACCTCAAAACTACGGCTCATGGTTCGATAGTGTCTGAAAGTTGCGACGAAAATCCGAGCGTGTAATGAAGCATCCCTTCTCCATCATCTTGCGTAAAAGTCTTCATCAAGCTGCGATGCAAGTATGGCCTATGGGCAGCGGCGATTTGAGAGCGGCGACTGACTGAGTCGAGGCTCCTCGACACTGCTCAACGCGCAGTACTGGACTCGAGTGCGACCAGGGATGAATAGAATGGCGAGTAGGATAGGACTTGGGGACGTAGAATTCCAGACAAAGAGCTGAGAGATCTATAGAGTAGTAACGTGGTGTAGTGTCAAGCAACAAGACGCGTGGCATGCGGGTATAATCAGGATTCTCTTCTCTGTGTAGTCTCCATCAAAAGCCATTTGGATTTGAAGCGAAATGATTCGGTTTGGGAGTGGCGATTTTCGAGAAATGGTTGGGAGATGGCTTGCAGCTGGATTTTGCTGGGACTAGTTGATGACGCCGAACACACTTGGTGAGTAGCCGTTTGTATGTTGGCCCATAACTGGCGCGTAGACCTATTTTATCAATTGCCATTCGATTTTGATTTGCCGGACTATAAGCAAGTTGGAAGGTAAAGAGACCTCCGACATCGCCAGATATCGTTCCAGATATTAACAATATCGGGTTAATCTTTAATAATGTATCCCAAGCTGAACTGTCTCTCCAGAAGACAACCCATTCCATATCGCTCGAGCCGAACTCAAAAAAAAAGAGAAACGAACCGCAACAAAACCTACGTACTACACAACCTACGACGAAACCCGTTCCCGCATCAGCAGTCACACGTACACATTCTATCCCTGCCACCACTCGTACATCTCGACCAGGCACTTCAACGTCTACAGCACCATCTTCTACACATGCTAGAACCGCACCGGATACCACTACCGTCAGTCGTCCTCATGCACAATCTATAGCGACGATGAAGCGAGAGAGCACCGCTTCAGCTACGGTGACGACCTACCGCAACGACAATTGCACTCACACCTCGATAGAACATCCTATTTTCGTGTATGTGTCCGAATCCCCTTTACACCTATTTGTCTGACATGGTAAAGGCAGTATCAGTGATAGGCCCCGAGGCCGAGTGATAGGTTCCGCGGTCTGCGCCATAAGCTCTCATAGCACTAGCTTCAATCTCGATATGGGCTATTATCACGTCGTAGTTCGCATGGTCAAACTGTCGTACATCGCAATACTCGATCCTCATGCGCGGTCACTTTTCACTACGAGCATGACTAGATTTTTGCTTGTTCTATATGATATCGATTAACAATGGATTGGACACGTAGGGTGTAACTCACCTTCGCCTTTGACCACTCTTGCCTGTGGTGGCCTGAAAGTCTGGGTAACTGATGTCTTACGCGAGCTACTAGTCCCGAGAGATGGTATAGGCCACAAGCGCAGCTCAACACAGCCCAAATGTGAGCGTTCAAGATCCCTCCTCTAACAGTTCGAATCCATCGGCCTTGTGAGTTACGGCGTACACGTAGCACGAGGCTTCAGGACGAGGTAATAGGTAGTGTGTCAGGGTGTACGCTATCGCAGAGTTTGGCGTCGATTTCAGTTCCTCGAGCCATCGCGGATTATTATAAACCATAAACCGCCATGACGAGATATCGATACGCTAAATGACAGGTATTAGAAAGACGATGAGACAAAGAAAACTGCCAACATGCCTTCTCTTCTCATCCAGCAAATAGCACGAAGCCTTGATTAAGACCCAACAGAGCCAGATAAAGCACTCTCGACGCCTGAACACAAGCAGGAACATCCTTGATGAAATGTGACTTTTATCACGCTCGCCGTGCAGGTTTGGTAGCAGCATGACATCTATATTGTAGTGTTGCGTCGATGTGGCCAGTACTTGGATGACTGATGGCGCGTTCAGATGTGGGTTGGTTTTGAGGTCTGGGCAACTGCGCTCATCGATAGAGCCTACACCTATAGTAATAGAAGCGCACATTAGCCAGATAACCAGTATATGGAGTCAACGCGACTCACCCGTGTTGTATATCTCATATCATGTTCTAGATATGCACTAAACGATGAACGGATATCCTTTTCTACGGCAGGAAACAGTCAGCGAGAGGTCCAGCTGAGAGAACCAATGGGGCGTACCAATCACAGTACCCCATATCTCAATCCACATTACATCATTACATCCAGTGGTTGGGCGGTCCTTTGACAGAGAAGCGGAAAGGATGAGAAGTGAATTTGTCGTGAGATCAGATGGTTCACGCGAGAAGGAGAGTGAGAGTTGTTGGTCAGTGAGACAGATACAACCAGCAAAAAAAGGGAACACACTCCGTCACAGTGTAACCAGCCCTCTTCTTTCTCAAAGCCACCATCCTAATCGCGGCAGGAAGTGCAGGGTTTGAATTTGGAATCGCGGTGGTATAATCCAATCTGTATAACCAGATTGTGGGTTGAGATTTCTTCTTTCTGAATGCTGAATGTTGATAGCAAGAACTCAGCAAGAGATACGAACGAACACACCTTCAACCCAGCATACAAAAAAAAATAAGCGGGTTGCTTGACGACGGGTTGGCTCGACGAGGGCGGTTGTGTCATGGGTTAATCAGAGAACGACGAAACGATGGTGATCTATGAAAATTACTCGCACTGGCCTTTCCTCCCGTCCTGCGGTTTAGTGCGTGATCGTGGTGGCGGTCAGAGGAAAAAATTACCTGAGGCTGCCGCTTGCCTTTACTCATCGTCTTCCAGTTGCGCTTTTACCCATTACAGTGCCCATGTACATTATAACAAGTATGTATTACACTCCATCATTTCAATGGCACAGACATAGAACACATAAAGATGTCTCTAAGGTGGCAAGGATGAACGTGCTGATTTCTGACCCTGCGAAGGCTTCCTATGAGCTGCCCATTTTCTTTTCTTCTGGGAAGTGTTGGTCAGCGCATGAATTAGACTATCCAATGCAAGCAGCTCACCTTGAACGACAACAACTTCCTCAAACTGATGCCAGACTTTCTCACACCGATGATCTCCCACTCAGGATAGCCCAACTCTTGTGCCCAATCAGAGGTAGTGGGGTCAAAGCCTCGGGACTCTTGCCAGTCTCGGAGGGCAATGTAGGTGGAGGTTGGACAAGAGCACATCCCAATGGAGTCCCCCGGCCAATATGTGGTACAAGTGAGCACTGGGAGCTCCCACCGCTCACACTCCTCCTCTGACATCTCACACCGACCGGTCTCATCAAAAGACCAAAAGTAGAAGTGTCCTCCAAACCAGGACACGACTTCCGATATTGTCATGGGGAAGGGATGAAGGAAAAGGTATATAGGTGAGGGCTGGGTTTCTTCAACGAGGGGTTTGCTGTCACAGAGGTTGAAGAATGCTCCGAGGCTTTCATATTGACGTGGTGTAGATTTTATGTTCGGCCAGGCTGGTTCAATGGTAACTGATGGCAGGGAGGGTGATGAATGTTCAGAACATATCCAACGGGGAGGGGACGTACAAAACTTTTCCTCCCCCGCTGTTACATCAAGAGCGTCAAAAACCCGGCAGGATTGTGATAACCACTCCTCGCAGACCTTCCACTGATCATGATCTGACCTAAGATAAATCTCCCCCCTGTGAGTTGAATCAAACTTGAAGCTGTGAACGCTTGAGCCCAAACCACACACAGAACCGTGATATTACTTACCGTGTCAACCCCCCATCAAGCACTGTTTCATCTACGAAACCCCTCCTATTGTGGCTCACCCAGTTCCACAATGAACCAGCTCCTTGCGGCCTTCTCGCGACAGCCTCTAGTGATGGTGAGTATACAGTGTCGAACCGAAGCCCACCTATGTCATCCATCGAGAAGTGACGGGGCAGATTCCTCCAAAGATCGCGGATATAGCGATGTACTACTGAAATCCAGGCAGGATAGTCGGGATCCTCGGTTTTGTGGTCTGTCATGATTGGGAATAGATCATTGAGATAGGTGACTTCGCAAGTAAATTGTGCACATGATAATACACTATCGTCCATACTCGACCCGAATTTGCTGAAGAACCGGAAGGAAGTGTCATCCTTCAACATGTCGACAGTGCAAGGAGCGACAATAGATTCGTTTGCACCCACCCACATGCCGAAAAAAGGACCTCCAGGCCCACTGCAAAGCACGCCACTAGTCGTGTTCATCCATAGAGAAATCCAATTGCAACACAAGCTATGCTGGAGGAGCCCAATAACGTCAGTTCAAGTAGTTGAGACGGTAGTGGGGGATCCGGACTGACACACAGATTTGCGGCGTAGACACCCATCCAAAAAGATCCCGTGAAAATGTGCGCCAGGGGTATTAGTTCTACAAGCATCGTTAGGATATGCCATCGGAGAAAACATAAGTTGAGTCGTACCATGATGAAATATCAGCGTCGGGATCACCGACTGGTTAATGCCGAATAATCGAAATGAGCCCGGATCGCTGATTAACCGTCAGATATAGAGCTCTCAAGTGATAGATAGGAGCTTACTTTATCTGCGAAAACTCCTGGAAATCATCTTCCCAAACACTGTGTGCGTCTTTGCCTTCATAGACCATAGCAGTAAACTTGGATTGTCGGTCAACTATTTCAACAGTGTATATGGTTCTTCGGGCCTTGTGTCGGGCAAATATCTTCCCACGCTTCCAGTCCCACTCAAAAAAGCCTTCAGAGTGTATCTCCTTTACAGTGATCATGTCCCCGCGTCTCACGTATTGAAACTGCGAAGCCTTCTGGTTAGTGCAAATAATCATTAAAACGATTGGTGTGCTCACCTCATCGTACTCGGTATGCTTCACTGCCTCCTGAACAGGACTGACGACGACGTTTCCGTGAATCGGCGCGTTGAACTGGTGCCCATGAACATGATTGAAGGTGTTCTTGCCCTTGATACGGACCCTTGACGAGTGGTTGATACTCATTTCTAGCTTTGGTACGGTTTAGCAAGGCAAGGTGGCGGTGATGGCGGTAAGAAGTCAAGATGCTTCATGGGGAATACAAGGCCTTACAGCATTTTAAATCTGGGTCAACATAAGGTTCGATGAATCGGATTGGGCGCTGACCCCTTTTGAGCAATAGTGTTGGCATCAATCAACATACGAACTGGGTACCACCTTTGTGCAATGACATTCCCATGAGTGAAAAATTGACAACGAGCGTCAAAGCAAAAGGCGCACCATGAAATCCAGGCAAATTTCAATATCAACTGGTACCTTTTGCCTTCGTATGCCTCTGGAGTCCGTGCACATGGTTCCCAAAATAGCGAAAAAACGACGAGTCATGACCGTCCAGCTCGTTTATTCCAAAACCTAATGGAATCAAATCGTGTATTATATGGTCACAGGCCTTGCTCAGGTCGATTATTACTGGTGCTTCGTGGGTCTGTACTTGCTTCGGGTACTAGTGGTTGAGTAAGTACTTTCTTCAACGAGAATTCAACTATCACTTACCATAACTCTTGAATGTCTTTCCCAATTAATTTCACGCTCTCCGGGGTGCATAATCCGTGTGTACAATGACTGGCTTTTGAAGCGTGATAGTGGTAATGATGCAAGAGGTCGCGGCGGCAAGCTCATAATCGTTGTCCGGTTCCAGACCTCTTCTCGCTATACTCAAGTATCTTGATTGATTCGGATGGTCAAAGTATCACGAACCATGTCCCGGTCTCAATTTCGACACAAACTGATATTAGAACATTCAGGTACGATACAGTCACGTCGCATTGTTGAGATGTGTAACTTAGATGGGTATGTAGCAACATGTACTCTTACGACCCAACCTAAACCTGCTAAGCGCGACTCCCACCGCAAACCGTATTTGTTCTATACGAATTGTAAGTGATATCAATCAGCAAATATACAATGTGCGTTGAATGCATAAGGCGCACTTACCTTGATCTTTGATCACCTCAAATCGACCTTGCCCCAATGACTCCTTGAATCGGGTACCCAATACGTGGACTGCTAGTCCCAGAGGGCAGTATAGGCTGGGCCGCGAGCAAGGCCACAAGTACCGTCAGAAATCCGCCTTTTAACGATTCAGATCATAGTCAAAAGTCGATATGCTTCGATATACACATGACAGAAAGACTTGAGGAAGAGGTTCAGGGCAATGGGTAGCGTCTCGGAGCGTTCGCTATTGCAAATTCTGAAGCAGGGACGATTGGGTTGAGGTGAACCTCCAGTGCCCGTAAGCCGCTATGACGAGGCACTGATACGCTGAATGATAGTTATCAGAAAGATGATAAAGCGAAGAAAACTGTCACCGTACCTTCTCTTCTCAGCTGGCAAACGACACCGACCCTGATTGAGAAACTAAAGTGGCGGGGAAATCACGAAAGTAGCTCTTGGCGAAACCAGACATCTGCTGGGCTTGATACTAGGCGTCGTCCAGTACGCTCCCCATCCGTATTGTAGTCGAGATGCCGACTTTTTTTGATCAGGCCGTAACTTGTGTGACCGATGATGTGCTCGGATACAGGGTTGGTCTTTGGGTCAAGGCAATCGTCAACCGTTGAGTTTTAGGTTTGCCGGATGAAACCTATACCAGTAGAAGAAAACGTGTTTTCACTTTAGTATTCAAAGTTGACACAATTTACCCTGAACGCATGTATCTCCTGTCCATGTCCCAGATGTACGCTGAGCAACAAACATGTGTCCCTTCAAGTTTCTATGGTGGCGAGTAGTCAGCAAGAGGCTCGAGTGATGAGAGAACCACAGAGCGTACCTACCACAGTATCCCGTATCCTGATCTGCAGCATGACATTACATGCCGCTTTCCGGCGGTCCTTCTTCAAGCGAAAAGTGGGGTAATTTGAGTCTTGAGAGTTTGGTACGTCGGTAACCAGGATCTGACGTCTAGACGAAGATCCATCGGTCAGTCAGACAGGGAGAGAACCAGAAGGAAAAAGGGACGCACACCGTGGTAACTAGCCCTCTTCTTCGGTCTATCATCCCAATTGCGGCAGAACGTGGACGTAACGAGAAGCCAGAGTTTGGATTTGGAATCACGATAGTATTAATCCAATTTATACAATTGAGTTGTGGGTTGAGATTTCTTTTGTCAGAATGCCGAATGTCGACATCAAGAGACACGAATAAACGCACCTTCCACTCAGCCTAATGGAAGAGTTGAGTGAGCTGCTCGACGGCAGATTGACTTGACGAGAGCGGTTGTGCCATGAATCTCGTGATGGTGGTGCCTAGCCATATAAATATAATTCAAAGTGAGCGATTCGGCCAGCTACATCGTGAATATGTCAGTAAGAGTCAAAGATGAAAAGGTAAGGTTCAACGTACCCCAAAACTATGGCTCATGATTCAATGGTGTCCAAAAGTTGCGACGAGAATCCAAATGTACAACGATGAAGCATCCCTTCTCTGTTGTCTTGCGTAGAAAGCCTTTATCGAGCTGCTATGCAAGTATAGGACATGGGCGGCGGGGATTGAGAGCGGCGGCCGATTGAATTGAGGATTCTCGATAGTCCTCAATGAGAAGATTGGAAATATGGCTGAACTTGTTGAAAGGGATTGAGTTTGAATGTGACGAGTGATGAACAGAGTGACAAGTAAAATAGTATTTGGGGACGTAGAGTTCCAGCGCCGAAAGATCTAAAGACGCGCCGCGTGCGGATATAATCAAGATTTCTCTTCTCTGAGTGGTCTCATCAAGAGCCATTTAATCTTGAAGCGAGATGATTCGGTCTGGGAATGGTGTTTTTATCGAGAAATGGTCGGGAAATGGATTTTGCTGGGATTAGTTTGGGTGTCTATGGTGCCGAATACACTTGGTGAGTAGTCGTGCGTTGTGGATGTGTATGTTGGCTAATAGCCAGCGCTGTAGATCTACCCATTCGATTTTGATTTGCCAGATGTCGTTCCGGATATCAACAATATCGGGTTGGTTTCTTGGGATATGATGCTTCTTCCTGAATGCTACCTTGAACGACGTATTCCAAGCTGAACTATCTCTCTAGAAGATGACGACCCATTCCGTACTGCTCGAGCCAAACTCCAAAAAGAGAAACAAGCCACGACTATATACGACGAAACTAGTTTCCGCACCAGCCATCTCACGTACACATCCTATCCCTGCCGCCACCACTCGTACATCTCGTCCAGGCACTTCGATGTCTACAGCACCATCTTCTACACACGCTATAACTGTACCAATTACCACTGTCGTCAGTCGTCATCGTGCATAATCTATAGCGGCAGTGAAGCAAAAGAGCATCGCTTCAGCTACATGACCACCTACCGCAACGACAACTACACTCGTACCTCAGGTAGAACATGCTGCAATTTACCATCCGCGTTGGCTTCAGAGTCGATATGTGTCTGAATACTTCTCATACCTATTCGCCTAACATAAAAAAGGCAGTATAGGCAGCGAGGCCAAGCGGTAGGTTCTACAGGTGTTGGTGTCTGCACATCGCACAAGCTTCAACCTCAACATGAGCTACTCTCACGTCGTAGTTTACATGGTCAAACTGTCGTACATAGCGATACTCGAACTTCATGCACAATCACTCTTCACCGCGAGCACATGACCAGATTTTGCTTGTGCTATAAGTACGAACGGAAGTGGTACCGATTAGCAGCAGTTCGATCTGCATTGAATGTGTAGGGTATAACTCACCTACACCTTTGACTAATCCTGCCCAGTAGCCGGAAAGTCCGGGTACCTAATACGCGAGCTACCAGTCCCAAAACGTGGTATAGGTAGAGGAAGGCCACAGACACCGCGCTCAACAGAACCTAATGTGAGTGTTCAAGATCATTTCTCTAACAGTTCAAATCCATCGGTCTCGCAAGTTACGATATACGCGTAGCACGAAGCTCGAGGTCGAGTGTAAGAAGTAAGATATGTCGGGATGTACACTATCGCAGAGTTTGGCGTTGATTTGAGTGATATCGAACCCTAAACTGCTATGACGGGATATCGATACACTAAACGACAAGGCATCAGAAAGATAATGAGGCGAAGAAAACTGTAGATATACCTTCTCTTCTCTGCCAGCAAATAGCACAAAGCCCCAATTAAGACCCGAAAGAGGCAGGTAAAGCACTCCCGACGCCTGAACACGAGTAGAAGTACCTTTGATGAAACACGACTTTTATCGAGCTCGCCGCACAGGTTCGGTAGCAGCATTGGGATTCGTATTGTACAGTAGCGTCGAGGCGAGGCGTTGACGTTTCCGTTTAGGTTCAATACTTGGATAAACACAGACCTGGGTTAATATTGAGGTCCGGGCAACTGCGTTTATTGATAAAGCCCACATTACGAGTTCGGATTTATCCGGAATCGTTCTTTATCCGTTTTTCAGTTGGGGGAAAATTTGAGACTGCTTCGCCATCATGGAATTTTCTCCCACGAAAAATAACGTGACCACATATGGCGTATTATATCTCCAATAAATTCTTGGTTAGTACGTCTCTAACACACTCACACTAACCTGGAAGGTCTGATATACGTGTCAAATACTTGTCTATATATTTATTTATATATATGTCAAATCGTTCTTTTGCTTGAAATGCAAATAACAATAAATTGAGTGTGGGAAAATTTTCCATCATTGCAGTTGGGCTCAAGAGCCCAGTCTTTCATGTAAATACAATCACATAGATCATATCCCTACTCAAATTGTAAAAACTTTTGGAGAATGCTTTCTCTACCATCCTCTTCCTGTCATCTTCTATCCATTCATATTGACATCTAACTTCTCCACTCAGCAACAATACCTTGCCTGTTCTCCTATCTTCCTGTTTGTTCCTGGTCTTTGGACTTGTCTGTGATGCATCTCTTCAGCGAAGGGACCTATTCTCACTAAGTGAGATGTACTGGTATTGTCTGAGACTGGTGAGCAAGATGGGAAAGGATATGGGCTAGGGCCCTGACAAGACTCTCCTCGCATATCTGCAGTTGGCTGCGATACCTAGTGTGTAAGGAGTGAGTGATGCATCCAGCCACTGCGGATACCCATATGTGAAGGAGCTCGTCACATGTTGGCTGTCGGAGAGGTTGTAGCCCTGAGTTTGAACATTGGTATATACACTATAGAGTATGTACATGGGTATTGTGTGTTATGGTAGCTAATGTATTGGGGGCATGATGTATTGAATGAACTCCTGGTGTAGTGTGGGTTGCATGTACGGGGCTATGATTTTGGCATGCTTTTGAAGGTAGGTAAGAAAAGCATTGGACTTCCATCGGAAGGTTGCCTTGACAGTGTCAAAAGGCATGCCCCATAAGAGATATTCTAGGGTGGAACCAATGTGGATGCCATGACCTTGTAGTGGTTCTAAGCCTTTCATCTTGGCTGCTGTGTTCAGATGCTCAAGAAAACATCTCTTTGTGAGTGGCTTCCAGGTGTCCCGGCCTTGTTCACATGCTCGGTATGTGAAGAGGTGGCTACGGGGAGTAGGGTCATTGACTCAGAAATGGTTCTGTAGGTGATGGCTTGGATCAGTCAGGCCATTTTGCATTGCCCAGAACACATCCTCTCCATGTTCTGGAGCTGATTTTGTCCTTGGGATGTGGAAAATAGTCACCTTGAAGCCATTCCTGTCTGTGCCTTGTCACATGTTCACTCGGGTTATGTACTTGTCAGGATGGAAGTTAGCGAGTTTGGAGACTGTAAGCTCCCTAAGGTGTGCACTGCTGTAGAAGGTTGTCATGAGGCATGCAGCCACTGCTGCGTCCAGAGGGTCATTGGGGTTAAGTTCCTCAAGGAGGCTTTTGATGAATGGGATGGTGTATGGTTGCTGTTTCTTCTGTTTTAACGAGTCAGGTGTCATGTGGAGGGATCCTTTCAGAAGGGCTTTGATCTCTTCCTCTTTTATCAGCCAGTCACTGCCATAGATGACATGCCAAGCTTGTACGCCATAGAGGAAGTTCTTGATGGCTGTGCCTGAGTATGTACCTGCAATTGTTGATATCCATAGACTGATGAGGGATGGGCTTGCAGGTGCTCGTTGGTCTTCTGGAATTTCCCTGGAGTCACAGAAAACATAGTATACTAACAGTCCTGTGGCATAGGACTGTAGTGTACTCTCTGCATATGATTGTAGTATGACTAATTGGATCCTTGAGAGATCGCCTTCTGCTACATTGATGGGCCGACCTTGGTGATCAATGAGATTTCTGTGTCTAGTGGGCTTCCAGAGTGCAAGTCATTCCTTTGCTAGGCAGTGTGGGTGGAGGGTTGATGGCTGGAGGGGAAGATGATCTGGGTATGGGTGTGGGGTGTTATTGGGGGGTGTTATATTTGGAATGTTGGAGGGCCAGTGAACAGATCCTTGTGTGGAAGTGTTAGTCATCCCAAGTTGTGGCAATGAGAGCGAGGTGCCTGGCTTCATGTTCGAGGTGTTGTTGGAGTTGTCTCTGGGCAGCAAGATTGTGTCGCCGACGTTTCTCAGCCAGGTGAGTAGTAGCCCTGTCAATATCTCCTCAATGTTTGGACTACTCTGATTTGGTAAGGGGTGCATTGTAGTCAACAATAAAGGGCTGGAGTTCAGTAGAGATGGGTGTTGGTGGGAGAAGGAGGTTGTCAGGGCCATATACACCCCGTGATGGTGTGTCTGCTGGGTTATGGTCTGTTGGGATGTATCTGGTGTGGATGTAGAATCTGTTACAATGCTACAGACTTTCATGTGACCGTGTGTATTATTAATCATTTCCTTCACCTTCGATCTCGTTCCCTCGTTTCTTTCACCTTCGATCTCGTTCTCTATCTATTATATAACGAACATTCTATCTCTTTCTCTCCGATTCTGTCGATATATTATGTACACATTCTGCGATGTTCTCTTGAGTTCCAACTCGTTTGTAATCGTAGTTACACTGTACTATTTAAGCAGCGATAACTAGGCTTCAAGCTTCTCAGCTTGACCTGGTTAACTATAAACCTTGTTATAGCAGCAGAACGAACCTCTTAAGTTACGAACAAAGAGACCACCTCTTAGTTCTAGCTTGAACTCTGAAACTTGAACCTTACGAACTTCTTGACTACGTCATAGTCGAGTAGTTTGACGTTGCTGCGCACAAGTAACGTAACATAAGGTCAAGCTGACCAGATCGCCGACCTATCAAGGTTAAGGCACCACGACTCCCCCACGAGCCAGACTCACTGCGGAAGACGAAGAAGGTATCGATCGCGATATCGAACTTACACGACGGCTTCAGAACATCGGGATCGAACTTTCGGGACACCCCGAATCGACCAGGCGTACAATTATAACCCGCCACCACCGTCGCGAAGTCATCCGACAGCTCTCCGACGCGCTTGGGCCAGACACAACGACAGACGAAGAAACACGAACTGACGACGAGCAGAGGAACAACTTGACCCCTCTATCCACACTAACAGACTTACCCTTCTTCGAGAATACCGACACGTCAGAAACCAGAACCGAGAACTCGACAGAATCATCGGAATCTTCCATTCCCTCTACTCCTATTGTAGAAGAACCCAGACCAGACGAAACAGACATGTCGGAAGGACAGAGCTCAACCCCGAAACGAGATCAGAAACCGAAGACACAGGAAGAAATGATCATCAGTGTTGCAACTGCTGTGCTGGAAGAGAAGAAGAAGGACAAAGGGGTGAAAGTAGCAGCCCCAGAACCCTTTGATGGAGATAGGAAGGAGACGCGGAGATTCCTCACCGAAGTTGAGATATACCTTCGCATGCATCCTACTGAATATGATACTGACGAAAAGAAATGTCTCTTCTTTTTGTCGTATCTCCGAGGAAAAGACACCCAGGCTTGGAAGCAAAGAAACACCGACCTGATCTTTGATTGGAAAGATGGTGACGAGAAGTTGGAATGGAAAGATTTGAAGAGTACTTTCAAAAAGCACTACCTTCCCATCGACATCAAAGCTGACGCACAGCTTCGAATCGAAGAGATGAAGATGGGAGAACGAGCCGACAATTATGTCAATGAATTCCGAGTTTTAGCCGATGAATCAGGATACGATGACGAAGCATTGGTTCACATTTTCCGAAAGGGGTTGCCGTTCGTCTTGGCGGACAAGATTTTGAACCAACCCCAAGGACGACCCAAAGATCTAAACGGATGGTACGAAGCAGCTATCCGATTCGACGAACAATACAAGTATGCGAAGGCGGTTCAGAAACCTCGCAGATTCCAGATGGCGAACGAAAAGAAGAAGAAATTTGAAAAGAAGGAAACGACAGTCAATCGCATGGAGACGGGTCGACTCTCCGAAGAAGATCGCCGAGAATACATGAAGGATGGCAGGTGTTTCCGATGTGCTAAACAAGGACACCTCAGCCGAGACTGCCCGATGAAGAACACAGAGAAAACTCCGGAGAAAGCTACGAAGAAGACGCCGAGGGAAGCTTACGTGAAGATCCAGGCAATGTTCAAGGAGTATAGCCACGAGGAGCAAAAGGAGTTGTTGAATATTATGGAAGATGAGGGTTTTTGAAGTGGCGGAAGAGGCCGACTCTCTCTCCGCCCCCACCAATTACGATCTTGAACGTTGTATTAGCTAAGTTAGACCGAAATTCTATGCGAATCCCTTTGTCTTACAACGTTGGATCAGAAAAGGTCGGAATAAACGGGCTCCTAGATTCGGGAGCAGAGGGTCTTTTCATGGCTCCCGAAATGGCAAAACGATTACGGCTCCCACGGGATAGGCTCTCCGAAAACATTCAAGTCTTTAATGTTGACGGAACCCCAAATAAAGTAGCCTGGATCACACATTCGGTCACGGCAACATATCAATTCGGAACACGAAGTTTGACGGACACATTCCTAATCTCTGGACTAGGGAAGGAAGACGTCATTTTAGGACTCCCTTGGTTACAAAAATACAACCCAGACGTCAATTGGAAGTCTGGAGAAGTTGTATTTCGTCCGAGACAGTACATCAAGATACCGCGTAAAAACATCTTCGACACCGAAACACCGGAACAGATCATCAATCGAATCGACATCAGAGCTAAAATGTCAGCCTCGCAATTAATGGCACATCAAGTAGAACAAAAGGAACTGACTTTCGAGACATTGGTCCCCGAATATCTCCATGGGTTTAAAGCGCAGTTCGAGGATAGAGAAGCCGAACGCTTTCCAATATCTCGGCACTACGATCACGCCATAGATCTGAAACCGGATTTTACGCCAAAGGACTGCAAACTCTATTCATTAACGGTACCGGAACAACAAGAATTGGACAAATTCCTTGATGACAACCTTCGAAAAGGATATATTCGGAAGTCGAAATCCCCGAACGCTTCTCCATTTTTCTTTGTAGGCAAGAAAGAAAAAGGGAAATTACGACCAACACAGGATTATCGGAGATTGAACGATGGAACGATCAAGAATGCATACCTGTTGCCATTAATTTCAGATCTAATTGACAAGTTACGTGGGGCAACCATCTTTTCCAAACTCGATTTACGTAACGGTTACAATAACGTTAGGATCAAAGATGGAGATCAGTGGAAGGCAGCCTTCAAAACAAATCGAGGACTGTTCGAACCCACGGTTATGTTTTTCGGGCTAATGAATTCACCAGCGACTTTCCAAGCCTTTATGGATGACATTTTGTCTGACTTCATGGCCGAAGGATGGTGTCTTGTATACATGGACGACATTCTCATTTATTCGACTAGTGAAGAGGAACATAGAGAACGTTCACGAAGGCTCCTTCAACGGTTAAAGGAACAAGATCTCTACTTGAAACCCCACAAATGCGAATTCGACGTCACCGAAGTAATCTTCCTTGGTTTGGTAATTCGACCTGGGACTATCGGCATGGATCCGGTTAAATTGGCAGGCATTCAAGATTGGCCCGCTCCCACGACAGTGACGGGAGTTCGAAGTTTTACTGGGTTCGCCAACTTTTACCGGAAATTCATCGGCAGATATGCGGAAATTGCGAAACCCCTCTATGATCTCACCAAAAAGGGGGTAGTGTTTTCGTGGAGCGATGCTTGCCAAGATGCGTTCGAAACCCTTAAACGAAAATTCTCACAACAGCCACTGTTACAGATCCCTGATTCTTCGAAACCATTCATTATCGAAGCGGATGCATCAAAATGGGCTTCTGGAGCAGTCCTACGACAAAAAGGGACTGATGGAGAGTGGCATCCTTGCGGCTACATATCACACGCATTCGACGCCACAGAACGCAATTACGAAATATATGATCGGGAATTGTTTGCAATTGTCAGGGCTCTGCAAACTTGGAGACACTACGTCATGGGGAATGGCTTCCCCGTAACCATTCTTTCGGACCACAAAAACCTGACATACTTCAGAACGGCACAAAAACTAAATCGGAGACAAGCACGATGGAGCCTTCTGTTGTCAATGTTCGATCTTCGATTGGTTCACGTTCCTGGGACGCAGATGATCCAATCAGATGCTCTTTCTAGAAGGCCAGATCACATCCTACACGAAGACACAGATAACGACAACGTGGTGTTGCTTCCGGAAACGCTGTTCATCAATATGATTGATGTGGACCTTCAACGGCGCTTGAAAGATACTTTGGGAAAGGACGATTTCCATGCCAGCGCATTGGAATCTTTACTGGACCAGGGAATTCCCCCAATTAAGTCGTCTCTCTCCGACTGGAAGTTTGAAGATGACCTACTCTTTTACAAAGGACGAGTCTATGTGCCGAACGATATCGGACTACGAAGGGAAATCGTCAAGACGATCCATGAGGGACAACCCTTCGGGCATCCAGGACAGTTTGGAACCATCGATCTAGTAGGAAGGGAATTTTGGTGGCCCGGTATGGCAAAGTTCATCAAATCTTTTGTTGATGGCTGTGCTCCGTGTCAACAGATGAAGGTCAATACACACCCATCTGTAGCGGGAATTATGCCGATCGAAGGGGTGCCGAACGCAGTACCCTTTCAAACTCTAACTATGGATTTGATCACAGATCTCCCGGAATCTGATGGATCGGACTCAATAATGGTCGTGGTAGACCATTCGTCTACGAAGGGGGTAATTTTCATCCCTTGCACCAAGAAATTGGACGCAACAAAAGCCGCAGAACTTCTTTTCCAACATGTATACAAGAGATACGGCTTAGCGGAAAGGATTATTTCGGATAGAGACCCAAGATTCGCAGCAGAAGTGTTTCAAGAAATGGCTAGACTCTTGGGAATCAAACACTCGATGAGTACCGCTTATCATCCACGAACAGACGGGGAAACTGAAAGGATCAATCAGGAAGTCGAAATCTACCTAAGATTCTTTTGCGGAAAACAACAGACGGAATGGAGCAGACATCTGCATATGGCAGAATTCGCACACAACAATAGAACCCACTCCGTCACCCATCACTCCCCGTTCTTCATGACCATGGGATATCATCCTAGGCCGTTGCCGACAGTGTTTGGAAAAACCAATGTTCCATCAGTAGAAAAACGATTGTCGGAACTAAAACGGCTTAGAGAAGAAACTTCATCGATGATCGAACTTGCCAGAAAAAGGGTATTGGAAAGAGGGAACAAGAAGAATGATGTCTTCGAAAAGGGACAAAAGGTATGGCTAGAAGGAAAGAACCTGGATTTTGGATACCCTACCAAGAAATTATCGCCAAAAAGAGAAGGGCCCTTCGAAATCGAGGAAGTAATGGGGCCTGTCACATACAAGTTAAAGTTGCCAAGACAATGGAGGATACACCCTGTTTTCCACGTCGGTCTACTATCACCATACAAAGAAACAGATGAACATGGAGCCAATTATCTGGAACCACCCCCGGACATAATAGACGGCCATGAGGAGTTCGAGATCGAAGCTATTATGGGTCACAAGCCAAGAAAGACTCCGAAGAAGTTCTTGGTATCCTGGAAAGGGTACGATTCCTCCCACAACGAATGGAAAGAGAAAGAAGAATTGGCAAACGCAATGGAAATATACCTGGACTATATAATCAAGCATAAGTTGTAGAGAAGAGTTCATCATCCTACAACATGTCCAGTCAACAAGCCACCTCTTCTAACCTCCACAACCGACCCCTTCCCCCTCCTCCCGTTCACACGGAAGACTCCGATCAGGTTCATTACACCGGCCCCTTCTGTCCATCTCCGTTCGAGCTCCTTTATCTTGTCAACACCGGCGACCACGACGACGCCCTTAGGCTCGGGACTGAAGCCTCCCCCGTTCATCGAATTACCGTCGACGGTCTGATTCGACTCCGAGAGCAGCGAGCTGCTCTGGACCGTATCATCCAGGAGACAAATACGTACTCTGCAAATCTAGCGTACAACGCTACAGCGGGTGCTGCAGGCGGTCTAGTCCTACAGGGACCAGTAACGGTACCGTGCCCGCCTGCATACTCTTATAATGACGACACACCCAATGCATCTAACGCTACAGGTACCGTCCCCGAGGGTGTTTGCGATGCAGATCCAAACAGCCCAGAATTCTGGATGGCACACACAGCATACGTCGAACGGATTCGACGAGCAACAGAACTGGCCTGCGTCCAGTATGACAGGATTCCCTCCATCCCCACCCCAAGCTTTGGTCTATCTAGGCCATTTATTCGAAGCAGACAGTCAACCACCCTTCATCCCCCAGACCGACTCGCCTCCACCCCTTCAAGTCCTACCTCCCTCGTTTACCCCGAACCTCCAAGTCCCTCTAGTGCCAGCGCCTCCGATGACGGATCTATCGTCGTCGAACATATCCCTCCCTCCGAACCCGACAGTCCCCCTATGTATGCCGCCTCCATCGGCATCAGAACCCCGACCCCTAGCGATTCAGGCGCCGAGGCCGTCGAATCCGATATGGAGAGCATCCACTCCCCCCAGATTCAGGGATGCGACAATTGCGACCCCCCCGCCACGGTACCGTTCCGTGCCGACGGAGCCCTCAACCCCTACTTCCAACCCCTCCGGATTACTTTTGCCACTGACCGAAGTACCCCAGACCCGATCGCTCGCGAACCATCGGCCGACGCCGATTCCTCCCCGAACACTGATCCGGGACCCGACAACTCGATCAGTGTGGGACGACGAAGACCTCGAAGAAGCGTCGTCGAGCGAGCCATCCTCATCTCCGATCAACAGCGACGACATGACCGACGAAGTGTTCGAGTACCTCTCTGCCCTGTGTGCAGAGTGGCGTACCACCGCGGCCGAGACTGCCAGAGCTACAGTTGTCAAGTATGCGGGACGTCTGCGCCTGGTCACCTCTCTCGAGATTGTCGTCTCAAACGACGGTCGCGAAGAATTGCTCGGAACCACCCTCCCCAGCGCTCATCGTCTCCTGGAGATGATATCTACGGGGGTGACCCCGACACCGAGCTCTACGGAGATGGAGAACAGTAGTGAGACGACGACTGCAACGGAGAATGCAGAGGAGAACTATGAGTGGGTATACTCTGGACAACAGGAATCGTTCAGAGAGGTAACATTGTCAGATGGTACAGTGGCGAGATTGGAATTTCGCCCCTAGTGCGGGGGTAATGTTACAATGCTACAGACTTTCATGTGACCGCGTGTATTATTAATCATTTCCTTCACCTTCGATCTCGTTCCCTCGTTTCTTTCACCTTCGATCTCGTTCTCTATCTATTATATAACGAACATTCTATCTCTTTCTCTCCGATTCTGTCGATATATTATGTACACATTCTGCGATGTTCTCTTGAGTTCCAACTCGTTTGTAATCGTAGTTACACTGTACTATTTAAGCAGCGATAACTAGGCTTCAAGCTTCTCAGCTTGACCTGGTTAACTATAAACCTTGTTATAGCAGCAGAATGAACCTCTTAAGTTACGAACAAAGAGACCACCTCTTAGTTCTAGCTTGAACTCTGAAACTTGAACCTTACGAACTTCTTGACTACGTCATAGTCGAGTAGTTTGACGTTGCTGCGCACAAGTAACGTAACAGAATCGTTGCTCCTCAACAACTTGGTGTATATGTTTGAATATATTATTTGTGGGTCAGTTTCTACTTCGTCCATTCCACTACTCTTCAACCACTCCTTTGTTGTTGCTATATACCTTGTAGTGGTGCCCTTCTTTTCCATAGATAGCAATGATCTGGACGAGTAGCCAGAATCCCACTGCTTCCACCCATCTGATGTCTCTTTTGCCGTTTCCTTGCCAATCTGGGAGAAGTCAGTACACTCTCCAGAAACTGTGAAGACATATGCCAATGCCAAACCCTCCACTAGTGTTGGAGTAGGCATGTAAGTCTATTAGCTTGGCAGGCCCTGGGATAGGTTTTGAGATGGGGTGTAGTAGTCATGCTCTCCACCATGCTAGGTCTGATGGCAGGCTTTTAGGAGGGCAATATCGTGAGTATGGAGGGGCAGTGCTTAGTGTTGCCATCAACTTCTCTAGTTCAACAAGGTAGGCTCAGCCTGACAGCAGCACAAGGCTCACATGTAGGAGTTTCCTGTATAGGCTTGAGGTTTCTTTATAGTTGTGGGAAACTTGATTTTCCCATTTATCAATTGTAGACAAGTATTTCTCACATTTGTCATGTGGGACAGATACTACCATATTTGTCAAGTTCCATTCAAAGCCAAAGTATATTGGCCTGGAACAGAAGTTGATGTCTTTTGATATCTCCCAAATATAACTGAGACGTTGTGAGATGGCATTAATGTTGGAAAAATTGTATGTATACAGTGTATCTTCATGTGAGCAGGGGGAGTTAGATGAGTGATCAATGAGTGGAAAAATGAAGTCATCATCAAATTCTTCAGAGCGTCCATTTGGTAGTGAGTCACCAGTGTATAGTAGTCTACCCTTGATGTGTTGTACTCCTCCTGAGTCTAAAACCCTTTGATGTAGAAGTTCTCGCATCACATTGGCTTCTCTGAGTCTACTCCAGAGTACTCTGATCCACATATGGTCATCTACCCATTTGGAAACTGGGCCAAGCCCCTTCGCTCAAAAAATCTCTACTCCTGCATCTGCTACCTGACCAAAGACTCCTAGTGCTGAAGATAGCCCAAACATGTTGCAGGTGTCTACTGCGAAGCTATCTTGGTCTGGAAGATGGACCACTGTCTCCAGCCACTGGCTTGGGTGTAGAGGAACCATTCAGTATGCTTCTGATACATCTCAGACAGCACCCTGGCTACCTGGAGGGATTGTCCAAAGCAGACGGCATGTGTTTGTGAATGTGCCCCACAGGCATGGGTAGAGGGTGGAGTCAATAGTGGAGTTGATGGACGAGATCATGACCGGTGTTGGAAGAGGGGTGCTTGTGAAATGGCATGTCATGTTTATCGTGTTTGTTGTGTCTGTCGTATCTCAAGAAAGCGGTTTATATGGGTATGAGAAGTTTTGTGCTAGTCAGAACTTTTCTGGTTTTCCTGGTTTCGGCACCATGCTGATGGGTGATGTTTGGAAAGGTCCTATTACAGCTTTGATAATGTGTCGTGGGTATGGCCCAAGCCAACATTGAAGATGTAGTTCCTTCTCTGCAATTGTGTGGAAAGCCAATAGGTGTTCGTCAGTGTCAAGGTTGTTTGTCGGGGTGAAAGTGTGATGGAATGTTGGTATGCCAACATTGAATCCATGCTCAATAGACTCTGCAAGATTTGAATATTTACACATAAAGCCTGTCTCTGCCAACACCTCATGCCAGGCTTCTGCATAAAGCAGAGTGAGCACTCTTGACTTACAAGCCAAGAGGGCAGTTCTGAGCTCCATGGCTAGGTTCTCCACACCCTGAACACTCATGTCTTTCAGGGTGTCAACTGTTGGTGCAGCCGTTGGGAGTCTGCCAGTTGGTGCACAGTTCAACTTCTTTAGGGTTTTCGAGGTGGCCATGGAGGTTGCAGGTGCATCTCATGGGGGTTTTGTTGTCCCAGAGCACTGTCTTTTGGCATGATTTGATATGGTGTCTGTCTCGTCCCAGGCAGAGTGGGCACTGTGACAGCTTGATTAGGGGTTCCCAGTCTGCAGCCTGAAAGGAGTGTTCAAAGGCAGTTGTGGCGTTTGAAGCTGTGTGTTGCTTCTTGGGAGAGTATGCAGGAGGTTGGGGATCTGGACCAGAGTCCGGTTGTGAACACTTCGTCGGTGATTCTGGCCTTGCGCCAATCACGACTTTTGTGAGTTGTGACTCCACTTGAGTAGCCATGTGGTTTGACCTGGTAGTATGATATTGGGTAGTGGTGGTGTGTAGACAGTAGTGAGCATGTGGTGACATTATAGAGTGTGGCGCATAGGAAGTGGCAGGTGGAATGTAATGGGTGGGATGTAGGGTGTAGCACGTAGAAAAGTAGCAGGTAGAATGTAGCATGTAGTAGATAGAAAGTAGAATGTAGAACGTAGCATGCAGCATATAATGTGGCCATGTCATAGAAGGGTGATAGAAGAGAACTTGTCAGCATGCTTACTGGAGACTAAGACATTGGAGCAACATACTGAGCTATGGATGCATCCAAGTCTTCTGACTGAATCTCCTGGAAACAGTCCTGTAGGATGCCTTCGTTGATGTTGGACAGGTCATAGGGCTGACCTGCCTCATTGCTTTTGTACCAATCCCAGTGAACTTTTGCATGGTACCAGGCAAATGCTCGCTCTCCGTGGACTTCTTTCAGCTTGGGGTGTAGCTCCATGTTCACATAGAAAGCTGAGAACATTTTAACATGTTCCGGGGGATAGTTGCCAAGGTGCATGTTGGAGATGAAGATGTTCTTTGCCTTTGTGATTTGGGACCATGACAAATGCTGGTCCAGTTTGGCATTGGGGGATGGTTTTGCTGTATCGACAGTCTTGAATGCGACTGTTGAATCTGCCTTCTTAATGAGGGAGATTCTGACATCTTCTGTAAGGTTGCATTTGTATTTGAGTGCCTCTCGTGATGCTTTGGGAAGGCAATACCAGATGTGAAAGTAGCTTCTGCTGGACATCTTCTTCTTCATGTATGGGTGGAGGCAATCTCATAGTCATGTAATCCCCAATGCTTGAATTGGGTGCAATGGGGTTCATGACTTCTCCTTCTCTTTCCTGACTTCTTCTTCTTTCTTCCTCTCTTCCTCTAGTCGTGACCACCTATCATCCTCCTCTTGTCGTCTTCTCTGCTCTTCTACTGCTCTATCCGCTTCCAACTGTTCCTGCCATCTAGCATGGTGGTCTGCATTGTCTGTCGTCCATGTGTCAACTAGAAATTGAATGGCTTCTTGCTTGTTAGTGATGTTCGGCATATTCGGGTCTGCCACTAAGGCATTTCTGATGACTTGAAAAAGCTGCTTGTCATATTCCAGACACGTCTCGAGCGTCAGGTCTGCTTGTATACATTCCATGGTGGCTTTGCAACAGAAAGATGTTATGAGGGAGAGAGATGAGTAATATCAGTGTAGAGAAAGTGAGATGATGAGGGAACGAGGATTCTGAGAGACCCTATGCTCTGTGTGTCTTCAGACATCATGCTGGCAGTGTCAGCGAAAAAGGCACACTGCATCACGTGCCATCTGAAGACCCATATTTGCCTCATCCTCGTGCCTTGGATACAGCAGATCTACAATTTGCTATTGTTATACATGATCATTGCATGGAGCAATATGTGCTTCTCTTGCGCACTCACACCACCTAGTATTGCATGCCACAGATATTGCCTCCACTCTTGTCCCTCTGCATCTACTGCTTGTCAATCCATCAAGACAACTAACCACCTTGTGTTCAGCCATTCACTCAGTACCTCCATTGGAGCAGGGACCTGCTTTCCACAAGTCGTCAAATAAACTCTTTTATTACTAAAAACTCTTACAACAAAGAGAGACACCTTTAACTACTGTCACTTGATAACCCATTCCACCCTAGTTCCATGATAGTGTGTTAACTCTTTGTCATTGGAGGGGTAAATATATATTTAATGCTGACCTGAATGTATCATCATTAGATTTGACCACTTGCCATCGTAACTACAAGGCCTCTTTTGCTCTGTATGCAGCGGAAAGCAAGACATAGTAAGCATAAACCATGAGAAGGTATATTGAACCTGTGATTATAAATAAAGGGGTGAGTGATAGAATATGTAATAATTGGAGTAGGGGCCATACCAGCAGTGCTTGCTATCTTTCTATCGACAGGCAGAGCAAGAAACGATGTGTTTTGCCAGACATATGAGATAATCAGAACTTAGGTCCTAATGGATATGAATACTACATTTTAACTGTGGCAGGGCAGTGCGAAGGTAAGATAGCAAGTTGCACATGAGTCCTATCTTAAGTGAAAGCATGTGGGAATTCCTGGTCAAGAGCAAGTGTACATGGGAATTCCTGGTAGTGTGCTTAGTAAACTAAGCAGAGGAAAACAGGTGAGAGTACGTGGGAACTTTGGGTCGAAATGCTTAGTAAACCAAGAAATTTTGGACCAAGACCCGCTACTAAAGATAGCAGGAATAAAAATGAACCAAACTCATTCCTGTTGGCAGTTCATACCGACCCACTCCAGACAAGTCTATGATAATAAAAGCAAAGGGTCATTAGCTGGATAACTAAGTGTATAGAGTCAACACAAACTCACCTTGGACGCGCCATGCATCTCCTTTCCATGTTCCAGATGTATGCTGAATGATGAATAGATATCCCTTTCTACAGCAGGAAGTAGTAGTGAGGCCCAGCTGAGAGAACTGACGGAGTGTACCGATCACAATACCCCATATCTCAATCACTATGGACAAAGGGTTCTTTTGAGATAGTTTCCCAAAGAATTTAGTCAACTGAAAATGTTTATATAGTACAGATAGATTTGATATGAAAAAGACAGTCTTAAAATTATATCCTTTGCTTTCATACTTTTTTTGTCCAAATTTTATAGAAATTAGATTAAAATCTTGATACTTTTCTATTAATTTTAGCTAAGAGGAAATTATTAAATATTCCATTAGTTTTTAGGCACATTTAGCACAAATATTTTATATATTAAAGTTTTGTTTTTTCCTACTGTTTTGCAACTGTTTTAGGTGTACTAAATTGGCATATGGTAATTTGATTCTGTTTTCCCAGAACCAAAAAATCCGGATTTTTGGCCCAATTTGGTCCAGATTTCACACACTTTTGATGTACAGAAAAACACAATAACTTGGGCACATTTTAATAGTATTTTCAGTGTAAATAATATAGTATATATTCCTATAATATTGCATTAAGGAAATGTTTTATTAATATAGAATAATTTACAATAAGTTTAGAGCAAATATTGCCCAGAAGAATATATTAGTTTTTAGCAATATTTTTCAAATATTTTAGTAATCTCCAAAAGGACCTTTTGTCCGTAGTGAATCCACATTACATCGTTACATGCAGCAGCGGTTGGGCGGTCCTCTGACAGAAAAGCAGAAAGGATGAGGAGCAAATCCGCCACGAGATTGGATGATTCATGCGAGAAGGAGACTGAGACATGACCAGAAAAAAAGGGACACACTTAGTGATGGTGTAGCCAGCCCTCTTCTTTTTATCAAAACTATGATTGGTCTATCGCCGCGGCAGGAGGTGCGAGGTTTGAATTCGGAATCGCAGTAGTATCATCCAATTTGTAGAATCGGTGGGTCATGGGCTGAGATCTCTTCTGTCCGAATGCTGGGTATTGATAGCAAGAAGAAACGCGAATAAAGGCACCTTCGATCTAGTGTATAAAGGAAATGAGGGGGTTGCTTGACTCGACGAGGACGGTTGATCAGAGGATGGATATGAGTTCCTTCCCGCAGTTTGGTGCGTGATCGCGATGGCGGTCAGAGCAAAGGAAATTGCCTGCCATTCATCTTGTCATCTTCTGGTTGCACTTTTCACCTATTATATTACAACAAATATGTATTACAGTTATTCGATATAGGATACATATACAATCCAATAAACAACATCTGTTAAAGCCCACATGCGCTGATTCCTGACCCTGCAAAGGCTTCCCACCCCACTGTCTTCTGAGAATCAGTGCGTAAATCCAACCATCCAATGCAAGCAGCTCACCTTGAATGTCAACAGCTTCTTCAGAATGACATTGAACTTCCTTGCACCAATAATCTCCAACTCAGGATAGCCCAACTCTTGTGCCCAATTGGAGGTAGTGGGGTCAAAGCCCCGGGCCTCTTGCCAGTCTCGGAGGGTAGTGTAGATGGAGGTTGGCCAAGAGTGCAGCATAACGGAGTCCCGCCAATCTATGGTACAAGTGAGCACCGGGAGCTCCCACCGCTCACACTCCTCCTCTGACATCTCACATCGACCGGTCTCATCAAAAGACCAAAAGTAGAAGTGTCCTTCGAACCACGGCACAAGTTCCGATATTGTCATGGGGAAGGGACGAAGGAAAAGGTATACAGGCGAGGGTTGGATTTCTTCGACGAGGGGTTTACCGTCACAGAGGTTGAAGGATGCTCCGAAGCTTTCATATTGAAGGCGTGGGGTGGATTTTACCTCCAGCCAGGATGGTTCAACGACAACTGATGGTAGGGAGAGCAATGAGTATTCAGAACATATCCGACAAGGAGGGGACATACAAAAGTTTTCCTCCCCCTCCGTTACATCAAGAGCGTCGAAAATCCGGTAGGATTGCGATAACCACTCACCACAGACCGGCCAGTGATCATGCGCTGCCGTGAGATTGGCCCTCCCCCCGTGAGTCGGATCAAACTTGAAGCTATGAGCACTTGAGCCTAAATCAAACACAAGAACCATGATATTACTTACCGTGTCAACCCTCCGTCAAGCATTGCTTCATCCACGAGGCCCATCCTATAACAGATACACCATCTCCGACTCCATAACGAACTAGCTCCTTGCGGCCTTCTCGCGACAGCCTCTAGTGATGGTGAGTATACAGTGTCAAACCGAAGCCCACCTATCTCGCTCATCGGGAGGTGGCGGGGGTAGGGTTGTGTCGGTGAAATCCAAGCGGGATCGTCAGGATCCTCAGTACCGTGGTCCGTCATGGTTGGGAATAGATCGTCGAGATAGGTGTCCTTCCAACGCCATCCCGCGGATCGCAATACTATTTCATCCATAATCGGCCCGAGTTTGCTGAAGAATCGGAGGGAAGTGTCGTCCTTCAACATATCGACAGTGGGAGGGGGAGCAATAGATCTGACTAGACCATCCGCAAGGTGGAAAGAAGGGCCTTCAGGCCCACGGATAATCACGCCACTGGCCGTGTTCATCCATAGATAATACCAGCCGCATCCCATGTTTTCCTGGAAGAGCCAGGCAATGTCAGTCTAAGAAGTGTAGATCGGAGTGGGAATCCAGACTGACACTCAGATGTTTGATGTAGACATTCATCCACAAGGACCCCGTAAAAATGTGCGCCATGGGAACTAGTTCTACAAGTATCGTTAGGATATGCCACCGAGGGAAAACATAACGTGAGTCGCACCATGATGAAATATCAGTGCTGGGATCGCCGACTGGTTAATGCCGAATAATCGAAATGAGCCCAGATCGCTGGTGGACTGTCAGATATATGGCTCTCAAGCGATAGATAAGAGCTTACTCTATCCGCGAAAACTGTTGGAAGTCGTCTTCCCAAGCGGCTTGTGCGTCTTTCCCTTTGTAGATCATAGCGGTGAATTTGGATTGTTGGTTGATTAGCTCAACAGTGTAGATTGTCCTTTGGGCTGATGATTTTTGTTGACAAAGTAGCTTCCCATTTTGCCATTTCCAATCCCATTCCGAGATATCTTCAGAGTGTATCTCCTTCATGCTAACAATATGTCCACGTTTCACATATTCGAACTGTGCAGGCCTCCTGTCAGCTGACTGAACTGAAAAGGCTTTATATTTGCCGTCAAGCTCACCTCATCATACTCAGTACGCTTCACTACCTCCTGACCAGTGCTGAAGACGACGTTGCCTTCAATCGGTCCATTGAATTGATGCCCATGAACGTGATTGAAGGTGTTCTTGCCCTTGATAGAGACTCTTGACGAGTGGTTGATACTCATTTCAGCTTCGAGTACGGTTTAGCAAAGTGGGAGCGGTGGTGGTGGTGGTAGTGGTAAGAAATCAAGATGCTTTGTGGAGAATGTAAGACTCTACAGCATTTTGAATGCTGATCAACACGAGGTTTGACGAATTGGATTGGGTGCTAACCTTTCATGGGCGATAGTGACGGGATCAATCAACATGCGAATTGGACACTACCTTCCTGCAATGACATGTCCAATGATTGGAAAATTGACAGCGAGCATCAAAGGCGCACCATAAAATTGCATGAAATCTAGGCCAGTCTCAATCTCAACCGGTACCTTTGCCTTCGTACGCCGCTGGGGTCCGTGCACCAGAGTTCCCAAAATAGTGAAAAAACGACAAGCTATAACCGTCCGGCTTGTTTCTTCCAAAACTTAAAGGGATAAAGTTGTGTATTATGTGGCCTCAGGTCTTGCTCAGGTCGATTATTACCGGAACTTCGTAGGTCCGGAGTTGCTTCGGGTACTAGTCGTTAAGTACTTTCTTCAACGAGAATTTAACTATCACTTACCGTAGCCCTTGAATGCCTTTCCCCAGTCGATTTCACGCTTTTCAAAGTGCATGATTCGTGTGTACAACGATTGGCTCTTGAAGCGTGGTGGTGGTAATGATCAAGAGCTCGGTCGCGATCGTTATCTGGTTCGAGACCTCACTATATCTCACGTACATTAGCGGCGAGCGCATTTTACTTGTACCGTAATCGCACACATAGTTTTCTAATCCCAAGAAAATGTATTGCTCTCGTTGGAGATTTAATGGAGACGAGATACAATAGGCAGATGCTACGCCAGACCCAACTCGAATGCGGCAAAAGCCTCTATGTCCTCTGTACATACCATCATCCCAGACTACCGTCATGCATGCCCAACGGAGGCGATGGGTACCGCTGTCGTCCCAGAACCAGGACACTGGCTAGATACTTGGAATCCAATCGTACGAATATCAACCGACATGAGTGTAAGGGAAGCGTGAAAAGTGATTCGTGGAGGCGAATTGTTGCTTGTACAACCATACATTTATAATACAGTAGACAGATGTCCTCAACAACGCCCGGAATCCCAAATTGAGCCAGATCTTCGAGTTAACATTTAAGCCCCCCGGGATTGGGATCTGCATATGGAATGAAGAACCGAGGGTAGCCTGGAAGGTAGGAAGGGTCAGAGATGGAAAAGTGTGAGATATAAGGCTGGAGTCAAAATGTGAGGCGATGATCAGATTCATAAACAAGGCTGGAAATGTCCGGGAGATGCTCGACCCCCGGCGTAATATTTGTGGCTAATTGAGCTAGGATGGGACTGATCCATGGGATCAACCTCATTTCAGAGTCGGCAGTTGTAAGATTGGCTCATGATCAACAGAATGCTCGGGACAGGAGGCGAAATGGTGTACCTTGGCAAATACCATAGGCTGCTTCAAATAGAAGTATTATATCCTCATTAACTTCCATATTCGCTCTCTCCTTCCGCCAAAGGACTCGTTCTTGCTCCCAACGTGCTTTATTTTCCTCTCTTTCTTTCCGCAGATGAAAAACGTCCACTTTCAGGCGTTCGATTTCCTCACGATGTATAGCGAGGTCCTTCAAATTCTGGTGCATAGCCTGGTGCGTAGCGAGATTCTTATGGAGTGCTTGAATGCTCGCCTAGTCGAGAAGAGCTTCAATAACTTGTGCGCCATTGCAGAAATGATTAGAACACACGATAATGTCGCAATGGATGTCTTCATGGGTCGCATTGAAAACGTTTGTTCCCTTGGGAGTTGCTTGTGTCTGAGCGACCTTTGATTTTTCGGACGAGTGACTCAGGGTATTGATGAGGTCGGGCTGTATGGTATGATGGTAAGGAAAAGGGATCAAGAAAGGGTGCCCCTATTCTCACAGCGCTAAGCAAGCCAAACTCTTACCCTGACACTGCCTGGCCGCTCTAAGCAATTGACACCAAATCTGGACCCACTAAGACCAAAGCCAGTCTTCGCCGGTATCCTCAACTTCGGAAACCGTTATTCTCGATCTCCTTGAAGCCTTTGACGGAACGACTTGGATCAGCTCGCTCCACCTGCCATTGGGCCATCAGTACAACTTTTGAAAAACCGACATGCCGAACGTGACAAATTGCCTGCGTGCCTCGAGCGATGTGATCGAAACCAGAAAACTGCGAGAGGGATTGTATCAGCAAATGTTTAGACCTTTACTCATCTCTGCGCCTCCATGTCGACCGAGGCGTGGAAAGCCACCCAAAGGACGGGAAAAAAAAACCTGGGCAGTGGCCGTGAGCGCGAGGACGAGGACGGTACGGAAGGCAATCGTGATGAAATTCAGTGCCTAGTTGCCGCCTAGTATATCTTTTTGGATTTTCCCGTTCTTCACGGTGATGTGACACGTAGTATAATAGTTATGTTCCGTTCAACTGAACCGGATCTTGCTTGACTTGCCATGCATACGCATGGATCGTTATCCGAGGTAGCAGTGGCAGAAGAACTTGAGCTCTAGTACATGTACGAGTCTGAAGAAATAGAGCGAATGGCATTGACCATGACATGATCGTCGTCGGGGTCGACGTTAAGGAACAAAACTGATAAGATGTCTGCTGATAAGATCTCCAAATTTTTGCCATCACTGATTTCTAGGCAATGTTCTCCACAATGACTCATTCAAGACGACTCGATCCGGCGTGAAATAAATTCCAGGGTTCGGTTTGCACTATTCTTTTACCCGGTCTCTCTTTTTTTTTTACATCTTCTTTCTAAACGCTCATAACGATGTGGACATCCGTAGGAAATGGTACTCTCCATGGTATTACTAACGTCCCCGACATTGATGTACGTTGCAAAAGCTCTACTGTGGAGAATAGTAATTGACACGGGGTACACACAATGTAGCCATCGAAACTCATCATCAACCTGAGCGATGAACAGAAACCTATTCCACCTCCGGAGACCTTGATTTTTGGCCAGGTTCGTTTCTCTCCTTTTATTACTATATCTCGCGAGCTAACAGTTCAGCTCGTAGGTCAAGACAGACCACATGCTGGTCATCGACTTTGACCCAGTAACTGGTTGGTCGGCACCAGAAATCAAGCCTTATGGACCTTTGAGCTTGGATCCTAGTTCGAGTTGTTTCCAGTATGCGACAAATGTTTTTGAGGGGTTGAAGGTGCGTACCATGGGTCTTGTTTCTGGGAATTTAGAGAGCTGACTGCGTAGCAGGCGTACCTTGGACCAGACGGCGAACCTCGTCTATTCAGACCGGATTTGAACATGAAGAGACTGGTGAAAAGTGTTGATAGGGTCGCTTTACCAGTGTGTTCTGTCTACATTAGCCTATTCATGCTACTAATTTCGCTACCGTGGACAGCCCTTCAACCCTGAAGCCCTCCTCACCCTCATAAAAAAACTCATCCACATTGACCGAAGGTGGATCCCTTCCAAACCTGGGTACAGTCTGTACATCCGGCCTACGATGATTGGTACACGTTCCTGTACGTTGCACCTGTGACCTTTGCGCCTGAAAAAACTAAAAAAAAATTTTTTTGACGCTCCACAACCTTCTTTCGATAGCTCTGGGAGTGGCAGCTTCTGACCATGCCATGCTCTACGTCATCCTCTCACCAGCTGGTCCCTACTTCCAAGGTATCGCCAAAGAATTTGCGCTTCTTGCTGTTAGCGAAAGCGTTCGTGCATGGCCTGGTGGACACGGGGCGTATAAACTCGCGGTCAACTATAGCCCGGGTTTCCAGCCTCTGAGAGACGCTGTGAAGCAGGGGTATAGTCAGGTTCTTTGGTTGTTGGGGGACAAGATTACGGAGGCCGGTGTAATGAACTTTTTTGCGGTGGTTAAAAGGGATGACGGAGGCAAGTTACGCTCACAACCATATATTCGGATAATGTTAATGTGTTTGTTCATGATACAGACTTGGATCTCATAACGCCGTCTCTGGATGGTACAATTCTACCAGGTGTTACACGTCAATCCGTCATCGAACTCGCCAACGCTCACTCGCAAGGAAAATCGATTCTTCCTGGAATACCACCTTCGCAAAAGCTGTACATTCACGAACGAGATCTTACTATGACGGAACTCAAGGCGTGGTATGCCGAAGGCGCGCTGCTGGAGACATTCGGCGTTGGTACCGCTGCTATCGTCGGGTCTATCACTAGGATAGGACATGGTGGACAGGATATTGTTCTCAGTAAGATCCCTGGCTCCACGGGCCCCGTTGCGCGGGCATTCTTTGATAGAATTTCGGCTATTCAGACGGGGAGATTTGCATTTGAGGACTGGAGTGTTCCTTGTGTATAAAAAGAGAGCGTTGGCTCTCAATTGTATATACCTGATCTAGTGGATGGTAGAATGATATACTTATTGCTTGTATTTCCATGTCTGGACTTAGAGAGTCGGAAAAAAAAAAGGGGTCCGTGCGCTGTTCAAACACGATCATGTGAGAAACAATGGGACTTCTTTGTTTCGCTCTTTCCCCCGACCAACAACACCACTTTATCGCCGTCAATGCTTGCTTCGAGGCCAATCTCGCGGAATGGCGAAAATGCGAATGCAAATCAGCGGATGATGATAGCCAAAACACCTGGTCGCGGACTCAAGAATGAGAACGCTCTCCGAAATTTGCCAGGAACAGTCGGACGAGGAAAAGCCAATGTGCTGCAGACCCCTTTCCAGGCAAAGGGTACCAGTACGTTTCTATACCATTTCTCAGCGAAATCACTTTCTGAATCTTGTGCAGAAACCGGTCCTAAAGACATCCAAACTGGTCCCAGCAAGCTTCAGTTACAAACCATCTCCCGACCATTTCTCGACAAAACACCTTTCCCAAACCGAATCATCTCGCTTCAAAATCAAACGCCCCTTAATAGAGACCCCTCAGAGTCACCCGATTCTGCACAGCGGCCTAGTTCAACGAGAAAACATATCCGTTTACCAAGGCATTCTCAGAAATTCGAGACGCCATTGAACACAAAGCCACATTGGGACATTAGTGAGGATGAGATCGATATAGCTGTACCCGCAGAAGTACCGAAAGTAGTCGAGGAGAAGGAGGATTATGATGAGGTGGAATATATGGCGCCGAACACACTTGGTGAGCAGTTGTGCGTCGTGGATGTGTATGTTGGTTAACAGCGGGCGCTGTAGATCTACCCTATCAACCGCCATTCGATTTTGATTTGCCGGATTACAAAGAAGTCGGGAGGTCGATATTGGAGTTTTCCCGGAAAGGGCTGGTAGAGGAACCTCAAATACCGCCAGATGTCGTTCCAGATATCAACAACATTGGGTTGGTTTCTTGGGACATGATACCTCTTCCTGAATTGGGTATGTACTGCTATTTTGAATGATGTATCCTAAGCTGAACCATCTCTACAGAAGATGACAACCCATTCCGTATTGCTCGAGCTGAACTCCAAAAAGAGAAACAAGCTGCAAAAAAACCTATTACACGACCCACAACGAAACCTGTTCCCGTACCAGCAATCACACGTACACGTTCTATCCCTGCTACCACTCGCACATCTCGTCCAGGTACCTCAACGTCTACAGCACCATCTTCTACACACGCTAGAACCGCACCAAATACCACTACCGTCAGTCGTCCTCGTGCACAATCTGCAGCAACAGTGAAGCCAAAGAGCACTGCTTCAGTTACACGTCCTGTGCAAAGGAAGCCTGTCGCAACGGCAGCTACAACGGTGAAGCCTTCCGCGACTACATCGCGCGTTACCAAGCCCAAATCAACTGTTGCGTCATCATCTACGAAGCGACCTGCGACTTCTGCTTCGCATCACAAACCCACGACCAGTACCCGTACCCGACCTGCTATGTCAACGGGGCGCCATACTGCGTTGCAGGCAGCTGTCCGACGTCCCGCTCAGGTTACAAAGGAGAAGATGGAGGAAGATGATGGACTAATTTTGAAGGTTGACGTGGTTAAGGATGAGGAGGACGATTTCTTGTTCGATGTATGAAGTTTCCACGACACTATTCCCCGTTTTCTCGTTGCTTTGTTATTGGTACGTAGATTGTATCTAGTCCTAGTCTCGCTATAAACAACTGTATTATCATTTCGCCCTACGTACAACCTTACAATCAAAGGATGGCACGAGGCCTAAAGCTTAAAGAAAAAAAGATGGACGTCACAAAAAACATCATCAAGAAAGAAGCTCTTTCATAGACCTGCCCCGAAAGCGAGAAGTAAGCCCAAAATTGCTCAGGCACAAGGGATATCGACTCTGCTTACAGTGTCTTCACTGAATGCAGAAGAAAGGATGGCCTTGATCCGGGCAACAGCTCCTGAAACTGAATGGATTATCCGTTTTGCATTCCCCTTCTACCAATACGTCGCCTGCACCGGTACAGCATGCACTATCCATTGTAATCAGACCACCGATTAACTGTATAGAAAAGAGAAAAGACTCACCTCGTCGCGGCAGGTATGTTGTTCAGCCAGTCATCGCCCAGCCCACCAACAACACAGGTACATGTCGATATTGTCGACGGGGCTGGTCCTCCAGTTGGGCTTGCGGCGACAAAAGTGGTCAAAAGACCAAGCGTAGCAAAGAAAAGCGAGTAGAAATGCCTCATAGCTTTAAATGAGTGACACGAACGAGCTTTCAAGTCTTGCGAGCCATTTTTTGTACTCTAGAGTCTGACAGCCGCTCGGCTACCCAACGCCGTTGACACTGACAGATAACAAGAGGGCTGGTGCTGGCTGTATGTCAATTCATTGCCTTCCAGGAACAACTAGCCAGGACCAGAGTCGTTCTTCACCGATTGGGTTTTCGTTCAGGGCCTCTTGGCAAGCGTTGACGTGAGAAGACGGGTTGAACCGGCCAAGGAGTCGCGGTAGTCCATGAGACCAGATGTCCAGATTCTAATGGCGAACCAAGACTTTAGGGATGCAGGACAGTAGATGGTGACTGATGGTGGTCATTGTGAGAGTCGACAGCGTGACAGACCTAGGCACACTAGGGCCGGTCACTGCGAGTCGTTGCATCGGGCCGTGATTTCCACGCGGAATGCCCTTGGCAACGACAATTTGGTCCTGAGGAATGTCTTCCGGAACTAGCTCAGGTATTCAGGTGAGTAAGCCTCTACGCCATGATAAAGACACATACTGACACTACACAAGGCACTCCTAGATCCTCCAGTCGAGCTCTGCAACCGATGTCACCATAGCTACCCTTCCGACTTTATTCCTTCGATTCCAGTGATCGGCCAGTACCTTGCAGAATATCCGGGGAATCACGTCGCACTTGACAATGAAATTCCTTTACTCGGCGAAGCTTTGCGAGAAGCTCTTGTGGAACTCGATGGTTACGACCTGGAGCTTGAAAGAATGGAAGATGCCGTCCGCAAGATGCGGGAACGGAGGGAGTGTCTGTGGGATATGACGACTAGGCTCAGTGGAATGATCAAGTCCTCCATTCGACGCCTTCCTCCAGAGATACTGGCTCGTGTCTTTTTCATGGCATGGGACACTCGCACGTTACCGTGGACGGAATCATCCTGCAAAGTACCTCTGGTTTTGGGTCAAGTTTGTTCGCAATGGAGAACAATCGTTCATTCTTGCCCACAACTATGGTCAAATATCATTGTCAACTTTCACGTCGATGACGATGAGGCATCCGCTCGTAGGATTCTCAAGTGGACAAAGTACTGTTTAGAGAAATCTCGACCAAAACCACTTCGGATCAATTTCACTCTCCCCGAGTCGGTATACTTCGATGAGAATGACGAAGAACATTATTACCACTATGGTCTTCATCGATCGACCTTGGATGAACTGCTGAAGCACTGCGCTAGATGGGCAGTTGCAAACGTGGAGCTAAAAGAGGAGGATCACATTATTCTCCCAGAGTCTCTGCCCATGTTGGAAGAGTTGTCCATTGAACGGGAAAGGCCCGAGTTTTTTGAAGAAGAAAATATTCCATTTGTAGCATTTCCGCATTCTTCTGTGGTCCGCTCTGCTCCCCGGCTTTCGAATCTGCATATCTCCGGTTTGGAGGTGCAGGTACTCGAGCAAATCGACCTCACTTCCCTGACCCGGCTCACGCACGATATATGTTATCTGGGTACCCTCCTATACCTTTTACGACACTCTCCTAATCTATCCGAGGTGCAATTAATGGATTACCGCAACGATGTCGATCCGTTCGCGCATGGCGTAACTTCCTCTTCGTTGAGAACCCTCCGGGCAGAATGGATATCGCCCCTTAGCGACCTCTTCCAGTACTTGACACTACCTTGCATAACTTCGCTGTACATCAAGGAACGCTATCGTTCTGATGCGGGCGAAACCTTCGATCCGAACTTCCCGGAGTTTCGCCAATTTATTGAACGCTCTCGACCTCCCCTGACACATCTTTATCTAAGCTCCCCTACGCTTTTGCATGAGGAGCTGGTGAGGGTGCTAGCCATGCTCCCCTCGATATCACACCTCGAACTCGACAGCTCGTTCAACGATGTTCATTTAGTCACCGATGACTTGTTGCGGTACTTGACAGTTACGTCTACCTCGAGCCCAGATGATGTCCTTCTCCCAAACTTGATCGACCTTCGCCTGTCGTTCAAAACAAAGCCAACAGGCGAGTATGTGTTGGAAATGGTCCAGTCGCGAGTATATGTAAAAGTGCATGGAAAAACAAAAGGGTTGGTGTTTCTCAGCCTAGACTTTTGGTACGGCACTCTCCCTGTCCCCTCAGTTAGGGAACGTATCGAGGAGCTGCGCAAGGAGGGTTTGAAGTTAGATACTATATATCACATGTTTCCCGAAATCGACACTGATGCAGACGAGTGATACATGTACAGTTGGCTGCCTAATAGTAATACTATCACTCCTGGAAATTCCTTGATGGACACCTTGTTTGCCACAGTCCAAGAAAGTCAAAAAAGTGGCCAATGGATGTGGCGTTGCATCATTTCGAATGTTTTCTGCGAAGAGCTTAAACTCTGTAAATCAATGCCACCTAACATCAGTATTGCGGAAGCAGGCAAGTTTGTTCCTGAAAACGATGGATTGTGTATATACTATATCTCGCGATTCGCAAAAATTTTCCTTGGCTAATGAATGTTCTTAACTCGCTCTTCCACTTCTCTTCTGATAGTAGCTAGGAAGTCCTTGTTAGACTTTGTCGGCTTCCAACCCAACTTCCTCGCTCGGTTACTTATGCATCTTGAGTTCGAAGAAAACCCCAGTGCGGCGGCCTAAAGGAAGTATCAAATCAGCCAATATAGAAACAATTGACGATCTAAACTACTGACCCCGAGGTAACGATCCAATTCATCTTTGGTGAGCGGTGTTGGTTCAGGACTTTCGACCTTGCCCAGCTCAAAAAGGGCTTGAGTAACACCTTTGTATACATCGTATACTGTGTGTTCGCCGCTGCTGCCAAAATAATACCCTTCACGTCCATGAGGTGTGGCTTCTGGGTCCTTGAGAACTGAGTCAAAGAGTCGGTTATAGATGTCGACAACTGTGTGAAGGTTAGCAACGTCAGCTTTGGTAAGTACCTCGATAGAACTAGAAGACGTACCCTCATCGATGTCGATGTTGGGCCAAACGTTTTTCCCTGCGCCGACTATGAAGCCTCGGCCGCGTTGCAATGCGATCGGGACGAGGACGTTGAAGATCAAGACGCTGGAACTGGAAATTCCTGCGTCAACGAGTGCGTTACGAGCAGGCGTATAGACCACGGATGGGACGACAATGTACGTTCGCACGTAACCTATGAGATGTTAGCCATCTTCTAAAGCCATGGCACGATGGTAAGTTGCACCTTCCTGATCAGCAGCTACGACACGCGTGTCAACGTGACGATGAGGATTAGTTGGAGGTAAGCTTTCGATTTGTTCGACATTTTCGTCATCATATATAACATCAGAAGCGTGTTTTCCGTCGGTGTTGTCAATCAGGTTGGCTAGTGAGAAGGTGTCAGACTCGAATGACTATTTGAATCAGAATTCAAGATTCAGACCTGTTCCGGACTACATGGAGAGTAAGCAAATGGTCAGCTGAAAGAGCCTTTTCCAGGATAAGCTGCACTTACGGTGTGGATGAGGATGGACCGGTTACCAGTCTCTTTATATCGCTTCTTCAAGCCGTCCAAAATCGCTTCAGCTGCGTCAAGGTCGTCGCAGTCTGCCTGTAAGTCATTGGTGCTAATATTGACGTTTTACTAGATGGAACTACTTACCATTGTGATGACAATGTCGGCCTCTGAAGCGGCTTTGGACATTAACTCTCGGTCTGAATGAGAACCTACGATGGGGTTGACTCCGAAAGCTTTGATCTTTTCGGCCTTTTCTGTGGACCTTATCACAGCCCGAAATTCGAAAGACGATGCATCTGGTCGTTGTAAGAGATGGCTCAGGAAGCTACCTCCGATGTAGCCTGAGTCAATGCAATAAGATTGTGCGCTTCGTATCATTTAGCTCTTTGGACATACCTGTTGCGCCTGTTACGAGTATGGTTTTCTTAACAGACATGCTTGAGAATTCTGAGTCTTGCACTAGCCGGCTGTCGTCTCTTTTATACAGTCGGTGCCATGGTCTTTATAATCCCACCTCAGTCGGGAAATTGTAATAAGAGGATGACAAAGTCGATTCCAAATCTTTATCATCTGAAATTTTAGGGCCCAGACAGAGGGCTTGAGAAGGCAGAGACGTATCCAAGCGAGAGCCCGCAGCGGTAGAGATCGATTAGAGATTCTGCATAGGGGAGACTACAGAGACGTAGAAATTGGACTTGAGGCAGTCTTCGCCGGCAGGAGCGAAACATACAGTGTCGGAGTTCCACGAACGTTGTGGTGTCAGTGATGGTAGTTGCTTGCCGTCACCTGCAAGCGCATCTTTTCTTTCTTGACACCATCATGACCACAAATTCTCTCTTATCCACCAGATATCTAGTATTCTTTCTGCATGAATCCAGGCCGTGACGTATTTCCGAACCAGGGGCTAGTACCCTATTTGAAGGGTATTTAGCAGGGCGCAAGTAAGACAGTCTTTCCAAGTCAACTCATGTCAACTTCATCATCTCAACAGGAAGAGATCCATTGGATTGGTCTATCCACTTCGAATGGCAGCAAGATCACCGGGGTCAATCTGTATAAAGGTAGAGCACAAATCAGTCGACAGTTTAGATTCGCCGTCAAAAAGGGTCACAATCAAGTGCGGATAACTGAGCTACCATGGTCGATGGCGGCGGACTCCTTAAGGTGAGTTCCTTTTTCTCCTTCGCCGAGATGACTTTACTCATTGGTATGAAGGGTCGAGGGGCGAGGCAAAGCTACAATACACGACGTGAATTTGGCTCGTGCTAAAGATGAACACGAAGTCACAAGTTCAACGCTGGAAGAACTACTTTTAAGGAAGAATCGAACGGAGAAGGCCCTAGAACGTTGCAAAAAATCCATCTCCGCATTGTCATCCTTCTTGGACACATTGAATGCCCAACACACCAAGTCCACCGATTTGCCAACCCTCATGAATGACTACGACCAGGCTGCGGGACAACTAGACGACAAATTAATTCAACTGGAAGCTGAATTGAAGGGCATTCGAAAGGAAATTGACGACGAAACCCGGAGGATATCCCCCAAGCCCTTCTACGAGCTCGGATGGATTGCATCTGTCGGGGTCATAGCTGAGTCAGACTCGGAAGTTGAGCTCGTACTAATTTACGGTGCGTTTCTGACATTTCTTAATGTACATCAGACACTTATTTTCTTTGATATAGCGGTATCGTCAGCTACATGGAAAGCTGGTTACGACATCCGTGTCGAGACATCTGGTGTACAGAAACCCGTCACTTTAATATACAAGGCCATTGTCTCTCAGTCGACTGGAGAAGTAAGTAACGACTGGCTCCCTTACTTATGTTACTCACACTTACACATCTTTAAAGTCTTGGGATCACGTTCCGCTGACTCTCGAAACTGCATCTCCTACATTCGGTGTCAGTCTACCTAAGCTGGAACAGTGGAGCGTTTCGGTCCATCAACCTGGCCCGGTACTTCTCAAGTCGGCCAAACCACGAGCCTCAAGGTCTGGGAGCACCATAAGGTATCGTTGCTTAGCAGTAAACGATGAAGAAGGCTCCGACGACGAAGGCGATCTTATGGGCTACGCAACGTCTAGCGTGACATCTAAAGGCAACATTAGTGCTACATTCAGGGTTCCTGGACTGGTCACTATCCCTTCTACTGCAGACGAGCGCAGCTTCACCATAGTCGAGCTGAAATTGGATGCGGTGATGACCTGGGTCTCAGTGCCAAAAGTCGATACGAGAGTGCACCTGAAGGTTCGCCACGACTATATTGCGCTCCTTCCGCATTGCTCTAACTCCCCGTGTACAGGCGAAGATCAGGAATGAGTCTGACTACACTCTATTAGCTGGGAAGTCTAGCGTCTACGTTGATGGTAGTTTCATCTCCAAATCCAATGTACCACCAGTCAGCCCACTGGAAACCTTTGACTGTCCTCTTGGGTACGTTATCATTCTCCGATGGTAGCATCAGCGCTAACACGCAAATACTAGTTTGGACCCAGCTGTGCGAATCACGTATCACCCCGTCGTCAAGAAGGCCTCCACCTCGGGCTTCTACTCAAAGTCAACCAGCTACGCGTACAGTCAGCGTCTGACTGTTCACAACACTAAGTCTGTACCCATTCCTCTTCTCAAAATCATCGATCAAATCCCGGTATCCGAGGACTCGTCCATCGCAGTCAAATTGGTCAATCCTTCGCTGAAGCTCCCAACTGGAAGCAGCAATGGTTCAACGTCATTATCCGCTCATGCTGGACCTTCCGCCACAGGAGTTGCAGCAAGTCCCAGTAGTACTATCATTGGCACCGCTAATGAAAACTCGATGAAACGGCTCAGTTTAAGTGTATCACGAACTTCTGTGCATATGAAGTCGCCTTCTGCTCCCGCATTGGCGTCGATGACTGAAGTCGTGGCTGCCAGCGCTGGGCCGACTATTCGAGTTGCTGATGGTGTCATGGCACAATGGGATGGAGCGGATGAGGTGTCGGTGGATGTTGAAGCGCTGGGGAAGAATGGGAAAATCAATTGGTTGTGCAGTGTTCCGGCTGGCGAAAAGATGAATTTGACATTGCAGTGGGAAGTCAGTATGCCTGTGAAAACGCAAGTCGTCGGGTTGTGATTTCTTTCCATAGTTACCTGTACACTGAGCAATATTGCGTAACAGTAGTCCGTAGTTTCGCAGACTTCGTTATATGTCATCGCCCCAATTTAATATGGCTGTAGAATTAGCCACTCTCCCATAGCATTTTGGGTTTCCATCACTCGAGGAAATCGAGAAGACGCTGCACCTTTTTCTGTATGCTTGCCCTTGTAAAGTTGTCGAGGAAGGATTTCAGACTAAGTAACCTATTACAGGTCTACTTTTCTTTTCCCCACGACTGAACGCGAGGAGCCGAGGGCAGCCCGGTTTGCCACAGAAGGTATTTCCCAACCCCTTTGGACAACGGAATCGAGGGACGTGATTATATGCATATGACTGGACTGCTAACCTCACGTTGGGGTCTGCTTAGTCGGGCTATAAGGCTCGCATCTGCTCTTCCTTCACCTCCACGCGTTGTCGGTTTTCGCAATTTCTCTGCTGGATTCGTCGTGGCTCAGCTCCCTCGTGCTACCGCCACCATCACAAAGCTCGAAGAAGGGCACCACGTTGTCAAGCTGAATGACGAGGGAGGCGGACTCTTTGAATGCGATGAAGAGCCGCACATGCTATCTGCCCCTTTCGCTCCAGGATATATCCCTCTCAGGTTTGGCGATATTCTAAAGAGCCCAGAGAATGAGTACGAGGTTGTCAGAAAGCTTGGGTGGGGTGCCAGTTCTAGTGTTTGGTTGGCTCGTCGTTGCGATGATCAGTAAGCATCATTTAGGCTTCGCGATTTTCATCCTCCATGATTCTTGGATCCAGGACCCGTTATGTCGCACTCAAGATCCTGACTTGTGCCGAAAGCGCTCGAATTCACTACGAAAAAGGCTACGAACTTGAAGCTCTTCTGCGTATGCGGAAGGACTCGGCCACCAGTCATCCTGGGAGGACCTACTGCACGGATGCCGTCGAGATTTTCGTTATAACAAGTAAACATGGTGGCCACTTGTGTTTTGCTTTCCGTCCACACTCTGCTTCACTGGAATGCCTGTTGTGGGAGATGTCCAGTGACGCAGGTCGTTTTCGCCTCCCCATTCCCGCCATTGCCAACATTCTTCGACAGACAGCCCTTGGCGTCAGCTACCTACATTCTCTAGGCATGGTTCATACTGGTCAGCTTGTTGATACCTATGTACAATGCGTAAAAATTGTTGACTCGTCTACCCTCAGATATTAAAGCATCCAACCTTTTCATCACGATCGATAAAGAACTGCACGCCATCGACCAATTCCTTCACGATAATCCCTCCGAGACTTACCCACCTCGTCATGAGCCGTCCCTTTCCTCCGAGCCTATCGTCACTGCTTTTACAGAACCTTTGCCCCCATTTAGCTTCACGACCTTTGAGAAGCTAGAAATTCGTCTCGGTGACTTTGGCGAGGGTGAGCGCTGTATATTGTCCATCTCTAGCATACACGTTCTCAAGTGATACCAACAGCTATTCCCACCGACAAAATAACTGAGAACCTAATGGCCATGCCTACCGTTTTACGGGCCCCGGAAATCATTCTTGGGCACAAATGGGGACAACCTGCGGATATTTGGGCAATTGGATGTCTGGTCTGTTTTCTCTTCTGTTTTCTCTTCGCCACGCGTCAGTCAAGACATTAAGACATTTATCAGGCACTGGAACTAGTAACGGGAACCCGAATCTTTGATCTCGATGCCCCTCCTAATATGACGTTCACTGACATGCACATCGCACGCATCGCCGAGCTTCTGGGTCCTTTTCCCACTTCTTTCCTCAATGCCTGCCATCGGAGGAGTTTATTCTTTGATGATACGGGTTCGGAAATTTGGCGCTGCGGTCGTGTTGACTTCGCTAACTTATCCCTAAACAGGAAACCTTAACAAACCTGTGACAGAAGAAGCTATCCGATACGCGGACCTTAAAACACGTCTAAGTGATTCGGGCTTGCACGACAAGCAACTGGATCTTGTTGAGCAGTTCATAAACCGCTGTCTCTTCATCGACCCGGCTTTGCGCCCGTCGGCATCCGATCTGCTTCAAGACAGTTGGCTCGCTGCGTACAGTCAGTGAACTGGTTGTTGATAGCTCTTGCTGCCGTCCACTCACCACTCATCATCCTCTCTTGTCACTATTTTTTCTCTCTTCTCCTTCCACAATGGACAGGCTTCATCATTGCAACATCCTTCTGACTGTAAGGATTTCAGTAGCTCCCAGGCCCTTGCAACTGAACATGACAAGGCGTAAGGTATTTACATTCCCATGTACTTAGTATAAAAGTTATTGTATGATATGTCAATGAAGATCTCCCGCTACTACCATGAATGTATCAGTAGAAAATGGTACAGAAGACCTCATCAAAGGTGCTGGAGATGATATGCTCTATTGGAATATGTATCGGTTACACCAACTGCAACGGTCGCGAGAGAAGAAGCGGTAGGCTTTGGTTGATAATTCGTGGTCGAGCAAGAGAGTATACTCTTCGACTCTTCATGAGACTGTAGATACGCCACTCAGTGAGTGCTTCCGTGCTAGCTGAACGCGGGGAGTAAGACGTACAGGAATCCTCATCGTGAACACCTCCGACAGTGATACCAACGTCACACAAGCTGTGGTGAGGGTAGCATAGTTCTTTGCCTGTTGAGCAAAGTCCTTGGTTTTGATCCGATATTAATGTCAATTCCTCATCCTTGGTCGAAAAGGGGGCACCGTACTCTGCACCGATGTCGACATCGGCAAAGGCAGCGTTTTGCAAACCTCTGAACAGTAGCCTTGAGGTTGGTCGGAACATTTCCAACATCCAAATGACCTGAATCAACGCGCGAAAGAAAATCCAGTCAGACAATTACAAGGCAATTCTGGGAAGACGATGCTAACCTTGCAGGCCAGTGCCGTCAATAAGGCCTCTTGACTAGGCACCGTCCTGCTTGGCACCCGATAATTCGAAACCATAATCGCTATAGTACAGTTTGGCGTTGAGGTCTGCTGCGCGAGCATAGATAAAAGCCTCGATGATGAAATCACTGCCGATTTGCTGAGAGAAAACCAAGCTTCGAAGAGTGCCGTCTCCGTCGAGTATCTCGTTGACAACAGTGATAAGCCCTTTAGGATACCAGATCAGGATACAGCTGAAACTCAAGGCCAAAGTACTCACTTGCCGGCGTAATGCTTCATGGCAGTGGTGATCTTCAATAGCATGCTTAGTTGCAGGCATCATATAATTCTGGCTGAACGTACATGATTCTTCATAGCATCGTCGACTGCAGAATCATTCAGGTTATTTACCCATGCAGCTAGCCGAGAGTGTCTGTACGATTCGAGGTTTAGAACGTCATCTGCGCCCTGAGATCTGTGTTACGTCCTGACGAGAGTGTGTCCCCCGAACTTCCCGCCACGGCTTGTGATCCAGCTGTGGAACAACTGTAAGTACCTCCAGCAGAAGGTAAAGAGAAACATACTTGGCAGTGTAATCACAAACGACCCAGCTGAACGAGTTCTGGGAAGGTTCAATCGACTCCCACTTGCAAGCGCCTGACTCCTTCGCGGCGTTGAAGTTGGCCTCAAGGATAGAACTGTAAGTAGCCCCAACAGTAGTGATACGGGCCTGGTTGGTGAAACAACCAAGGTACCGACCACCCGTGAAGTGAAATTTTAACGGGCTCAACCCCAGACGTACGGCAGCAGTGGGAGAAGGCAGAAGGGAGCGAGGAGACACACCACGGCGTGCGCAGGATCAATAATAAGGCTGAAGCATTTTAGCGATCAAAAAGTGACGATGCGTTAACAGGATGTCATGGTCGAAACTCGAATAGATGAATGGCGGAGTATGATCGGAATACGATTGGAATCTGGGATCAGGTGTAGCAGCAAGGCTGCAATGCACTTCCCGTATGGTGAAGGAAGAGACGCGATCGCATTTTCCGTCTGGCATGATCTTCGCCGTGAAACCTATGGTGAATGAACGAGTCAGCGGCTGAAGTCTGTAAATGATCCACTATCACAGGCTTTCCACGACTGTTCGGAATGGAAACAACATTCTGCCGCTCATATAAATGGACCTTATTCTGCCCTTATAACGCCGTTCAGCATTTGTAGCAATGACAAATCGCAACAAATAAGTTCATCAGTGACAAAGGACCGTTCTTACTGGCAGCGCTGAGACCTACGAGACTATGAGCCGAAACCAATAACCAAATCAAAACCAAACTCACGCTACAGCCTGCCTAGAGGCCACTGAGTAACAGGCCTCGAGCCATTGGCCGGGAATCATAGCTTTCGTTAAAGAGTAAGCAGAAGTCGCCGTTTCTCTGCGTCGCTACGGGTAATGTAGACGGGTGTAGAAACAGATAGATTTGCTGTCTCCGACACGTCGAGGATAATACCAACGAAACGAATCACATTAACGCAAGCACTGCCGGGGCACCGCATAGTATTGTGCTTGCTGCTCAAAGACCTGGGATCTGGATAGCAGAGAACTTGTGTTAAATTGTCAGCTTGCGATGTTCATTTCCGTAGGGGCAGCGTCGATCCCAAGTCGGCAGACCCTGAGAGTTCCCTGAAAGTCAGGCGGCATGTCTACTATCTCAAGATGATCCGAAAGATGTCAATGTTGGCGGAAGTACAGGAAAAGGGCGAGTTAACCTTGGAAACCGATTCCGTTGATAAGACCTTTGCTAAAGCCTAGCACCGGAACAGAAAAATCAATGAAAGAATTCACCAAGATAATATTCAATCATACCTGTCACTAAGGGAGTAATTTCATGGCATGCAGAGCCGAAGAGCGGTGAGATGGTGGTCAAAAGAAAGGCCAAACAGCGTGATATTGTCACTACACGTGGCTGCTGTCACACCGTGCCGATGCCTAAATAGGAATGTGAAATTCTCGAAACTTGCAGCTTGAATCTTATCTGAGTAATTCTTCAAGTACACCTCTGGCGTGTAGTATGGCCGACGCGGACTACGTTGCAAGGATACTTGGATTTCCTCCGTACCCAGACGGCTTGCTGACCATGATGATGGCTCGGGTGAGTGAAATCTAAACAGCTGAAAAAATTTAACCTGGTAGTTCCCTCTCGACAAAAGGCCAAATGGGACAACTTTGTCAGTAAATATTCTCGATCCTTGCACATCTACGCATCCAGGCTAACAACTCTGAACCAATCAGGCAAGAACGACGCCAATTCCTATACTATCTCCCATTTTGTGCGACTTTTCTGCCAAGTACTTGGAGCCGCTTGTCAAAGCGGTACGCATGCACTACCCATTTTGATTGACTTATCCCTCATTTTTAAAAAAATATATTTTGAGCCAGTTCAACGACATGGACTACTCTCAGAAAGCTGATGGCACCCCATTTTGTGCCCACGCGACGCTTTACACCGACGTCATGCGAGCGGCCAGCCGGTATGGGAATGTCCAAGCTCATTACACGTGTATTGTTGCCTAGGCGTTGACTATTGTTCGACTTTTCAGCGACTCTCACTGGGGCCGTTTTCAAAACATGCATCCTCTGGGCCGCAACGTCTTGCCTAAACACGCCCTTCGCATCTCTTGCTCTAACGTTCCGCCCCGCGAGGATAAAGACAACTTTGCTCAGAGTATAATGTTCCTTTGGCAGCTACTTGTATGGGAGATGCTTGACTCTAGCGACAATCTCGAGGTTAGGGAGCTATTTAAGAAGGACCGAGATAGACGGCTGCCGAAAGCAGTGAGGGACAAACTTATCAAAATGATTGGAGCGTTCAGAAGGGATTGTCCAGGTTACATGGTCCGTGTTAATCTTTTTCTGGGAAACGGTGCTAATCCCAAACACATCCATCCTTGTAGGGAACTTCGACGGCGGAAGACTGTGCCATTTTGCTCTCCAACAGCCCTGATCGATTCACCCTGTTCCGCGCACGCATACAGAGGGATCTATGGGAAGAAGAGATCAAGAGCCGCGTAGTCTGTGGGAAGAAGGACAACCACCTTTCGCGTTGCTCGCGGTGTAAGATCGTTGCTTATGTGCGCATTCAAATCCTCTACAGCGATAAAGTGGCTGACATATATTATCGTAGTGTAACGCCGAACATCAAAAGGCTGATTGGAAGCAACACAAGAAGCGCTGCGTCAAGCCGGTATGGGAAGTGTCGTTGGAGAAAGCTCAAACATCTACTGTCTCCGTGTCTACCTCTACTTCCCAGCCTCAGGGCAAGGTCGAAGATTTGAATTGGGTTGATTGAAGGCGTCGTTTTGTAAGAATTGCTTCTATTGTGTCTGTGTAGTATCGACACCAAGTGCTAGACTCGCTCATGGCAAGCGTATTATGTATGAAAACGCAAATGAATGTATTACCCTTCTCATTAGCAAACACACTTTCCCGGTTCTAGATGGAATGGATTAATCGGAGGCGCCAGAATGCACTATCAGCCAACATTCGAATGACTTCGAGTTCCGTCAAATCTCCACACCCTGAATACACTGACGTACTATCCGTATCACAACCCAACCACCTGTGTCTTCACAGGCGTCGACACTTCCCACTGCAACGTCAAATTCACCTTCTCCTGTCCCGCAACGTCACATAACCAATTAATCTTTCCATCCTTACCAAGAGCATTCACATCCACAGACGGATCATCAGCTCCATCCCATTGCGCTACCACTCCTTCAGCTACTTTAACATTAGGTCCAGCGCTAGCTTCAACGACTTGGGAGATTGGCGCGACCGTTGTTGTGCATTCAGGTGACCTTATAGTCAAGCCTCCGAATGAAGCCAGGATGCTGAGTCGTTTGCCACCGGTGCTTTCGGTGTTACCATTTGTCGCACCCGTGGTTTCGCCGCCTGAAGAAGAGCCGGCGACAGCCTGCGGCTTGGTGCTGCCAGTAGGCACCTTCAATGCCGGATTTACCAGCTTGACCGTGATCTGTGCATCCTCCGAAACAGGAATCTGATCGACAATCTTGAGCAACGGAACTCGGTTGGCTTTTGTATTATGTATCGTGATTCGTTGGATGTATTCATAACTCGTGGATTTCTGGTAAAACCCAGACGTGGTCGACTTCTTTGATTGGGGGTGGTAAGTAATTCGGATGGACGGATCCAAGCTGTAGCATGGGAGTTAGTTTGAAGAATGACCAAAGACCACGCTTTCACATACCCGAGTGGACAATCGAACTTCTCAAGCGGACTGACTGCTGGTACAGGCGACTTCGATATGAAGCTTCCATCGACGTATACGCTTGCTTGTCCGGGAAGCAGGGTGTACTCGGATTCGTTGTGTATCTGCGCCTGTAAACCACGTGAGACCACTGTGACCAAGACAAAAGACATATTCGAATAATCACTTACCTTGAGGTGAACCCTAGTGTCAATTTTAGGCACAGAGAACCACGTCATGAATGCATTCAACTCGAGTTCCGCGATCGTGAAGCTTCTTTCTCCACCATCCGAGGGTATATTGACTAGTCCTGGAACACGGAAGGTAGCACTGACACTACCTTTGGAACTAACAACAGAAGTCGCATGGTCCATAGCGTGGCGTGCGGCTCTCTTCCGGGAAAAGAACATCCTTCTTGACGCAGCTCCCGGGGCTTGCACATCCTGATCCGGTGCTGCTGCTTCTATCGCTGCTGCAGGAGGTGGAGGCGCAGGCTTATATACCGAAATATTCCATGGGTCAAGGCTTGGTAGATTGACCCCATACGTAGGACTTGCTGTTTCCAGAGTCAATGGAACGTTTTCCCAGGTCTAGTAGACAACTAGTTAGGCTATAACGGAATCAGTACAGGAAAACCTGACGTACTTCATTCGTGGATTGTGACACGATGGCTTTGTAGATCAAAGTGACGGATTTCTCGCTTCTAGTAGTGTCGACGCGAATGTCATATCCTGCTTCCCATGTCGCTCCTGTTACAGCTGCAAGAAGGGATCGTTAGATCACGTAACCATCCGCAGATGTGTCCTGGAACTCACCGTAGATTAGAACCAGCTCAATATCTGAATCTTCAGCAACGACACCAATAGACGCATGCCTCCCTCGCTCGTATGGAGCCTTTGGCGCTATCTTCTTTCGTTCCTCTTGAATCTCCTTCTCGACGTCTTTTAACTGCTGTTCCAAACCCAGCAGCGTCTCATCCAACTCTCCTGCAGACGCGTCGTAGTCTTTCACGACGGATCTCAGATCACTAGATTTGGTATGTGCTGCGCTGACAGTTCCCAAGAAACTCTCCAACGATGCAATAGACCTTTTGCATCTTTCGAGAGCCTTCTCAATACGCGTCTTCTTCAAAGTGAGTCCGTCCAATGTAGTAGTTGAACCTGCATCGTTCTTTGGTGGATTTGTCGTGAGATTGACGTCGTGGATTGTCGCTTTTCCTCGTCCTTCAACCCTGGAAGGCAAGTTAGATGACTATAGTATAAAAAGAATCGTAGAACGCACCTTAATGATTCGGTATCGATAGCCCAAGGCAACCAATTGATCTTTACATTGTTCTGACCCTTCTTGACGGACAACTTGTATAGCCTTGTTATTTCAGCTCGATTCTGGTACAGGCTGACTGCTAGGATTTTGCTGTCAGCTGGTGAGAGTGAAACAGTGTTGATTTCGGGGTCAGACATGGTGGTGGTTGCAAGTGAAGACGATGAGGATTATGAACCGCGGTAGTTTGGTCGATCGAAACATACTACTGCTTGGAGTCCAGGCTATGGCTATTCAAGGATGTCATCAGATCACAGGTACCCATAGCGACCACCGGATTTGAGCAAGAAAGTCGGATGTTGGTAACTTTGAAACAGCGCCAAGGCGCCTACAAAGCCACATGCATGCAGCTCCTTCTAGCGGGTCGGGTCATCCGAGCGATGAGAGTCAGAGAGATCGGATTTCGGATGGCGGATGCAAGGCGGATGGGCTCCTCGACGAGCACCAACCGACGGATGGCATCCGACCAATCCGACGATGAACAGCGGATGTGTCATGTGCTGTCGTTGGGCTTCGTTAGGTCGATCGGAGTCGTGCACTAGTCGTTGCTCGGAGTCATCTTTTCGGTTTTCGATGTTCACAGCGGTGGTGGGTGATATATTAACCATTATTTGTCTATCTCACTAACGTTTGAGCTATTCTGGGTACATTATATGAACTTGTGCCGACTAAACCCTGTACACAACAAATATATAATGGTCAGATACTTGATGCACAACTAGATCAATGTCCCGTACCTAAGAGCCCTGTCTATTCTCCCTCCTTTTGAATGGCTCCAAACATATTCTCAACATGACATCGCGTCTTGAAGATAAGGGATCGAAGACGAAGCGGACAATACTGACGGGTGGAACAAAATTTTCACCGTGGGAGGGTGTTTCGAAACGCTGGCTTAGCGCCGGATTATCGGACCATCCGACGGCGGGACGACCCCAATCCGATCTGCTAGGAGCCGCTATAGCTTAGCGATGTCGACTAACTATTACCATTCAGAGTCGCTCAGATTCAAGTGCTTTCTATTGATTGTTGCAAGCTAGCTTTATAGTAAGGAGAAACGAGACTGCGAGCACCATAGATAGAGCATCATGATCCACCACATACAGGTCATCAGAATTCAGCACTAGCATTCAAGACGCTGCATCAACCTGTCTAGAAAGAGTGTTAACAACTACTCCACGCCTTCCGATAAGCAAGTACATGCCATGCGTTTCTTCCTCTTCCTCGACCACTTTTGTTGCCAAAACTCTGTGATTGCAGCTCTTGTCGTTTGATGTGAACTCGTTGGGTTTGCTGACATCCATGGTGCCTTGACTGCGTGGCCCGTTGCAACGCCATCTTGACCTCTCTCATCCTCCACAGCCTCTTTCAGCCCTTCTACTCCTTCCGTATCACTGTCGCTACACGGAGATAAAGGTGATATCTTCCCGGGGCCCACTATGTTATCGTGCATACCAGCTGGCCTCAATGCAAAAACTCGCTTACTGCAAGCCGAGAAATTTGTGGTAAAGTGGGCCACCAGGTCAAGAATCCAGCCTCCCTTAGTGACGGGATCCTGAATCTTAAGGTGTGTCGGTAGAAGAGCCATATCGTAATAGTCGGTGGGGGATTTCTCGATAGAATCATAGCGTACAGGTCCAGTGTATCCCGCTTGGTCTGAACGATACATATGAATATCCCGAAACCGAAAGGTGATAAGAGTGGACTCACACCAGATGACCTTCATGAAATCACCATAAATTACTCTTAGCTTCTTTGGCGACTCATTCTCTGGATCTCCGATGACGGGGAACTGGGCTCTGCCTCGCTCATTGACAGGAATGAGAGTCTCTAGACCAAGTTCATGAAACGGAGCCGGGGCTTCGACAAATGTAAGATATGAATGCACACAAGTGAGAATCGGCCTACCTTCAACGATTTCTTCGAGTTGCTCTTCCCCTCTGCCCGCCCCAATGACCTCAAGTTCGGGATAATTCATATGCCGAGCAAAATTGGCAGTGGTGGGATCGAAACCTCGCGCAACTTGCCAGTTGCGAATGGCTTCGTACAGGTACATTGGCCATGAGTAAAGCGAGATATCATCGAAGCCGTCAGACACCACTTTGAGATAGGGAAGTTCATGTTGCGGATGTTCCTTTGCTGGCAGATTCTGGAGCTTGGATTGGCCCGCTTCGTCAAAAGACCAGTAGTGGGTATGATATCCATCCCTCCATTCTATGAGCTCTGATATGGTCGAAGGAGGGCGATAGACAAAGAGGTAGAGAGGCTGATTAGTGTCATTTATAACGGCCTCTTCCTCATAGCTGATCTTCCCCGACTTGAGAACCAGTACTGGTGGTCTTACCATGTCTGTAAATAGAAGCGGTGAGTAGGCGGAACAGCGAGTTTATAGTTGACGTACAGCAGTGTTCCTCATTATCAGTTACCCGTGGTGCTTGTGCCAACCACACTAACGACATGTTTGACTCAAACTGGGCTTCAACATGAATGCTCTGCCCTTCATTGAGCGTGGTATCTAGGTCGAAGCTGTGGACTGCAAGTTTAGCCTCAAGAGTATTACAGAGGATCATACTCACCGCGTCAACCCCCCCTCAAGCACTGTTTGAGGCATTGGACAACCGTTAAGCCAGCAGCGCCACCCCCATGAACCCGATCCTCTCGGCCGGTGGGCAACTTCCTGCAATGGGTCCTGGTAAATGGTGTCGAACCGCAGTCGACCCATGATGTCCACTGGATGTGCATTGCGGCACAGGGATGCGAGGCCGGGAAGCGTCTCATGGAAACGCCTGCCAAAAACAGTACAGATCTCCAGTATCTGACCATTACAGATATGGATACGTGTATCTGATCGGTATTGTAAGAATTCCGCCAGACCTAGGATGAAACTATCCATTCGCGGGCCGTGATTGTTGAGGAAGTATTTGAAAGCAGTTTCTTCGCTCAGCATGTCTGCAGTCGGAGGAACGGTGATAGGTTCAACGACGTCGGGAATTACTGGGGTGTAGAGTCCGATGGGGCCATTGCAAAGAAATCCTCTCGTATCCAACCATAGGCAACCGCTCCTGATTCCTTGACCTGGCCGTGACCGAGGGGCTGTTCCAGTACGGGTAATAACGTCACCGCAGGCTACAAGATGTGAAATGTACACATCTTTCCAAAATGAATTTGCCTTGTAAAATTGCCCCACCGGAATCAATTCTACGAACTATGTTCTCTCAGCGATGCACGTTAAGGAAATCCTTGAACGATGAAGCGAACCGTGGTGGAAAATCAGGGCGGGGATGTTTGATTGGTTGAGACCAAATAGCTGAACCCAGCGTGGATCCCTGAACACTCTTCAGCGATGAACATGTAGAACACGAGCTGGGGCTGACTGGGTGCGTGAGAAACATTGAAAGTCTCTCTTCCAAAACTTATTATTGAGCGACGAGAAATCAGGGGACGAGAAATCCGATAATGGAACTCTGGATCAGCTTACCGTGCTTGCATCTTCGCCTTCATAAATCACAGCGGTGAACTCCGATTGAACACCATGCAGTTTAACCTTGTATACCCTCTTTCGTGCTGATATTTCATGTCGTGGGGATTCCCCATCCTCCCCATCCTCCCACTCACGCATATCCACAGATGAGAGTTCCTCCAAGGTGATGAGATTCCCTCTCTTGACATATACAAACTATAATGCTTTCATGAGCGCAAGTAATTGTAGGATCGACAATTATACTAGCCTCATCATATTCGGTGCACTTCACCGGCACCCCATTCGCCAAATTCAGAGTGAACGTCTGATTGACCTGATCGCCTCTAATATTGTTGAAGCTATTTTCCCCCTCGATAACTAATTGAGATGCGTTCGGGAACATCTCCATGGCAGTCGATACAGGATTGGGATGTAGTTGCGAGATGATGGTAGTTGGAAGATGTATAGGCGGGGAGATATGCTGTAGTATTTGAATGTTGGGTAAGTGGCGCATCCAATATCAGAAATGCTGTTCAAGGTCTTGCCTGCGTCTCCGACTTCGTCAACTGGCTGACAAAAGAAGTTACGACGCTCGAGCTGCTATTACTAAAAACTCAGCAAGAACTGTGTAATGTAAGTCGACATACTTGCCTTCAGGTTTATAACTCACTATCTAAACGTCTTTCCCATTCAGTTCTAGCGGTATTGTCTCCACTCCATCAGCCATGTCCCTCGATGCTCCCTAACCAATTCGGAACCTTTCGGATGCAGCCGAATCACTTATCCACCAGTGTTCAAACCGAAACTGAGATGGTTGCCGATGAGCGCAACAGTTCTCAGGAGGGGCAGAGAAAGTTATAGGCGAAGAGCCTTCCGCGTTGGTGACTTGTGAGTCAAGTTCGGAGATATTGGGCATGCCGCTAGCCTTGGATGCCCATCGAGCGGTCCTGGTGCTTTGAAAAGACGAGTCAGCGTCTTGTATTTGCAATGGTTTGTCCTGAAAATGTCGCTAGGTTTGGTGAGCTCCAAGTCATGATGGCGAGTCGAGATAAAGGAGATAAATCTAGTAGGCGCCCGTGATCTGTCACCCAAGTCTGCGTGAACGTGGGCCGTTGTCATTTAGCCAGAAAAGGCGTATATATACTCAAAAATTCGTACACAAATCAAGTTAGACTACAACCCAACAATCTGTGTCTTCACGGGCACCGATACTTCCCACTGTAACGTCAAATTCACCTTCTCCTGCCCCGCAACCTCACATAACCAATTGATCTTTCCATTCTTCCCAAGAGCATCCACATCCACCGATGAGTCATCTGCACCATCCCATTGCGCTACCACACCTTCGGCTACTTTGACGTTAGGCCCAGCACTGGATGCAACGACTTCGGAAATTGACGCGAGTGTAGCAGTACGTTCAGGTGCTTTTACAGTGGAGCCTGCAGACAACGATAAGATGCTAAGTCGTTTGCCACCGGCGCTTTTAGTGTCGCCATTTGTCGTGGCCGTGGTTTCACCGCCCGAAGAAGAGCCAGCGGTAAACTGTTGTTTGCTGCTGCCGGTAGGCACTTTCAGCGCTGGATTTACCAGCTTGACAGTGATCTGCGCATCCTCCGAGACGGGTATCTGGTCGACAATCTTGAGTAAGGGAATTCGGTTGACTTTGGTGTTGTGGATTGTAAGTCGTTGGATATACACGTAGCTCGCGGATTTTTGATAAAATCCGGATGTGGATGACTTTTTTGACTGTGGGTGGTACGTGATTCGAACGGATGGGTCCAAGCTGCACGGAGAAGTTAGTGTACGGACGAATTCGCGAGATAAAGAAGTTCACGTACCCAAGTGCACAGTCAAACTTCTCAAGCGGACTGACTGCTGGTACATCCGACTTGGATATGAAGCTTCCATCGACGTATACACTCGCTTTACCGGGGAGCAGTGTATACTCAGATTCATTGTGTATCTGTGCCTGTAAACCGCATAAGATCACCACTGCCAACACCATAGGCATGTTTACTTACCTTGAGATGAACCCTAGTGTCAACTTTAGGTATAGAGAACCACGTCATGAGGGCACTCAGCTCGAGCTCCACGATTGTGAAACTTCGTTCTCCGCCGTCGGAAGGTATGCTAACCAGGCCTGGTACACGGAAAGTAGCACTGACGCTGCCTTTGGAACTGATGTAGGAAGTTGCATGGCCCATAGCGGGGGTTTCACTGTGAGGTGTGTAGGATGCGGTTCCTCTGAGGGTAAATCCCAAAAGCGTTTCTGGTGATTGTACGTCCTGATTCGACGCCGCTGCTTTTATTTCCACTGAAGGAGGTGGAGGCGCAGGCTTATATACCGAAATATTCCATGGGTCAAGGCTTGGTAGATTGACCCCATACGTAGGACTTGCTGTTTCCAGAGTCAATGGAACGTTTTCCCAGGTCTGATAGATAGCTAGTCAGACTATAACGAGAATCAATACAGGAAAAACATGACGTGCTTCACTTGTGGATTGTGACACGATGGCTTTGTAGATCAAAGTGACGGATTTCTCGCTTCTAGTGGTGTCGACACGAATGTCATATCCTGCTTTCCATGTCGCTCCTGCCACAGCTGCAAGGAGGAGTCATCAGATCATGTACCCATCTGCAGCCGTGCCCTGGAACTCACCGTAGATTAGAACCAGCTCAACATCTGAATCTTCTTCAGCAACGACACCAATAGACGCATGCCTCCCTCGTTCGTATGGAGCCTTTGGCGCTATCTTCTTTCGTTCTTCTTGAATCTCCTTCTCGACGTCCTTTAACCGCTGTTCCAGACCCAGCAGCTTCTCATCCAACTCTCCTGCAGACGCGTCGTAGTCTTTCACGACGGATCTCAGATCACTAGATTTGGTATGTGCTGCGCTGACAGTTCCCAAGAAACTCTCCAACGATGCAATAGACCTTTTGCATCTTTCGAGAGCCTTCTCAATACGCGTCTTCTTCAAAGTGAGTTCGTTCAATGTAGTAGTTGAACCTGGATCGTTCCCTGGTGGATTTGTCGTGAGATTGACGTCGTGGATTGTCGCTTTTCCTCGTCCTTCAACCCTGGAAGGCAAGTCGGATGAGTATCGCACAAAAAGAATCGTAGAACGCACCTTAATGATTCGGTATCGATAGCCCAAGGCAACCAATTGATCTTTACATTGTTCTGGCCCTTCTTGACGGACAACTTGTATAGCCGTGTAATTTCAGCTCGATTCCGGTACAGACTGACTGCTAGGATTTTGCTGTCAGCCGGTAGAAGTGAAACAGCGTTGATCTCGGTGTCAGACATGGTGGTGGTTGCAAGTGAAGAGGATCACGAAGCTGTTAGCTTGGCCGACTGAACCATATTGATTGATACCAGTCCATGTTGCTATGTTTGCTGTTCGACGATACTGTCAAGTGACGGGTATCCGTAACCCAGAGACGAGATGATGCAATGAGCGCTTGAGTTGATCCAGTCTTGGGATGTCACGCTGCTTCAATTCCATATATTCGTACTGTACACTAATCACATACGCAACTCAAACCTAATTACAACCCAACCACCTGTGTCTTCACAGGCACCGATACTTCCCACTGTAACGTCAAATTCACCTTCTCTTGCCCTGCAACCTCACACAACCAGTTAATCTTCCCATTCTTTCCAAGAGCATCCACATCCACGGACGAATCATCAGCTCCATCCCATTGCGCTACCACACCTTCAGCTACTTTAACCTTAGGTCCAGCGCTAGCCCCAACGACTTCGGAGATTGATGCAACCGTTGCTGTGCGTTCAGGCGACCTGATAGTCGAGCCTCCAGAAGAAGACATGATGCTGAGTCGTTTGCCACCGGTGCTTTTGGTGTTACCATTTGTCGTGCCTGCAGTTTCGCCGCCTGAAGAAGAGCCGGTGACAGGCTGTGGCTTGCTGCTGCCAGTAGGCACCTTCAACGCCGGATTTACTAGCTTGACTGTGATCTGTGCATCCTCCGAAACAGGGATCTGATCGACAATCTTGAGTAACGGAACTCGGTTGACTTTCGTATTGTGTATCGTGAGTCGTTGAATGTATACATAACTCGTGGATTTCTGGTAAAACCCAGACGTGGTCGACTTCTTTGATTGAGGGTGGTAAGTAATTCGGATGGACGGATCCAAGCTGTAGCACGGGAGTTAGTTTGAAGTATGACCAAAGATGACACTCTCACATACCCAAGTGGACAATCAAACTTCTCAAGCGGACTGACTGCTGGTACAGGCGACTTCGATATGAAGCTTCCATCGACGTACACACTCGCTTGTCCGGGAAGCAGGGTGTACTCGGATTCGTTATGTATCTGCGCCTGTAAACCACATGAGACTACTGTGACCAAGACGAAAGACGTATTCGAATAATCACTCACCTTGAGGTGAACCCTGGTGTCAATTTTAGGTACAGAGAACCATGTCATGAGTGCATTCAACTCGAGTTCGACGATTGTGAAGCTTCTTTCTCCATTATCAGAGGGTATATTGACTAGTCCTGGAACACGGAAGGTAGCGCTGACACTGCCTTTAGAACTGACACTAGAAGTCGCATAATCCATCGCAGGAGCACCGAATCCCTCCATCCCATCGGATATGTCAAGGGCGGTGCTTATGATCCTCGCCTGCCTAGTTACTGCAGCAGGTGCGGGACGCGTAGGCGGAGGCGGAGGTGCCGGCTTATACACGGAAAGATTCCAAGGATGAAGCGTGGGTAAGTTGACTCCATACGTAGGATTTGCTGTTTCGAGAGTCAATGGAACGTTTTCCCAGGACTAATATACCGCCAATCAGGTCCTAAATAGAATTAAGAGGGAAAAACACGAACGTACTTCATTTGTGGATTGTGACACAATGGCCTTGTAGATCAAAGTGACGGGTTTCTCCCTTCCAGTAGTGTCGACGCGAATGTCATATCCCGCTCTCCATCTCGCACCATTTACGGCTGTCAAAATGAACGTCAGAACACGCACCCAAATGATTATAATTCTAGAACTCACCATAAATCAGAACTAGCTCCACATCTGAATCTTCTTCAGCAACGACACCAATAGACGCATGCCTTCCTCGCTCGTATGGGGCCTTTGGCGCTATCTTCTTTCGTTCCTCTTGAATCTCTTTCTCGACGTCTTTTAGCTGCTTTTCCAGACCCAGCAGCTTCTCATCCAGCTCTCCTGCAGAGGCATCGTAGTCTTTCATGACGGCTACTAGGTCACCAGATTTGGTGTGTTCTGCGCTGACAGTACCCAAGAAGCCCTCCAACGATGCAATAGACTTCTTGCATCGCTCCAAAGCCTTTTCGATACGTGTCTTCTTTGTGTTAAGTCCGTCCAAGGTAGCACTTGACCCTGGTTCGTTGTCTGGCGGGTTCTCTGTGAGGTTGACGTCGTGAATTGTTGCTTTTCCTCGTCCTTCGACTCTGCAAGGCCAGTGAGCAATTAACATACCACAGATGTATAACGCACCTCAACGATTCTGTATCCATACCCCAGGGCAACCAATTGATCTTGACATTGTTTTGGCCCTTCTTCACGCTGAGCTTGTACAACCGAGTAATTTCAGCGCGATGTTGGTACAGGCTGACAGCCAAAATTTTGCTATCAGCTGGTGGAAGCGAAACAGTGTTGATTTCGATGTCAGACATTGTGGTGGTTGAGAATGAAGAGAGAGGGTTTCAACCATCAAGCTGCGGTTTGGATCCCAAGGTCAAATGACTGTCGTTGAGCCCAACGAAGATTGATTCAGGAGCGGTACCGCGATCGAGGCTATGTCATTTCCAGACATGCTGTCGTGGTAACCAGGGATGATTTGATCACCTTAAAGGCTAGAACGGAAGGAAGAGCGCACTTAGTCTTTCGAGGAATACAGCTTCAGTAAAAGGTGATGGCGGTTTCGGAAGAGATTACTCGGATATCGAGGGCCGTCGGCAGACACGGTCATCACACAGCGAACTTCAACCGGACTATATATGGTTTGGCCATAACTTTAGCAGAATAACTCGATATTCTCTTTCAGTAGCTCGTCGATGTCAATACAGTCAGTATCTCATTCTTTTGCCCACTGCATTGATTCTGTATTCACTTCCAGGTGAAATCCTAGTTCAAGTCTCGGGCAACACAATACACTGTATTGGAGGTTCTACTTGGTTTCTCGAGGAGTATTCTTTTATCAACTTTATTGATACTAACGAGGCACCCGATTCTTTAAGGTAAGGACCTAACTCTCGATGATGTTTATGATTTAGATTTATTGGCGAGCACAGAGCGAACGCAGGAAACCCATGAACATTTTCGGCGAGATCTGAATATCGATCTCTGGTAACATTGACAACGCTTCATGGGCAAAAGCAGCACTCAACTCGTACATTATTGCATTAGCGAACGAGCTAAGAGACCAGAAGATCAGAGTGAATTGTATTTACCCAGGTCTTGTGAAGACCAAGTTTACGTGGTACATGGAGGGTGCAAAATTGCCCAAGGATGCGGCGAAACTGTTAGTACCCTGGGCGTTGCTGGGACCGGAGGATGACGATAAAACATGCCAGTCTCCTGCATTGGATCGTTGATCTTGAGATCATAGCTGACGCGAACCTACTAGGTCAATTTTGTAGTGATGGCGAAGTGAGGGCTGGTGAGGTGGGCGACTGGCCCATAATTCAAATTCTAGCTGCAAGTGGAAGAGAGAAATGGACTCGAGACTTGGGCTGTACATGTATGAGATCGATTGCAGGCGCCTGTAGAAACAGTTTTTGGAGATATAATTGATACATTTTCATGTCTGTTCGGATTGCCCTCGTACGACTGACAGACCCAACACGTCCGTGAAAGCGCAGTTGACACATCATGCGTAATACGAGGATGTACTTTTAACCCTTACTCAAAGTACAGAATGGGAATTACGATAATCACATTCACGGCAAGGTACAACAGAATACATACTTACGTCGATACTAAAGACATTGCGAATAATATGGGTTTTGAGCAGTACATTTGTAAGGTGCCACACAAACTAGCGGAACACTTAGCAACAAATCATCAACGAGAGAAGGAAATCAAGCGTACCTGTTGCGCCTGTCCACCCAATTCCACCACACTGGCCCCATTGGGGAATCGTACCACCCGAGGGAGGATTTGATGGCTCAGAACCACCAGCAGTCGTTGTAGGTACTGCGGTTGTCGTTGGTGCTGTAGTCGGCGCAGGTGGTGGAGTTGAGTCACCAGTTCCACCTGCAGCAGCGCTAGCAACAGCAGTGGCGGCGGGCTTTGGTTGATAATTCGTGTCAAACAATAAAGTGTACTCTCCAACCCTCCATGCGGCTGTAGACATGTCAATGAGTAAAAGACCCTTATAACCCCGTTATGACGCTGCAAGACGTACAAGACTCCTCATCGTGAACACCTCCGACAGTGATACCAACACACCCTGGGACGGTCACACAAGCCGTGGTGAGCGTGGCATAGTCCTTTGCCTGTTGAGCAAAATCCTTGGATCTGGCAATTCGATGAGTATGCCAATCCTTCGCCCCATGCACTGCTCAGATATCATACCTTGTGCCAATATCGACCTCAGTGAAAGCGACCTCAATACCCAGGTTTGCAAACCTCTGAACGGTACCCTTGAGGTTGGCTGGCATCTTTCCGACATCCAAGTGACCTAAAAGCAACGCCGCGATCAGACGATCCCAAGACGTCCTCAAGAAGAGGATACCAACCCTGGAACCCGATACCATCAATCAAACCCTTTGCCTTGAGATCGCTGACTAGTTTGTAAGCGGCATCCTGCTTGGCACCAGGGGATTCTAGGTTGTAATCATTATAGTACAACTTTGCTTGGGGGTCCGCTTCTCGAGCGTAGGTGAAAGCCTTGGTGATGAAATCGCTGCCAATTTGCTGAGAAAAGACCGAGCTTCGCAATGTCCCACTTCCATCATTGAGAGCCTAGTCCGTCTTGTGAGTTACTGATATCGAAGCAAGAGACTCGGAGGAACACCGCGTACCTCATTGACGACATCCCAGTGGTAGGCCCTGTCCAGATCAGTAAGCGAGAGTACGGTGGCGAAACATCTTGCACGCGTACTTGCCAGCATAGTGCTTCATGATCGTAGTGATCTTCGATGCAAATGGTCAGTGAACGATCATATAATGTGCGTATAATGTGTACTCGACATACGTGGTTCTTCATAGCATTATCAACTGCAGCTCCCCTCAAGTTGTTCACCCACCCAGCTAATTGAGAGTGCCTGTGCCATTCAAATATAAGATAATTCAGATGATCAAAGGTTCAAAAGAGACGCACCACACGAGGGTATGTCCCCTGAATTTGCCGCCACGACTGGTGATCCAGCTATTGAAAGCAGATATCAGCGAAGGATTCACGGAACCAAAGGGAACACGTTCAACTTACTTCGCAGTATAATCACACGCAGCCCAGTTAAACTGGTTCTGAGAAGGTTCGATAGTCTCCCACTTGCAAGCGTTCGACTCGGTAGCAGCATTGAAATTGGTTTCGGCGATAGAGTTGTATGTAGCCCCGGCGCTGGTGATACGGGCCTGGTTGGTGAAAAACCCAAGGTATCGACCACCCGTGAAGTAAGATTTCAGAGGATCGAGACCAAAGACGTATGGAAGCAGAGGTAGAAGGCAAAGGAGAGCGATGAGACGTGTCATGATGATTCCTCAGTCGACACTGGCCTTTATGCCGACCATCATTTATATATCCTCGACCATTCGTAGCAGACCGAGACGTAACCGAAGGTTGGCCGATTGTGACCCGCCTACAAGTTCCCTATTCAATGGTGTCTTCTATATCTTCTAGTTTTTCTGTACGTAGTGAACGAGCTTCCACCTGACTCGCTTGAATAAGAATAGAGAAAACTAGATAAATCGACAGTGACGCACCACAATATCCGGTTTCGTACCTGAACGAGGTTTCCGACCTATTCTCTCCGGAAGTAGAGTCGAAGGTATAAGCTTTCCTGAGGATGGATCCACTGTGCAACATTGAGTAGACAGGCAGTACACGGCGGCCGTGAATTGAGTCGTAGCGATATTATTCCGTTGTCCACTGTCGTGACCTCGTCCTTTGTTCCAAAATCGGTAAGCAATTTGTATAGTCGTACAAAGCTGCCGGGCGAGCAAAGGAGACTTACAGCCAAAGTCGACACGAAGGAAAAGGTTGGAGGACTAGTTCGCCTCGTCTATGAATCCGAGGCCAGTGGGTAGCTCGAGGCGCACCTCGGTGCATGATTGTGGATGTTCTTGTTCACAGTTGAGTAGGCGCTTTCACAAGGAAGTAGCATGGTGTACCTTGAGAGAGAATTCGACGCGTAAGGTTGAGTCCCGCAGTATATGTAGAGCAGTGTTTTTTGTATGTACGCACCTCGTTCCCACATTCCAGGAGCTTTCTTAACAAACAGACACGTGTTTCTTCATCTTCGTACTTCGCCGAGCTTGACGCGCCTCTGGTTCATCCGAAACGATGTTTTGCCTTTGATTAAATCGCCTAGATGCAAGTAAAACATCCAAGTCAATATGTCTACTTACATCGATATGAAAAGTCAACGCACCATGGGTCCACTGCGTCGCACCCTCTATATTTTCATGAGCAAGGTTTCTTGGTCGGGAAAAGTTAGCATGGGGAGCTCGTTGTACGGCCTTTGAAAAATGGAAGATGGTGGTTCAGGTTGAGAACGATAACAGGCTCAAAAGAGCGCCGGCACCCACTTCCAAAATCATCGAGCACGTAAACTACATCGTAGATATGTACAAGCACAACTAGTAAATATGGACAGAACTGCTCTGCATAGGGTCCAAACTGAGAAAAGTATCCGAACGTGCTCTTACAAAACCACGCAACGGCGAATCATTGTACAGTACAGCTGGCCGCGATGAGGAAGAACCAACGTACTGACATGTCCCGATCTCGTAGACTCCGAGTCTGTGATGGATTCTCTAGGAAATTGTTGAAGGTTACCAGCATCGATATCCTTCGTGATTTCTAAACATCAGGGTGTTCTGGAAGTGGCCAGTGGAACACATCTCGCCTCGGCAAGTGCGAGGAGAGACTCTACTTCGATATGTGTACACTGCTTTTCTGCCTCCAACAAACATGGTCTTGCTTTCAACCTCCGCCTGCGGATCTGGTTTGCGAGAAGAGTAGATTCTAGTCATCCACAGACTTTCAGCCATATGGACTTCATTGGATTCTACTTCCTATAGTAGCTTAATACCCAATACCCACAAAAAATTCCATCAGACAGACGCTCCTCTCGCCGGTTATGACTTCGAATGCCCATACGGACACACGAAGCACGAAGCCAAACGTCTTCGAGACTCTGCGAACACCGCGAACACAGAGTCATTGACTGGATTCGAAGGAATGAAGCAGTGGCATTCGTAAATTGCGAGACTTGGTCAGTTTCTATAAAAACATCCTGATGAGTATCGAAAAGGAGTTTCTTTACCAGGTGGTCTGTGCGCAGAACCACGGTCATGTGGTTTGGAGGTCTCATTTTATCGACCAATCCCTACAATTCTGACCATCCATCATGGCTCCCTCCTCGAGGCCATCGCGCGATGATCTCTGACGGTCGCCGATATATTGTGTCATTGGAAGACGACAGGGGTTGTGCCATTGTGGCATTTATGTAAGGTAGAGATGCGCCGTGTTCCAACTAGAACGTGGTACAAGCCACGGTCCGGCGAAAATCTCTCGGTTAAATGAAAGGAGTCATATCTCTGCGTCGGACAAGTAAAGATCTCTCTCTCTCTCTGTATTCAATCTCAAGACTTAATCTCAAGCCAGAATCTCTGGTGCGTATCCTAGGTTCTCCAATAGGAATCGACCACATATGACTACGAGGGAACTGAACCGGACGCTTTCTTAGGAACTTAGGATAATGTACCTGGGACCTGAAGCTCAAGGGCGGAATACCAGGGGTCAACGCTGTCTTTGAAAAGCCAGGCCCATGATACAACAAAAAACTCCGACCACTCATGGGTATACAATTCACGGCCTCCGAGCATACAGCCACACAATCACCAGAACTCTGTCGGAAAGGCTCAGTCGGATGACTAGCTCCTGGATAGAGGGTCATTCTTCTGTGGCTGGGTACATAACTAAGAGTCGATGGCCTGGGAACAGTGACTGTCTTCTTGATGGTGTTTGTACATGGCTCTTTGATGATTTCGGTAATCGGGTCTTCACTGGTTGCGCTGGTGATCGGGTTCGAATAAGTGAAAGCAGAAGAGAAGTCGTGATGAATGACTTGCCTTACTTTCCACAGGAGATGCATCAGACGGCACGTTTGATGATCTTCCATGATGTTGGATATCGATGTGAAAGGTTGGGATGTATGCGTTGATCAAACTTCGGACGCAAACAATCTATAACAGACTTTACAGATGATCTTTATACTAGGCTAGTGATCATCTGCCACTCAGTATAGGCTTGGGAATGTAACGCTAAAAAAAAAAACACCGCCGGCAGCTATTGGCGGCGAAGCGCAGATGAACAGATGGAGATTTCATAGCTCGGATTTCATATAGAAGCCGGTTAACCCATAAAGAAACTTCATCCAATATTGGGCGCTCTTCGTCCCCGTCATAAACAGTTCTTCTATCGACGCTTGCCTTAGACGACTCCATTCAAACTTCATTCCTGCTAAACACTAGCTTATCCATCTTACAATGGTCGCAAACGAGAGTGAAACGTGAGTACTACGTTGATTTTAACGTTCCAACTACACGACTCAATCGTTCAAGTTGCATTTTTTGCGGTATTTTGAAAGGTATTTAGATCTTCTGGCGCGGTACAGGTCCACTCTAACTGGAATTCATAGGAACTATTCCCTGTCACAAGATCTACGAGACTGAACACAGGTCTAGCCGTCTTTGCTCGAACGTCCCAGACTGATACCAACTGATTACCGCTGCATGTAGCTTTGCATTCCTCGACATCATGCCTACCACCGAAGGTCATACCCAAGTTATTCCTAAGTGTACGTTCCAACTTCCAATCTCTATACTTTCTAAAACTAGTTTTTTTCCCTGCTATTCAGACCACGCAGAAACTCTCGCGGATCTCCCAGATGAATATCTTAGAGATATCGGTCCCGTTGTGAGAAAGATTGCTCTCGCAACTGGTGTCGAGGCGTACAATATTGTCCAGGTGGGCATCCAATGGCTTGGTTTCACTCATCTCATGCTAATATCTTTTAAGAATAATGGGAAGCTGGCATTCCAGGTGAGCTGATCCCTCCAGAGGCTAGTTTATTTAAACGTTTAACTTTGCAAATCTCTGCAGCACATCCCACATGTTCACTTCCACGTCATTCCCAAGCCCAACGAGACAGAGGGATTGATTCTGACGGTGGGTCAGAACTGGCCGCAGAAGAAGGTTGATAACGATGTTTTGGCTGTTACTTGCGAGAAGATTAAGGGGCGCCTGTGATGGCGGCGAACCAAGAAGCGTACAATGAACGAAATGAGGAACGGTGAAGTAATGACCGGGCAGCTTGCGCAAGGTTTATTATTACGCCGACCTTTCCACGTATATACATAGTCTGTTTTCAAGTCGACAAACCCAAGAAAATCTATTATATGTTATGTTGTTTCATGTCCATCATCGAATCTGGTTCAGAGGATGGGAGGCCCGAAACGCGATAAGAGATAGCTATTATTAATTGCTACCTTGGTCACTTATTTTGGAGTATCAAGGTCAGGTCATAAAAAGTCTAGATTCGGGAGCGGCGTTTCGAGCTCAGAGAACTCGCGAATATCAATTTGCCCCAGTGAGCCATCAGGGTCCGATGGTGATTACGAGTCCGTTTCTGGCGTTGTGGTTCTGCGGAAACTTGGGTACCATAATGAGAGCGAAGCTGGACGTGCGCTGAATGAGCCACACAAAACGATCTGGCACTGCTTGAAGCTTGAAGCTTACAACACGGCCGCCGAAGCAGTTTTCCGCCCCGAAAAGAACTGACATGGAATGAAATTGTTGAGATGATTACCCGAGCATTGTCTGTTTGTTGTCTGTCGCGACGAACCCTCGACTTCAGAAATCAATTTTAGTAAACAACCGTTTCCTTCATCTTACATCTATCGACATCTATCAGACGACAACGGTTATGCCTTCCGCATAAGAAAAAAAATCGGCAGATAAAGACGAATCTTCGTAAACTCGGACTCGGAACAAGAAACCTCTTGCGTTGTCTGAGGCTGGCTAGCTCCCATAGCCATTTTTAGTGCTTGCGGAGCAGTTTGTGGTCTTGGTATGATACGGTATGTTTAAGCGCCCGCCGCAGTTCGATACCGTTTGATGGTCCTTGTATGGAGCGTATCATACAGGTATCATACAGGTACTGTATCAAACCAATCAATACGATGCCCAGCACTAACGTAGATGGAAGATGTAGATGGAAGATGCGTTTGAAGGGCGCACAAATAGCCGTAACAAAGCCGTAGGCTGGTTCCAATGCAGAATCCAGATAATAATGTGATGGAACTGTACAGGAGAGATTCATCAGTCAAAACAGCAACGGGATGGATGATAGATGTATACCCTTCTCACAAGGCGGTCAACACAGTGATATATTCACATGAATAGCACAACGAAGTACAGGAACCCACAACGACGAATAGAGCATATTTTTGGCGATTTCGGGAAGATCCGAGCATCTGCTCGGCTAGCAAATCCGTGACATATTACTTTACCTTTGCAACTGCTTCTACTGTACACCTCAGCGTATAGACATACTACTGTGCCGGTTGATACGTGTAAACAGGGTGATTTGGAAGAGAAAGTTTGTTATTCAGTGGAGGGGACATGATGGAACACAACAGAGGCACAGCGCGGTACATGTAACCAGCTATTTTTTCACGCCGCCGCCCGAGGCTACGGTCGATTAGTATTACTCGGAAAACTCCGAACGCCAATGATGTCACTAAACCTTCACCCCAGCTAGTGCCCTCGTTGGTTGATTCTAGTGTCAGACGACAAGAGCTGAGTGGCAGGGTGATAGCTCGAAAGGAGGTGCTCATTTTCCAGCCGATGTTTGAGAATGCGCTGAGGACACCACCGATCTGACGGGACCTAAACAAAAATTCTGAGGGCGGCGTGAAAAAATCCGGCCTACAATTTTCTAGAATAGCTGTAAGTACTTTGATACCGACCCGCAATTCCACCAACCAACTGAACTCTATCGCAGGATCGCCTTTCAAACGAGCCTCGCCGCCGCGCAATACGCATCAACGCAAATCAATTCTCACGCTAGCCCACACAAGCGTGCAAGTTTGCGAGGGAAAAATAACGAGTTTCGTGTAATAACTTGAATTACTTACATCCGCTGTGACACCTGGAACGACGACACCGTTGGATGGGGCCTAGGACAGCTTCAGCGGGTTAGCTAGTAATTCAATTCAATTCAATTGGGCATCGACGGGGATCAAGCTTCTATTGCAAGGCGAAGATTGCAAAGTTGAAAGTTAAAGCTGAGCCTGCTGGGCAACCGTAAACACGTTGCGAATATGCTCTAATTAAGGTTTGCAGCGCCCTCGGTGATTGTTAGGCGTCGCCCCAACGTCGCCCGCTATTTCCGACGACCGTCATGATCACGGGTTTTCCACGGTGCAAGGCACGGTTAGTAATGATGATGATCATCATCATCTAGGACCTCTTTCTCTGTGATGAGTGTTCCACGTTGAAAGGTCAGAAAGATCATCCTAACTTGATCTGACAGGTCTAAATGAGGGGCAACTTCTACTGTCAAAGTTGAGGTTCTGCGCGCACACCAAACAAGTATTCATAGCTGCACATGATGGCCCCTCATTTTCTCTCGAGGATTCGGCATGTCCGCAGTCTTTTCACGACAGTCTAGCTCAAGTTACCGGCATAAACTATCACCTATGTGGGTCAAAAAGGGGCTACCGGTTCGTCAAAAGGAAATCATTGCTCGCATTCTTACGCTTTTCAAGGCTTTGACTAAGCTTGTCTAGGTATTTTGATGCAAAGTCAACCGGAAGATGGAAGATGCGCAATGTGACTTGCCCTATATTCCACAAATAGCTATTTCCAAGCAAAGACCACATGGAAACTGTCTAGGAGAGATTCATCATCAGTCAACGAGCAATTTCAATGTGTACAGTCCTTTCTCACAAGTTGGCCAGCATGGGTAACATTAAAATCACAACGAGGAAATACAGGAACACGGGATAACGTACCAATCGAGAACTCGCCCTCGTTTGATGACGGACAAGGTTCGGCCTACCCCATTAATCTTGGGTTCAGAAGCACGATAAATATATATGAAGTCGGGCCAAAGTCAATTCACTGCAACAGACTCAGTCTCTCGCCCTTTCCCCGCTCAGGCATAACGTCTGTTCCTCCCTTCTGCATCGATCATGGTGGCAAGTATATCCCCAGTGGTTTCAGTTCTTTCTTCAATCTTGCTGGAATTGCTAGTATATGGCGAGTCGGTTACAGCTGGATTGCGGTATGATACTTATGATGTTCTTCTAATAGGCTTCAATGTCGCCGTCTACTTCCTTTGCGTTTATACGCTTGTGAAAAGATCGACATCGGATACAGCAAAGTCCACGACCGTTCTCGTTACACTATCAACTCTTCTGTTCGTGGATGGATTTTACCTTTGCCTTGACGGTCTAGGGCTCATCAAACTTCAGGTTCATGTCTGCGACCGCTCATATAGCCATCAATGTGTCCCGACTTGTCGAGGGTTACATTCAACCACCGTCGAAGTCTGCAACTATTAAATACTTGTTGGATCTCACCGAACCCGGAAACGTTGCCAAGCAGTTCCTTCTCGTCCTTGTGGTCAGTTCTTGAGCCATCATGGTAGTCCAACTGAATTGCTGACATTGCGACAGAACCTTTTCTCGGACATGCTTCTGGTGAGATTGGAGCGAATCATGCTCCATCGTATACTTATCTGCCACACTGTAGACCTGGAGGGTATATCTCATCTGGCAAAGGAATTTAATGATCACTTTCATTCCCGTGTTCCTGTGCATTGGCACCTTCGGTACGTTGTCTCAATATCATCGGCTCTGCTCTGTCTAAAACGTCCTGCCAGTTTGTGGAATAGTCGTCAGTTTTATTCTTGTCGCCCTCCCAAGGTCCTCTAACTCCCGTTGCAGACAGGTACATACGAGACATTCGTTCAACCAGGTCAAACCATATTCCTTGCGAGGATTTCTAGCTGGGCCACCTCTCAATTTTCTTTATCGCTCGCCATGAACGTCTCCACGACAATTCTCATCGCCTCGAGGATTTGGTATGTCACGAAAGATATACGCAAAACAATGCCCGAGTATATGAAGCCATATTGGCGTATCATTGTCATCGTGGTGGAAAGTGCATCGTTAGCGGCTGTCGTCCAGATCATCCAGCTGGCTTTCTATGTCGAAAAGTTCCCTGGGATTTATTTCATTTCGGATACAATTGTACAGATAGTGGTATGTTGTCTCTCGTTGCCACTCTCTCGTTCCGAGCGAATACTGATACCTGGTTCTAGGCCATGGCTCCCATGATCATCATTGTCATGGTTGGTATGTCGGGAAGTCGTAAAAGTGCCGTGTGGGGAACGGCCTATGCGACGTCCGCCGAACTTTCCGATATGCAATTCCAAACCAGGGCAGGAGATCAGGTGGAGCTCCCTGCTTCCAAGGCTCACAAGGGTCGTCGCCCAACAAAGTCTACCTTCGCGAGTCAAGGCACAACAGATGATGGTGAATACCATCATGATATAGGATCACTCGAGAAGATAGGCGTTCAGGCTGCTGTTTGATGATTCTTGTCTTTGTCTACAATCTGTTGTACTGTTCTAAGTTATGTCCTGAAGAGGAAACTATGCACTACTCGGCTATCGGATAGTCACCGTACTAAGATGGGTCTTGTACCAAGCTCCTACCCACCGCGCGCGTGTGCGGAGTCGTATGAAGAGTAACCGACGGCCGTTTACAACACGACCTAATCCCAGCAAACTCTTCATATGACGGCTGGCAGTATATAATCGGACCGCCCATCCCGCGACGAGCCAACTCGAGCTCGCCAGGCAATATCATTCCTGTACGGAGTTAGGGCAAGGACGCACCAGCTCGTCTCGCACCATTAAGATGCCTTCTGGGCTACCGTTGACGTTAAAGAGCGGCCAATTTATCGTGGTGTATCATGTATATACGTAGTAGCTAATTGAATCAAACACGATCATCCCGTTCAATGTGAAAAAAAAGAATGGACGTACCTCGATGACCCTGTATAGCACAAGTTGAGCGCGTTTCCTGCCTCTTCCCCTTTAGTAGATTGTAAATAGACTTGGAGCTGGGAGATGTCTTCTGCTGCGCCGGGGGTTGTGATGACTCGGGAGGTTGGTAAGAGGGTGAATGCAGCGGGTTGACAGATATCGTAACACGTGTGCGTCTGCTGTGGCGCACGGCGGGAATAACCTTTCTTTAGTTCGGTCGCACGTTCGGTGATTTGAGGAAGCTGAAAATGACATGAGAATGCTGTAGAAAGGAAATCAGAAATCAGTATACCTTCTTGGCTTCCCGAGACGGGGCATTCACAAAGTCATCTGCTACAGCGGGTAACGTACACAGTTTAGTAGCACGGTTGCCTTTAATTGGTGAGCGAGCGTTCCCGGTTACGTTGTACGCTGCTTCACGCTGGGATTCACCCCGCTGATACAACCTGTGCTTGATGGGCATGTGCTGCGGGTGGTTTTCTGAAATGATTTGGGAACGTTTGAACCTTTTCAAGGTGAGTTCTCGGGGCTCGAGCGGTGTTCAGGAGGTTTTCGTTTACGAGAAAGTGTTGGGGGAAGGGATGATGCTGACAGTTTTGAGGAGGATAGCTGGCCTGGGTGTGAGTGAGTTGTCAATGAGGCTGGGGCTGCTCGCTTCCGTGGTGACTGGGAAAGGTCGCTAGTGCCTGCTTTGCGTTTCGAGACCAGAGAGGCTGCAATGTCTGATTCTCTCCGCTTCCCTGCCCGCTCCTCTGCAGCACCTCGTTCGGCGTCGGCAAGTTCACTGTCATGTAGTAACACAACAACTGCTCTGATTCCCGTTCCCCGTGCTGCCCGACCAAATCGCTGTCAAAGTGGACACGCATCAGATATCATCCGATACTGCACTACAATTTCGACATTCGGCAAATCAAGATCCTGTGACAGAGAGATACTGGTGAGATTGAAAAGTATGAATAAAATTTAGTTACTCACCATGCCAAAAGCATCTGTTACTATGAGCTCGAATAGCTTGCCCTTTCTAAAGTTGTCAAAGGTATTCTCGCGGTATGCTGGAGTCATCGTAGCGTGGAACCATTTCACTTTGTCGGAATGCTGAGGTGAAAGTCGTGTTTGAAGGAACCTGGTGGCGCCCTCGGTTGCCTTTATGTTGTCGAAGAAGACAAGAAACTTGGGAGGAGGGGTTTCGCTAGCCTGATAGTTGTCGGGAATGAGGAATGCAAGATCTCGATACGAGGAAATGGAGTGCTGCATTTCCTCCGCAGCAAGAGTAATGGTAGAGACGATCATCGGAGCGTATATAGGAACGGGTATATTGAGGCGTAAACGAAGAATTTTCTCAACGTCCTGGAGTAAATGAGAAGGAAGCGTTGTAGAGGCAACGTAGAAAGGTATGGTGTCGGGAATAATGTAAGAAGGTTTCAAACCGTCAAATAGGCTCGGCGGAATGATCGACCCCAAATACTGACGCAGTGTGCCTACTACCTGGAACTCAGAGACACCTTACTTATAGCAAAGGCAGAATACTCGATGAATACGATTACAAGAGAGTAAGTTGGCTGACACAGGAAACAATACTACGTAGTTACTTATAGGTTTTTTTTACCACGAGTCCAGTATGGAGAAGGAGAAGGAGAGCTTGGAAAGAAAGGAGAGTATCACCGAAAAATCCGTCTGTTTCCTCTTCGCTCGAAAGGATGCTGAGGTTGACCAGTCTAAGTAACGATATCCATTACACCTGTGTGGTGGACCATTGACAAGAGTGTGCTCATACCTCTTAGCACGTTGTCGAGATGGCCTTCAAGGCCTCGCCTAAAGCACATCCATCTCACCAAGAACCTGCGCAACACCCTCATGTCGAGGCTGGAGCGAGATTCGGTAAGGCACGGGAGACCTTCCAGATAGTCCATCGTACTCTTTGAGGTCAATCGGTTCCTCAGGAATCTCCGCCATATTGAACGCCCATAGCATTCGGCTCATAGCAAGAAAGAGTTCACGATCTGCAAGGAGCATCCCGATACAGATTCGGCGCCTAGAGGAGCCAAAAAAGGGATCAGTGGGAGAGCTGAGCCACGTTTGTACGACTTACCCGACTCCCTAGACGACCGGGAAAAGACGTGAAAGTCAATAAAATGGATAAAGGGAGAGGCAGATTTGTAATGATGTAACTTACAAACATCCAATGGTCCCTTTTGTAAGGGTCGCTGAGATTGGCGCTCTCTGCCGAATTCAACATATCGTCAACGTAGCGGTCGGGCTGCAAAAAAAGCTTTCATCAGTCCGGATCAGTTGATACCGGGTCAGGGACTGACATTGAAGGCGTAAGGGTCCGGATAACGCTGCTCGTTGAAGTGCAGACTATAGGTATTGCAAATGACGACCGTGTCCTTTGGTATGGAATAGCCACGGTAGGTGAAATCTTCCGTAACTGCATGGGGAGTGCCCAGCCAGAAGGGATTATGATACCTACTCGAACCTGATCAATTTGCTTGGAAGCTTACTTTAGGAATGTAGAAACTTGCCTTTGCACCTATGACGGGTTGTACACTCAGAGTATTCGTTGCATGAATTTTTCAGACGTACCTCCTTGATGATTGCGCGACAGAAATGCAACTGAGCCTGGTCGTGATGGGTCGGTAGTCTATCGCGTCCGACGACCCTGTCCAGCTCTTCGTGAGCTTTCTTCTGAATTTCTGGGTGGCGACTAATGTGAGCCGCGAACCACTGAATCAGTCCCGCAGGCTTAAAAAGAAGTTTACTAATGAGGAGCGCAAAAACGGCTGGCCAACGCACCGTCTCGACTCCAGCAATCATGAATGCCACAGTCAACATTGTTATGTCTAGGAAATTAAGCTCCTCCTCAGCCCGAATCTCCAATAGTTTTTTGGCAAGGCAATCGGGAACATCTTCTCCTGCTTGGAGTCGCCTTTCCATATCTTTGATCATACCCCCATAGAGTTTAATTGTATCCTCTCGCAAGCGAGCGCCTCGCTTTTGCATTGGAGTAGGAATTCGTTGTAGAAAAGGCACAAAGTCCACTAAATTGGAGACAGGCCCCGTGCAGTTCCTGGACGTGTCTATGAATACAAGAGATTACCTCGAATAGAAAAAGACCCACATGAACTCCCTGCTAATTCGGAGGACTTCGCTGACCATGGGATCACTGAGTGCATCAGTACGGATGCCGAACGTAATGGCCAGCATATTGTTTAACAAACAGCGCCCAGCATGTCTCTGAGCAGAAGCGTCGGTAAAATCAGTGGTCTAGATAGGCTATTTGAAATGCCGACTAAATTACCTGGGGGTTGACAGGCAAGAGGCCACCTTTGCTATCCTCGTAAAGAGTTTTGACGAGCACAAAGGATTCCCGTTCGAGAATAGGTGTGAACTCGTCGACTGAGCGCTGCTGAATATAAGAGTATGCGATACGCCTGTGCTTTCTCCTACATTCGAGGCTTCAGTGACGAACCTCATCGTTGATGCTAAGCGCACTGACCATCTATCGCCATATTGAGAACCCGTGATTGCTCGTCCTTGGAAAATGGTTTGAGCCTTGATAAACATATCCTTCCTCGAAGAGACGATTGCGCCTTTGGCGATCATCAAATCCTTTATGACCCCAGGATCAGATAGGACAAGAAAGAGTTGATTCCCAAGCTGGAGCGAATACATGTCTCCATACTTCTTATACCAGCGATGAAGAGCGAGCTCAGGGTAGTGAGTCATGAAGGGGAAGGATCCTAGGGAAATATTAGAGAGCGAACCCAAGATGCCACTCCTGGCGAGCACTCACCGACGATTGGAAAGCCAATTGGCCCTCTGGGGACATTCTTCCTTGTAAATGTGCTGTTAAAGTATCCCAATACAAAGAGCGCGAACAGGATAGGCCCCCACCAATGGAGAATGGCCTGCAAGTCATGGGAATCTGGAGGGGGAGGAGAGCCTCCACTGAGTGTCGATAAGTTGGAAGACATAATGCTGCTGCTGTACATCTTGAGAGTTATACCTCCTTAAATATGTATGGCTGCAAGGAGACGTGACTTGACGAAATTCCAGTGTGTGACGGATGAAACCCATGAGCGCGGCGAGCGCGCTCGGACCTTGATCGTTACCGTTTACCATTCATATTGTCACCGAAAGACTGATTAGATCGGTACCTACGCCTGGAGGATACCGTTATTGGCCATAGTTTACGCCGGTAACTTGAACTGGCACCATCATGGCTTCTCGCGAAACCGCGCTCATGCGTTACCCGCATCAAGATGTGGTGAATTCCAAATATCTTCAGAAAGACGGCCTGAAATGGGAAAAAATCAAAACAGAAGTCAGAATCTCTGAAGAACAGCGGATTGACGAGAAATCAGGAATTCGAAGACTCTTTCCGCTGCAACAAGGTTTTTTTTGGTGCATCAGAGTTTTGGATTACGAGACCGGGTTTACGAGGATTCGCCTCCTGTTTTGTTTGGGTTCATTTCGTCGTTTGGCTTCGCTCTCATCGTCAGTTAGCCACAAAAAGTTCCCGCAGAGCTACAACACCAGAAAACGAACTCGTACTTGCCATCGGGCCCTGATGGCCCACTGCGACTATTTTGATAAAACACCGTTTGACTTGTCGAATGTTTGAGAGAAATGACGGTCATCATGATGCAGCTATGAAAACTTGTTTGATGTGCGCAGAACCTTTCAACTTTGGATGGTAGAAGTTGCCCCTCATTGAGTCAGACCTGTCAACCGTGAGGTGAACACGATGGTCCTAGATGAACATAAGAATGATCTTTTTGGCCTTTCAATGTGAAACATAATCAGAGAGGAAGAGGTCTCTACTGACTTGAGATATTGACTAACTTGAGATGATGAAAGCGTGAAAGATGGAGGAACAGTCGAGTCCCACCAAGACCATGCCTAGCACCGTGGAAAGACCGTGATCATGACGGTCGTCGGAAATAGCGGCCGACGACTAACAATCACCGAGGCCCTGCAAACCTTGATTCCCCCTTGATTCCCCCGTGATTCCCCGGGCCCCTTCGTTTGGGTTCCTGTACTTCGTTGTGCTCAGGTTATCCTTGTGAATACATATATCACTGTTGGCCGCCCTGTGAGAGGGGACTGTATCCATCTATCATTTCTCCCGTTGCTGTTTGACTGATGAATCTCTCCCGTACAGTTGCGTCACAGTATCTGGATTCTGCATTGAAACCAGCATACAGCTTTGTTACAGCTGTTTGTGGAGCATACTAGGTAGGACCATGCCCTTCAAACGCATCTTCCATCTACATCATCCATCTGCGTCTTCGCATCAAGATGGCTAGTATAGGAGCCGGCTGCCGAAGCGACCAGGCCTCCGGGGGGCCTCAGACAACGCAAGGGGGTTCCTTATTGATATTCGCGAGTTCACTGAGCTCGAAACGCCGCTCCCGAATCTAGACCTTTTTACGACTTGACTTTGATACTCCACAATAAGTGACCAAGGTAGCAATGAATAACAGCTATCTCTTATCGCATTTCGGGCCTCCCATGCTCTGAACCAGATTCGATGATGGACATGAAACAATATAATATATAATAGATTTTCTTGGGTTTATTGACATGAAAACAGACTACGTATACATGGAAAGGTCGGCGTAATAGTAAACCTTGCGCAAGCCGCCCGGTCATTTACTTCACCGTTCCTCATTTCGTTCGTTGTACGCTTCTTGGTTCGCCGCCATCACAGGCGCCCCTTAATCTTCTCGCAAGTAACAGCCAAAACATCGTTATCGACCTTCTTCTGCGGCCAGTTCTGACCCACTGTCAGAACCAATCCCTCGGTCTCGTTGGGCTTGGGAATGACGTGGAAGTGAACATGTGGGATGTGCTGCAGAGATTTGCAAAGTTAAACGTTTAAATCAACTGGCGTCTGCAAGGATCAGCTCACCTGGAATGCCAGTTTCCCATTATTCTTGGAGGATATCAGCATGAGATGAGTAAAAACAGGTCATTGGATGCCCACCTGGACAATATTGTACGCCTCGACACCGGTTGCGAGAGCAATCTTTCTCACAACGGGACCGATATCTCTAAGATATTCATCTGGGAGATCCGCGAGAGTTTCTGCATGGTCTGAATAGCAGGGAAAAAAACTAGTTTTAGAAAGTGTAGAGATTGGAAGTTGGAACGTACACTTAGGAATAACTTGGGTATGACCTTCGGTGGTAGGCATGATGTCGAGGAATGCAAAGCTACATGCAGCGGTAATCAGTTGGTATCAGTCTGGGATGTTCGAGCAAAGACGGCTAGACCTGTGTTCAGTCTCGTAGATCTTGTGACAGGGAACAGTTCCTACAAATTCCAGTCAGGGTGGACCCGTACCTTAGCAAAAGATCTGCATACCTTTCAAAATACCGCAAAAAAGGCATCTTGAATGATTGAGTCGTGTAGTTGGAACGTGAAAATCAACGTAGTACTCACGTTGGGCTCTCGTTTGCGGCCATTGTAAGATGGATAAGCTAGTGGTGAGCAGGAATGAAGTCGTCTAAGGCAAGCGTCGATAGAAGAACTGTTTATGACAGGGCGAAAGAGCGCCCAATATTGGATGAAGTTGCTTAATGGGTTAACCGGCTTTTTTTGTGAAGTCCGAGCTGTGAAATCTCCATCTGCTCATCTGCGCTTCGCCGCCCATAGCCGCCAGCGGCATTTTTTCAGCGTTCTATTCCTGAGCCTATGCCGAGCGGCAGATGATTAGAAAGTTTAAACACTGTTATAGATTGTTTATGTTCGAAGTTTGATTAACGTACACATCCCAACCTTTCCATCCAGCATCATGGAAGACCATCAAACGTGCCGTTTGATGCATTTGCTGCGGAAAGTGAGGCAAGTCATTCATCACAACTTCTCTTCTGTTATTTGAACCCGATCACCAGCGCAACCAGCGCAACCAGTGAAGACCCCATTATGCTGCCATTATGTACCCAAATTATCAAAGAACCATGTGCACACTCCATCAAGAAGGCAGTCAGTGCTCCTAAGCTTAGTTACGTACCCAGCCACAGAAGAACGACCCTCCATCCAGGAGCCAGTCATCCGACTGAGCCTTTCCAACAGGCTCCCAATATCGAGTTTCTGGTGATAGTGGGATCTGTATGCTCGGAGGCCGTGGATTGCATATCCATGAGTGGTCGGAGTTTTTTGTTATATCATGGGCCTGACTTTTCATAGACGGCGTTGACCCCTGGTATTCCGCCTTGAGCTTCAGGTCCCAGGTACATTATTCTAAGCTCCTGACTTTTTCGAAGGTTGGGGATATCAAGCATCTGAATGATTCCCATATACTGTGTTAGGTGAAAAATTCATGACACCTCAAGTGCTGGCGACGAGTCCTCAGAAAAGATCATGGACCAAAGCAACCTCTTCCGATCTTATGCATAGGGTTTCTGTGAGATCACCAGCCAAATGAAGGTTTCAATGATTCCTTACCATACACTGCTGTCTACTTCCACAAGACACGCATGATCCTCCTCCCAATGCGAGGATATACAATTCACCCTGCCCATTCCGAGTCCTTGTGACCACATACACCAACACCCTTTTCAGCAATAAATATCCACCCGTCTCCCCTTAACGCTTAATGCCCAGCGTCGACCTATCCCGCTGAGGGCGCTACGCGCCAATACGAGCGAAGCGAGCATTTCCAAAAAAAAAATCACGGGAACAAGATACACCTATGTCTCAGGCCACTCTGGGCAGATCCACCCGAGATGTGGTGTGTCTTCGGACTGATGAGGTGGTCACGGGTGCGGGCGGGCAGTCCGCCCCAATGCTGACGGTCTGCTCCCAAACTGTTTTCACGTTCGCACCGTTTCTGAACAGCCTGATCAAATTATGTGATACTACCACCTACACCAAAGTAGAAAATCTTGGCTGTGACGACGCACAGGTACGGTGACGGTGACGACGTTCCTAGTTACTTGTCTGGATCGGAGCCTTTGCAGGCGGATTGCATGAGGTCGATAAGCGACGGTTGACTATCCGTTTGTCTCTCAGGTGACGACGACATCGTACTTTCTGCTGGTCTTTTCCAGATCGAACCAGACCATGATCCAAAGAAGAATTGCGGGATGATATAGAGATGACGCGGATGCGGCTTTGAGTTCCAGCATTACCGGAAGCTCTGCGGGTTCAAAGGGATCAGGAGGTAGAAGAGTGCTGGCGTCTTTGTCCGTCTCATTTTCATTTGGCACTACAGTATTGCGGAAGGTCGCTGGTGCCGGTGGTATATCTGTAGTAAGAATAAGCAACCGAATGGCAAAAAGACTGATCAAAACTGACACCAAGAGAGGATAAAATTCGGGAAGACCAAATCTAATGCGGACGCGTTATAGTCTTGAAGGTAAACTTTTGTTGGCCCTTCTTGGACCGGCGAACTGAATAGCTCATTTAGAAGGTACACAGTGGGAATCACTATACTACAACCGATCTACGTGTATCTCATTAGAAGGTTGTCTCATGGAAATGAAGGGAATGTACCTCCAGCAACGTTTTCCCTAAGTCCTTCATTCTCCTCCAGCCCGACCAAACAATCGACTTTTCATGTCTTCAAACCACCTTCGTACACGCCCGGTACTAGATCAGGAGGCCGATCGATGAAAGCCAACGTATCAGTTGAATCGACAGCTGTCTCTTTAACCTGGTCTTCGGGTATACTTGTTCCTTTGGAAATGAGCGCATCGAAGAGGTCTCCACGCTAGGCTTTTGCTCTTTCCAGGAGATAAGGGAATTCGAATCGGCGAACATGACATTTATGAAGACTAGACTTTTGATATCTGTGAGATTACTTGGAATTGAGCCGTAAAAAAGGTCGCACGAGATGCGATAGGGGTTGCTCTTGAGAAGGTTCTTGAGCACAACAGCAAAGCCCGGGAAAGATATGATGGGTTAGCAGGGAATATGACACTAGCCACCTGTTTCCTACCAGTCTTGAGTTACTGATACCGGGGGAGAGACTAGGATGAGCACTGCGCACCCTACTGACATTCCAGTGGTAGGCCCCATCCAGATCGGTATGCGAGAGTGTGGTGGCGAAGCATTTTGCACGCGTACTTGCTATTCATGACCATAGTGATCTTCAATGAAAGGCGAACGATCGTATAGTGCACACTCAACATACGTGGTTCTTCAGGCTTTGTATTGTCGTGTAAAGCTGCCGTACGTAGACTGCAGGAAAGCTGATTTTCCATTCATCTAGAAAAGACATTGGTCCCGCAGACAGGTAACCGAGGTCATCGCGCGGAGTGGAAGGCTGAAAACTTGGAGGATCGTCTAGCGCATGAATTCCAGGCCGATTAGGTGCGCTCCGTGCGTTCCGTGCGTTGCTTGAGGATGTTCTTGTCCCTGGTCCAACAGACGTCTTCATGAGGAACTACCTGGACGATTGCATGGTGTATCTTGAGAATGCGATGTGTAAGTTTGAGTTCCGCAGTATATGTACTTTTTGTACGCACTTCGTTTCCGGGAGCTTTCTTAACGAGCAGACGCGTCTTCCTCATCTTTCTACTTTGCCTAGCTTGACGTGCCTCTGGTTCATTCGAAACGACGTTTTGCGTTGGATTAAGTCGTCTAGGTGCGGATAAAACATCCAAATCAGTATTTCTACTTACATCCGTGCAGTGAAAAATCGACGTACCATGGGCCCATTGTATCGCACCCTCCATACGAGCAGGGTTTTTGGTCGGGAAGAGCTAGCATACGGAGCTCGTTTTACGGTCTTTGAAAATGGATAATGGAGGTTCAGGTTGAGAGACCGAAAGGGCGCCGGCACCATAATTAGTTACTTCCTATGTATGACAAACTCATCAAGAACGTAAACTACATCGTAGATATGTACAAGCAAAACTAGTAGATATGGGCAGAACTGCTTTGCATAGGGTCCAAACTGAGAAAAGTATCCAAACGTGCTCTTACAAAACCACGCAACGGCGAATCATTATAGAGCTGACCACGATGATCTGGGGGGGAAGACCAACGTACTGACATGTCCCTGTCTCGTAGACTTTGTATTGCAGAAGAAACCTCTGATGGATTCTCTAAGAAATTGTTGAAGGACACCAGCATCCTTCGTAATCTCCGAACATCAGGATGTTCTGGAACGCATCTCGCCTCGGCAAGTGCGAGAAGAGGCTCTACTTCGATATGTGCACAGTCTACGAAGGTCACACCTTCAAGACGTGGACACAAGACGGCGGTATCGGTCGAATGTGGTGTGAGCGCACGCACAAAGTCGGTAAAGTGGGTAGTAATAGGTGGTGTTTCCGTCTGGAAGGCAGTAAAGATCCCTCGGTGCATTTTAAGTTCGGATAGAAAAGGCATAGCGCGAAGGAGGCCTATCACTCCGTCGACTGTTACCGGAAGGTATGGTTCAAAGCTCGACAGCACACAGCCTGAGCGTTGGATGAAAGATATGAAAGGGGATGGATCAAAGTGGTAGTTTAGGAAAACTGAACTGGCCACGTTAATGGCCAAATGTGCGAGGCTTGGTGCTATGGTAGCTTCGAAAATGTACGCTACTTGTGATGAGCTTGTCTCGATATCCATTGGAGCAAAGTGTCCATCATGAAACGCGTTGAAATGGAGGTTGAGAGTGTGAAGATACGGAAGAACCACTGTCAGTGGGGGATCAAACGTAGAATGGTTTGCGAGTTGGATGTATATGGTGCACTGGCGTACGGACATGCATGAAAGGGAAAGCAATCGCACGGCCTCTGACGGGAAGATCCTTCCCCCTCCCATTGGCGAAGAGAGTACGAGCTCTGTGAGGTTCTCCCAACGAATTGGTAGGTTGAAATAGGCTTCATCGAGATGAAGCACGCGAAGTGAATGTGCACGTCCGAAGATACCGCGGAATGGATGTACTCGAGCATTTTCTCGGGCCCTGCGAGCTGGAAGAGTCGACCGAAAGTCCTTCAATCTATCCAATGGCCCAAACTCATACCTCTCCAAAAGCTCGCGAATGCAATAAGGTATGTTGAACGACACACTTCCCCATCGTAATGAATACGGGAGGAGACACAGAGTAAATTCAACATACAATGTCTGTAGGTCGTACAGACTCTGTTCACCAGTTCGCCACCTGTATCCCTCAACGGAAGCCAACAACTCTGACGGCATGGTGGCATGGAATGAGAGTGTCAATGGCAGTGCTCCAGAGCGATCTAACCATAACGCAAGCCCTTCCGCTCGACTCCTCACCAGCGAACGAAAAGACTCGGTAATCGGGGGAAAACGAGGGTGTGGGAGGGATATATGAATTCGGTTCCACAGACGAGGAGTGCTAATAGCAATTTCGCGCCATGACCGACAGATGCCTGTAAGTAACAATGGTGCTTCTCGAAGGCTGCGTACTGGAAGGTGGTCTTCGGGTAGGCATCGAACGAAAATTTCTCGAAGAATATCGGAGTGAACTCGTCGAATGGGAGATAAAAGTGAACGATGGTTGTCAATGAAGGACTGCAGGTTATCTCGTTGGGCTTGTAATCGTGCTATCTCTTCCTCCAATGCCCGTAGCCTCTCCTCTGGCTCGCGCAGAATCTGGTTGATTTCCTGGATCTGTTGTGGAGATGGAGCATAATTGGTCCCGAAATTGCGGGAGTAAGGCGATTCTGGAATCATGGTAAAGTTGAAGCCGTGATTCGTGAATACCTAATCGAGTACTCACCTTTTAGGCCCTAGTTCCGACATCAGCCATTTCTCCTCCGAAATCGTCCTTTGAAGGCGGTAAAGGACTATCTATACATATTTGATGCCCAAATCCTAGTGAGTGCTTCGAGTCGTAGAGTGATATGCACGAATGCACTGAACGCGGATTTGAGGCGGCGCATGGACTCGGTCTGCAAGCGCTAATTGCATCGCCCTGTACATATTCACCACAATCGAATAGCAGACATGGACCAGTATCAACAGAGAAACCTCAACACCACGTCCGACACCGCAATCATCACTGTTCCACTTTCACCGTCTGGTACCAAAAATTCTGGCAATCAGCCTCTACCTTCAGCGTCCGTACAAGTTAACCGCGAAGAAGGACTAGATAACTGATTGCCTCAAGAGCCAATTGTCCAATTGTTATACACGAGGATGGAATAGACTATAGGCTTCGGAGAGCGTGAAATCAGCTGGGCCAGACTTTGGAAGGGTCACGGTAAGTGATATTCGAGTTCTTAGTGGATCGACGTCAACTCAACAACCCAACTCTAAATCAATAAAATACCAGTAATTATTGATAAAATGCACGATTTTGTTCCATTAGGCTCTGGAAGAAACGAGCCAGACATCTGCAGCTCGTCTTTCACCATCTTGAGAGCCCTGTGCATGGACTCCAGCGGCGTACGAGGGCAAAAGGTACTTGGTGAGACTGGCTTGGATTTGAATGGTGCGCCTTTTGCTTTGACGCTCACTATCAATTTTTGCTTATAGATGTACGGTTACAGAGTTCACATGTTGATTGACGCTGACACTCTATCGCCCATAAAAGGTCGGCATCCAAAATGCTGTAGGATCTTGTGTTCTCTACGAAGCATCTTGACTTCTTACCACCACCATCTCGCTCAACCATACTCAGAGCTGGACATGAGTTTCAAAAACTCATCGCACACCGTCATCACCGGCGAAAGTACTTTGAATCATGTCCATGGGCATCAAGTAAATGGCACAATCAATGCGGAGATCGTCAATTTCAATGCTGGTCAGGCGGTGGTGAAGCGTACTGAGTATGATGAGGTGAGCTCGACGGCAGATTTAACAGCCTGTCATTTAGCTGATAGCAGGTTTTCACAGTTTGAATACATTAAACGTGGTCATTTTACAAGCGTTGTGGACTTGGGATCCATAGATCTTGGTGGTTGGGACTGGAAATGGCGACATGGGGAGCTCATTGGACGACACAAAACCCAGAAAACGATATGCACCATTGAAATTATTGATCGGAAGAGCAAGTTCACTGCTATGTTCTATGAAGGGAAAGATGCACACAGGTTTTGGGAAGATGATTTCCGACAATTTTCACAGATAGAGTAGGCTCTTATGTATCACTCGAGAGCTCTATAGCTGACAATTAACCAGAAATCCAGGCTCATTTCGATTATTCGGCATCAACCAGTCAGCAATCCCAGCGCTGATATTTCATCATGGTGCGACTCACCCTATGTTTTCCCTCGATGGCATATCCTAACGATACTTTTAGAACTAATTCCTATGGCGCACTTTTTCACAGGGTCCCTCTGGATGGATATCTACCTCGCACACCTGAGGGTCAGTCTGGATCCCCACTTCCATCTCAACTTCTTGAACTGACGTCATTTGGCACTTTCAGAGTAATATGCAACACATCTTGCCTTCTCTATGGATGAACACGGCCAGCGGTGTACTTTGCAGTGGGCCTGAAGGCCCTTATGTCTCCCTTACCAATGTTCTACTCGGACCTATTGTTGTTCCTCGCACTGTCGACATGTTGAAGGACGATACTTCCTTCCGGTTCTTCAGTAAATTTGGGTCAAGTATGGATGATATTGTAATGGCATGTGCACGATGTAAAGAGAAGATCGCCTATCTCGACGATCTATTCCCAGTCACGACAGACCACGAAACCGAGGATCCTGACCATCCCATTTGGGTTTCACCGACACAGCCATACATCCGCCACCTTTGGAGGAATCCGCCCCGTCACCTCCCGATGAACGTCGTAGGTGGGCTTCGGTTCGACACTATATACTCACCATCACTGGAGGCTGTCGCGAAAAGGCCGCGGGGAACTGGTTCGTTATCGTGGTGGGAGAACTATGTTGGCAGGGGCTTCGTAGATCAAACAGCACTTGATGGGGGGTTGATGCGGTAAGTAATATCATGGCTCTGGTGTTTGATTTGGGCTCAAGCGTTCACAGTTTCAAGTTTGATCCGACTCGCTGGGGGGAGTTTTATCCTGAGGCAGAGTATGATCGGTGGAACGAGTGGTTAACCTTCATGTTTGATCCGACTCAACGGGGGGCTTATCTTAGGCCAAAGTATGATCTGTGGAAGTTCAGGGGCGAGTGGTTATCACAGTCCTGCCACATTTTTGACACTCTTGATGTAACGGAGGGAGAGCAAAACTTTTGTACGTCCCCTCCTTGTTGGATATGTACTGAATGCTCATCGCTCTCCCTACCATCAGTTATCATTGATCCCCCAGACCTGAAGATATGTGAATCCACATGTCAATATGAATGCCTTGGAGCATTCTTCAACCTCTGCGATGGCAAACCCCCTATTGAAGAAACCCAGCCCCTACCTATATACCTTTTCCTTCATCCCCTCCCTACGACAATATCGGAACTTGTGTCCTGGTTTGAAGGACACTTTTACTTTTGGTCTTTTGATGAGACCGGTCGATGTGAGATGTCAGAGGAGGAGTGCGAACGGTGGGGGCTCCCAGTGCTCACTTGTACGACATGGTGGAAGAATGACTCTGTTGAGCTACTCTCTTGGCCAACCTCCACCTACACTGCCCTCCGAAACTGGCAAAAGGCTCGTGGCTTTGACCTCACTACCTCCGATTGGGCACTAGAGTTGGGCTATCCTGAGTGGGAGATTATTGGTGCAAGGAAGGATCAGAGTTGGATGAATGGTTTGAGGAAGTTGTTGACATTCAAGGTGAGCTGCTTGTATTGGATAGACAGATTCATGCACTGAATGACACTGATTCAGAAAGTAGGCGGCTCATGGTGGGAAGCCCTTGCGGGGCCAGGAGTCAGTGTACTTGCCCTTGCCGCTGCTTTAGGAATGGTGTTTATTGGACTGTACATGTAATCAATATACGTGTCTTTGAAATAATAGAGTGTAATATGTACTTGTTGTAATGTAATGGGTGAAAGCGCAACCGGAGGACGACAATTTAAGGAATCGATGGACGAGGCAACTTGAAGCGGCAGGCAATTCCTTTGCTCTGACCGCTCCATCACAAAACCCATGACACAACTGCTCTCGTCGAGTCAATCCGCCGTCAAGCAGCCCACTCGATTCTCTCGTAGGCTAGGTTGAAGGTGCGTTTATTCATTCAGCATTCAGACAGAGAGAAATCTCAACCCACGACTTGATCCTACAAATTGGGTCATACCATCGCGATTCAAAATTCAAAATCTGGCTTCTCGCTACGCACACATCCTGCCGCAATTGGAATGACAGACCGAAGAGGAGGGCTAGTTACACGGGGTGCACCCCTTTTTCTTTCCCGGTTGTGTCCTAGTCTCACTACTCCGCTTCTCAGTTGAAGGACCGTCGAAAAGCTGCTTGTAACGTCGTGCTGTAGGCTGGGATATTGGTTCGCTCTGTGGTTCTCTCATCGCTCGAGCCTCTTGCTGACTGTCTGCCGCCATAGAAACTTGAAGGGACACGCGCTTGTTGCTCAGCGTACATCTGGAACATGGATAAGAGATACATTGGTGCGGTTCAAGGTGAGTTGTGTCGACTTTGAATACTAGTTATACAGCTAAAGTGAGAACACGTTTTCTTCTACCGGTCTAGGTTTTATCGGCGAACCTGAAGCCTGAAGAGACAGTTACCTGAATCTGAAAGCCAACCTGTATCTGAGTATACTATCGATCACACAAGTTGCAGCCCGATCAAAGAAATCGACACGTTGGCTACGATATGGGTGGGGAGCCTACTGAATGCTGCCCAGTGTCGAGCTCAACAGACGTCCAGTTTCGTTAGTGGTCACTCACATTCAGACGTCGAGATCTGCGCGTCGCTGTAGATTTTCAATCATGGTTCGCGTCGTTTACTGGCTGAGAAGAGAAGAGAAGGTGTGCCGACAGTTTTCCTCGACTCATCGTCTTTCTGATGACTCGTTCAGCGTATCAATGCCCCGTCAAGTAATTTACAGTGATCCATGACGCGGACGGCTCGAGGTTCGTCTCAACCGAATAATCCTCACATCAAAATTTGGACTAGCAAATGCTCTGAGATGCCACCCATTTCCCTGAATCTCTTTCTCGAGCCTTTCCGTTATGTGTATATCAAACCACACCGAGGGTAAAAGGCGCAACCGCACATACTTGTGAGCTTTCGACTATGATCCGAATCGTTAAAAGACAGATTTCTGTCGGTCACTTATGGCTTTGCTTGCAGCGGCCTATACTGCCTTTTGGGATCAAAGGCTCACATATTGGGTACGCAGAGTAGCCGATTCAAGGGGTTATTGGAGCGAGGTTGGCTTGGGCTGGTCAAAGGTTGAGGTAAGTGCGTCCCATGCACTCGATGCGCGTTGTGTATTCACTGATTGATATCATCTGGATCCGCGCAGGACAAGCAAGTACTGTCACAGTTCGCAGTGGAAGGCGCGTTCAGCGCGTTTAAATTGGGTCGTAGGAGTACATGCTACTATGTACGTCAGTTTAACCATGTAAACTACACAAGTCCAATAACACGATGTGATTGTATCATGAGTACCTACAACGTTCTAATATCAGCTCGCACCGAAATTGAGAACTAGCGTTATGGAAAGCCTACTGCATAATAAGCTCCACGGTTGTGTTTCAGCCAACAGGCTTTCAGCTTCGTAGCTGTGTTGACGAGGGGCGAACAGTTGCTGGTCAATTTATCCCTTGATGCGAGTTTAGTAGGTTACTTTGACGGTTCATTTCCAATGTTCTGTGTAGTTCAGGTTGGGGTTTGCGAGAGATCTAGAGTCGAGTTATGAGGAGGTACTCTGGCATGAGCTTGATAAGTAAATAAAAAATCAAAAGTACAACTTGCGGCTGATCCTTGTATGTACCGGCTACGATGCTGCTCTTGCGCTTAATTCCTTTTTGGAGGCGACATATAGAATTGTGTTCTTCTCGATGGTCCTTGGGGTTGGATTGTTGTTGCCGACATTCAGCTTTATGGGGGCTCCGGCGAGTGTATCTTCGAACTGGAGGTTCCGTTTGGGTGAGTAATGAGGAAGGCCTATAGGAGGGTCACCAAGCACGTACCTATGCCGTTCCCAATCAAATTGATAGTCTCTTGAGCTAAGTCACGAACCGCGAAAGGGTCTATAACAAATAAATGACATTATAATCCTTTGAGATAAAAGCCGCCGTTTCCGCACCTTGCGCTCATTCAGTAGAATTAACAAGACGTGTCGAGAAAGTATTCATGAATAAATTGAATGGGTGTTCTGTCAAAGGTGATCGTCATGGTCAAGATGCTGCAGCTGGTGAACTGTCATTTATCGCGCGTCTAAACTCTTTCTCCTCACGTCGATGTTCTGTTGGTGAAAAATTCAAAAAAGGTACGATCCTTTCAATCAAATTTGTCGGCCTCCTGTACTAATGCAATACGACTTGACTAGCAAGCGTCTTCCGCTCTCTTCCAACCACCTCGCAAAGTCTGTCCGGGATTGGATGAACTTATCATAGAGCGACACTAGCCTGTGAGTGTATCATTGGACTTCCTTGCTACACTTGTCCTGATTCTCGTCCCTCTTCATCAAGTTGGTACCATTCATCCAATCTGTCATCAAAAGCATTCAGTTCTTGAGAAGCTTCGAAGACTCGATCCTCGTCTCATGGCGGCTATCTTGGTCAACTTGGGAATTTGGGCATCAGAAGGAACTTGAATTATGCCTTACGCTCTTAACCATCTGACTCCCGTCTTTCTTCATCGGAAGCAACGTTCACATCACAATTCATCTCATCTCGACGTCTACAATTGCAGAACAGGATCTCTCTCACGCGATGCGGCTACTTTGGATGGGACTCTTCCACGCAATTTCGGGCCATCGGAATTTCACAGTTTCAGTAACATCCTTCGCTCACAAGTACCATTACTTGCCTGCAAAGAGTTTTGGGTTGGGTGAGTTATGATCCCCGAGCTCAGCGATACAGAGAACTGACGGATTTACAAGCCCGAAAGATTCATGTTCGGTCATTCTCGACGGACTAGTTTGCAGGTGGTGCTCTGGGGTCGGGTCAAATGCTGGATGTGACGATTCACGAGCGAAACGACGGGAATGTCAAAGGGTGTAATAAATGACGGAATACCTTTCATCGCTGGAGGAAATAGTGATAGCGTTCGGCAGATTTGGAAATAGGAATGATATGCCTCGACTGCTCTTCCAAGCGTGCCGTCAAGATTTTGACTTTGGGAACTTGGAAGAGGAACATTGTGAGTATTCGTTCACGCTACAATTTTCTATCTTCTTCTGACGGGCTCATTCCAGAGTTCACGCACGAATAAGCCTTTCTGTAGCAATGTACCATGACTCAGGCTTCTGGACCCGAAGTCATATCACGAAGATATGAGCCTGAAGAAGCTTGTCTAGTTCGTCTCCCAACCCATATTTCACGGTCCAAGTACTGATCAACTACGGCAGTAGCACTTGAACTTGGAGGCGTATTCTGTTTTTGGAGACAGGGATATGAGAGATGCGATGTTAAGCAGGACGACGTAGTATGTTGAATATTCGCTCCTACACCAGCTCGCTCAATTCGCTTCAAGAACCTGCCTATGAATACAAGCATGCGGGAGGAATGGTTCTCACCTCATTTGCTATCACGAAGATGGAAGCACGTACCGCTGCGAGGGTGAAGTGCTGAACGTGAAGGCAGACACCAGCGTAGATATGGAGGTAAGCTCGTTCTTCTACGAGATTAAATCTGAACTTTCATACCAACTAGAACTTGAAGGCTCTCGTCTACTTCCCCTTCTTCCAGCATGGTCGGCCGTTTCAGGATCAAGCGCCATCCGTCTCAGTGTTGACATCTGGGTTGATAGAGGCGACATGTGAGTATGATTTTCGTCATCTTTACAATATTCAATGCTTATTTTTTTCGTTCTCCAGTAGTGCCACGCACTCGTATCAATTTCTTCAAGTCATGCAGCATCAAGGCGAACGGTGTAGTGCTCACTCTTATGCATAAATACTGTATGTGGATTTGAAGCGGTATAGGTTAGCTCAAGCGCTCATTGCATCGTCTCATTGCAGCTGATCCTCGATTAACAGACATGGTGACCATGGACTGATACCAGCAGGGAAAACACTGGTATCAATCCACATAACTCACAAACCAACGGCACCGTGATCCCCTTCCTTACCAAAATCAACACTGTTCCATTTTCACCGTCTGATAGCAAAAATCCTGGCGGTCAACCTCTATCAAAGTCGCACTGAGGTCCAGCATTTGTACAAGTTAACCGCGAAGAAGGACCGGAACAATGTCAAGATCAACTGGTTGCAATCGTTCGTTATACACGAAGATAGATTATAGGGTTTGGAGAGCGAAATTAACTGGTAAAGATATTGGATAGGTTACGGTGAGTGATAGTCAAGTTCTCAGTAAATCAGCGTCAACTAAGCAAATTCCAGACATACAAAGTACCATTGATCATCGACAGAATGCACATTCTTATTCCGTTAGGCTCTGGAAGAGACGAGCCAGACAGTTATGGCTCCATCATTCACTATTTTGGGAACCCTGTGCACGGACCCCAGCGGCGTACAAAGGCGAAAGGTACTTGATGAGCTTGATTTGAATGGTGCGCCTTTTACTTTGACGCTCACTACCAGTTTTCGCTCATAGATATGTTGTTGCAGAAAGGCGGTACCCGGTTCGCATGTTGATTGACGCCGACACCCTATTGCCCCATGAATGGTTAGCATCCAATCAATTCATCGAAACTCGCGTTGAACAGCATTCAAAATGCTGTAGGCCCTTGTATTCCCCACGAAGCATCTTGACTTCTTACCACCACCACTCGCTCAACCGTACCCGAAGCTGAAAATGAGTTTCACCAACTCATTACACACCCTCATCACCGGCAAAAATGCCTTGAATCACGTTCACGGGCATCAAGTAAATGGCACAATCAATGCGGGGACCGTCAATTTTAATGCTGGACAGGCGGTGGCGAAGCGTACTGAGTATGACGAGGTCAGTGTCACAGCAGATGGGGCGGCCTTTCAGTTAGCTGACAGTGGGTCTTCACAGTTTGAATACATTAAACGCGGTCATTTCACAAGTGTTGAGGACTTGGGATCTATAGATCTCGTTAATTGGGACTGGAAATGGCGAAATGGGGGGCCCATTGTACGACGCAAGGCCCGGAAAACGATATGCACTGTCGAAATTATTGATCGGAAGAGCAAATTCACTGCTATGTTCTATGAAGGGAAAGACGCATACAGGTTTTGGAAAAATGATCTTCAACGGCTTTCACGGATAGAGTAAGCTCTTATCTATCGCTCGAGAGCTCTAGTTCTGACAGTCAACCAGCAATCCAGGCTCATTTCGACTATTCGGCATTAATCAGTCGGCAATCCCAGCGCTGATATTTCATCATGGTACGACTCACCTTATGTTTTCCCTCAATGGCATATCCTAATGATATTCATAGAACTAATTCCCCTGGGGCACATTTTCACGCAATCGATCTGGATGGGTGTCTACATCCAACATCTGAGTGTCAGTCTGGATCTTGCTCCCGTCTCAGCTTCTTGACCTGACGTCGTTGGGCTCTTCCAGATTAATATAGGATGCAAAGAGACCGCTTTATGGATTGACACGGCCAGCGGTGCGCTTTTCAGCGGGTCTGATGGTCCTTATTTCTTTCTTTACAAGACTGCAAAGAGATCTATTGATGTCCCTCGCACTGTCGACATGTTGAAAGACAGCACTTCCTTCCTCTTCAGCGATTTCGGGTCGAGTGTAGACAATAGTGTATTGGCGTGTGCATATTGGACTGCGAAGCCCACCTATCTCGACGATCTATTCCTAGTCACGACAGATCACGAAACCGAGGATCCCGACCATTCTGCTTGGACTTTAGCGACACATCCCCACATCTGCGGCCTTTGGAGGAATCCGCCTTATCATCTCCCGATGAACGACATAAATGAGCTTCGGTTCGATACTGTATACGTACCATCACTGGGGGCTGTCGCGAGAAGGCCGCAGGGAGCTGGTTCATTATGGTTTTCTTGGGACAGAAAGGGTCTTGTAGATCATACAGTGCTTGACGGAGGGTTGACGCGGTAGGTAACATTTATGGTTCCTATGTTCAATTTGGGCTCAAGCATTCACAGCTTCAAGTTTGATCCGACTCACGGGGGGAAAGTTTATCTCGTGACAGATTGTGATTGGTGGAAGTTCTGGGGCGAATGGTTATCACAATCCTGCCGGGTTTTTGCTGGTCTTGATGTAAGGGAGGGGGAGGAAGAATTGTGTATGTCCCCTCTCTGTTGGATATGTTCTGAACACTAATCACTCTCCCTACTATCAGTTATCATTGATCCGCCTGGACTGAGAATACGATCCACCCCACGTCTTGCATATAAACGCCTGGCAGCACCCTTCAACTCCCGTTACGGCAAACCCCTCGTTGAAGAAATCCAGCCCTCACCTATATACCTTTTCCTTCGTCCCTTCCCCATGAAAATATCAGAACTTGTGTCATGGATGAATGGACACTTCTACTTTTGGTCTTTTGATGAGACCGGTCAATGTGAGATGTCAGAGGAGGAGTGCGGGCAGTGGGGTTTTCCGGTGCTCACTTGCACAACATGGGTTCAGAATGGCTCTGCCAACCTAATCTCTTGGCCAACCTCCACCTACACTGCCCTCCGAGACTGGCAAAAGGCCCGAGGCTTTGACCCCACTACCTCTGATTGGGCACGAGAGTTGGGCCGTCCCGAGTGGGACATTATCGGCGCAGAAAAGTCTAACATCAGTTTGAGGAAGTTGTTGACGTTCAAGGTGAGCTACTCGCATTGGATGGTCAGATTCATGCACTGATTCCCAGAAGACAGTAGGCAGCTCGTTATGGGAAGCCTTTGCAGGATCAGGAATCAGTGCATGTGGGCTTTAACAGACGCTTATTGGATTGCATATGTATTCTATGTCAAACAATGGAGTATATTGCATACATACTTGTTATTATAAATGTACATGGGCATTGTAATAGATGCGGAAGACGATGAGTAAAGGCAAGCGGCTAGGATGCGGCAGGCAATTTCCTTTGCTCTGACCACCACGACCACACACCAAGCTGTTCACAGAAGGAAAGGCCAGTTCAATTGGGATGAAGATGCGTTTCTTCTTCTCTTACTGTCAATATTCAGACTCAGACTCTACTTGCTTGCCACGCGCAGAGAACAATGCGAGCCAGATCAGGCGACAGTGAAAGCAATCGAATTGAGGCTGTCAGAGTTTTCCCAAACCTCTTGACAACTCTTCGTTTCCCCAGTCACACATCGGCCTAGCTCGCCATGCTTTCTTGAGAAAAGGCGATTGTCGGTCACGCATGTCCTTTCTGTCTCGCAGTCTCATGTTATTCAATCTCAGAAGAACTTTGACTTGTAGTCTTGGAAAAAAAATCGTTACAAGTCCCAGCTTGCTACATTTCCTGAAGTCAATACTGGCAACGTCCAATTATCCACGAGCCGCTGTGCTCGCTCTCACTTCCAACGTCATCCTCTCTTCCCGACCGCCACCATGCTCTCTACGTCCTTCACAAACGACTATCATCCCATAAGATCTGTACGAGTTCTGGGCGCGAAGGAGGGCGAAATCATAAAGTTGAAATAAATAGGTTATGGTTACAAGGTGAGTTGTAGATCTGCATATATTGGTGAGCCAAATGAACAATATCCCGCACAGGTAGCCGAGCAATCTCAGTCTCAAGGAACGTAACACAATCACACTTTCATCGTCGCTACCACGACAGTGAGTCCCATACAATCTTTTCCAGTACTCTTTAACGTGTGTCAAAAGTATCAGGAACCATGTATCACGTACAGCTTGTGTGAACTCATAGTCATTGAGGGTTCGTATCGGCTTCTTTCGCTGCAGCCCCATTACTCATAGATCGGGTACGTCTCCCGCTTGATCCATGCAGGTTACGTCTCGCTAATTTCGCTTTTCGAGGTTTTCCATACCAATACCATACCATACTATTTCACATTCGTTCGAGCGGATTAGCAAGGCGACCGTGCAGTAGTATCGGCGTAAATGGTATTGGGTAGAAACGAAGTGGGCAGAGCGAGAGGAGTATGGGTGCAGTGGTGTAGATTGTAGCATATGTCGTCTATCCACATTGTGTCCTATCTAGTCATATAACGGTAATAGATTGGTTTCTATTCGCAGCTCCGGTGAAAACCAATGATATCAAGCCCATTAAGATACATACAATAATTTATGAATAACCTCGTCACAGAGTATGCCTCGATCTCCCTAGGAGCCCCGAAGAACCGGCTGCGTTAGGTTTGAAATTCGTACCACCCCTAGCGTCGGCAACGAGTCGTCAGAAAAGAATCATGAAGCAAAACAGGCTCTCCTGATCTTATGCATAGAGGTTCAGTGAGAGAACCAACTGAATGGAGGTTTCAATGGTTTCTTACCAGCTGTCTACTTCCACGAGACACGCATGATCCCTCTCCCGACGCCGACGATCTACTCCCAAATTGTTACTACATTCGCACCCCGTTTCTGAATAGCCCGAACGAATTCTGTGACACCACCACCTACACCAAAGCAGAAAATCTTGGCTGCGACAATGCACAGGAACAGTGACGGCGATGACGTTCCTAGCTGCTCGTCTGGATCGGAGCCCTTGTAGGCGGATTGCGTTGGGTTACGAGCGACGGTTGACTATCCGTTCTATAGATCGTCTCTGAGGTGACGACGACATCGTACTTTCCGCCGGACTTTTCCAGACCACGCTCAGAGAAGAATCGCAGGGTAAGATGGCGCTCATGAAGAGACAACTCGGATGCGGCTTTGAGTTCGGGCGTTATTGGAAAGTCTGCGGGTTGAGAAGTATCAGGAGATGGAAGAGAAAAGATAGAGCAAAACTGATACCAAGAGAGAGGACAACATTTGGGAAGGTGACCAAATCCGATGCGACGTGTTATAGTCCCAAAGGTGAACTTCCGTTGGCTTGTCTTGGACTGGCAAACTGAATAGCTCATTTAGAAGGTACACAATGGGAATCACTGTACCGCAGCCGATCTACATGTATTGTATTAAAAGGTTGTTTCATGGAAATGAAGGAATCGTCAACGTACCTCCAGCACACGTTTCCCTCAATTGTAAACCCTTCATTCTCGTTTAGCCTACCCAGGTAATCGATAGCATCAAGACTGCACTCCCATGTCTTCAAACCACCTTCGTACATGCCCGGTACTAGATCAGGAGGCTGATTGATGAAAGCCAAGGCCTTAACTGAATCGAAAACTCTCTTTAACCTGATCTTCAGGTACACCGTGACCTGTTCCTTTGGAAACGAATTGGAATCTCGCCATCGAAGAGACCTCTCTGCACTAGGCTTGTATTCTTCCCAGGAGATAAAAGAATTTGAACCGGAGAATATAACATTTGTGGAAGTAGAGCATCTAACTATACTTTTGATATCTGTGAAATTATACAGAATTGAGCCATGAAGAAAAAGGCATACGCAACAGCGATAGCTCTTGGAGATGTCCCTGAGCAACCATATTTTGTAATCGGTCTCTTCAGAGAATAGCATGTGGACCGGTCTTCTCGTCAATTCCCTCAATGATGAAGTTAAACCTGAAACTCATCGCGGTAAGTATGCAGCCAAGGGTAAACAGAGCCAAGTACGCCTTACCTGATGGGCTCTTCGGGACCAGTCAATAGGCACGGCGCATCTGCTCACCAACTGTGCCAACTGACTGAGGCTCCGTAGCTTATGGCCCTCGTTATTGGTTCCCCACTTCCACAACAGGCCAGCTTCTCGCGAACGCCTTTCAATAGCCTACAGTATATTTGGGTAGATGGTGTACAGCCTATAGCGTCCATAGGAACGTGATGGGGTGGACCCCGTCAAAGGCGCTCCGAGCTCGAGGTGCAGATCCTTGGACCTCCAACCAAAGCTTTATGGTAAAGATGAGCAAAAAGTATTAATTGTGCAAGTGTCGAGAGAAAGTAAGAGGAGGCACAAGAATGTGAGACTGAGATGCCGAACGGATGGGCCAAGCTCAAGTCTGGGTTTCTGCAAGCATCCAACAAATTGAGCACACCACGTCCACCCGTTATCCAGATGGATAAAGGCTCACCGCTGATAAGAGAACTTGTTTCCGCATTTCCAGTCAGTTCAGTCAACGCCATTTCTACTCGGCTAGACTACTCACAGCATGCGCATTACTTCCATCATACTGTGCACTTGGACAGAACGATGAAAATCAGAGCTGTATTTCAGACTGGATGTAAAAGGATAAAGGAAGGTAGACACTGAGGTGACAGTAGAAGTCAGAGCCTGGAACCGGATAATGGTTGCAACCTTGCTGCCGCGACCTCTTATATCATTACTGTCACCACGCTTCAAGAGCCGATCACTATACACACGTATTATGCACCTTGGAGAGCATGGAATCAACTGGTGAAGACATTCGAGGGTTATGGTGAGTGATTGTCGAGTTCTCGGTGAAGGGAGTGCTTACTCAACCAGTAGTACCCGAACCAACTCTAGGCCTACAAAGTACCAGTAATAATCAAGCTACAGGCCGCAAAATGCACGATTTGGTTCCGTTGGGCTCTTGAAGGAACGAGCCAGACAGTTACAGCTTGTCGTTCACGATTTCGGGAACCTGTGCATGGACTCCAGCAGCGTACAAAGGCAAAGGCATTGGTTAAGATTGAGACTGGCTTGATTTAAATGGTGCACCTTTTACTTTGGCGCTCGCTATCAAATTTCGCTCAGACATGTCATTGCAGAAAGGTAGTTACAGCGCTGTAGTACCCAGTTTGCATGTTGATTGACGCCGTATGTAACCCATCGTCATCCACGAAAGGTCAGCACTCGATCCGATTCGTTGAACCTCGTGTTGACCAATATTTAGAGTACTGTAGGACCTTGTGTTCCCCACAAGGCATCTTGCCTCTTACCACCACCATCTCGTTCAACCGTACCCAAAGCTGAAAATGAGTTTTAACTACTCATCAGGATTTTCTTTCAGTGGCGAAAACAATTTTGATAATGTTCATGGGCATCAATTCAACGCGCCAATTCATGGCAACGTCGTCTTCAGCGCTGAACAGGCCATGGTAAAGCGTACTGAGTATGACCAGGTGAATATGTCAGTCGTCTTGAGTATCTTTCGTTGTACTAACGGGAGGCTTTCCCAGTTCCGAGAAGTGATACGAGGAGACATGATTCCCGTGAAAGAGTTATATTCTGAAGACCTTTCAACAGGGTGGGACCAGAAATGGCGAAACGGGAAGCCACTCTGTCGACGCAAATCAGCCCAAAGAACAATCTACACCGTTGAGCTAGTCGACCGACAGTCCAAATTCACCGCTATGATCTACGAAGGCGAAGGTGCACACAGCGCTTGGGAAAACGATTTCCGACAATTTTCGCGAACCAAGGAAGCTCTTTCTATCGCTCGAGAGCTCTATATCTGACAGTCCACCAGTGATCCGCGCTCACTTCGATTATTCGGCATTAACCAGTCGGCGGTCCCAGCGCTGATATTTCATCATGGTGCGACTCACCCTATGTTTTCCCCTGATGGTATATCCTAACGATACTCGTAGAACTAATTCCCATGGCGCACATTTTCACGGGGTCCTTCTGGATGGAAGTCTACATTGCATATCTGAGCGTCAGTCCGGACCCCCACTTCCATCTCAACGTGTTGAGCTGACGTCGTTTGGCTCTTCCAGAGTAACATGGGATGCTACGAGCATTCTCTATGGATGAACACAACAAGCGGTGTGCTTTTCAGTGGGCCTGAAGGCCCTCCTTTCCCCCTTTATGAGGACGCGGACAGATCTATTGTTGTCCCTCGCACTGTCGACATGTTGAAGGATGACACTTTCCTCCGGTTCTTCAGCAAATTTGGGTCGAGTGTGGACAATAGTGTATTGGCATGTGCACAAGGGAGTAGGAAGTTCACCTATCTTGACGATCTGTTCCCAGTCACGACAGACCACGAAACCGAGGATCCCAACCGTTCCGCCTGGATTTCACCGACATATCCTTATGTCCGCCGCCTTTGGAGGAATCTACCCCGTCGCCTCCCGATGGACAATATAGGTGGGCTTCGGTTCGGTGCTGTATACTCACCATCACTGGGGGCTGTCGCGAGAAGACCGCAAGGAGCTAGTTTGTTGTGGATGTTATTGGAGGATGATAGGAGGGGCCTCGTAGATGAAACAGCGCTTGATGGGGGATTGACACGGTAAGTGATATCATGGTTCCTGTCTTTAATTTGGGCTCAACCGTTCACAGCTTCAAGTTTGACCCGACTCACGGTGGGGGGAGGGTTTATCTGCAGGCAGAGTACGATTGGAGGAAGTTTTTGGGCTGAGTGGTTATCGCAATCCTGCCAGGTTTTTGACACTCTCAATGTGATGGAGGGGAGGGAAAGCTTTTGTGCGTCCCCTCCCTGTCAGATCTGTTCTGAATACTTATAACCCTCCCTACCATCAGTTATCATGGATTTCCCAGACCTGAAGATAAGATCCACCACACGTCAATATGAAAGCCTTGGAGCATTTTTCAACCTCTGTGACGGCAAACCCCCTGTTGAAGAAACCCAGCCCCTGCCTATATACCTTTTCCTTCGTCCCCTCCCTACGACGATATCGGAACTCGTGACATGGATGAATGGACAACCCTACTTTTGGTCTTTTGATGAGACCGGTCGATGTGAGATGTCGGAGGAGGAGTGCGAGCGATGGGGGCTCCCAGTGCTCACTTGTACGACACTTTGGAAGGATGAATTTGTTACGCTGTGGTCATGGCCGACCTCTACCTACACTGCCCTCCGAAACTGGCAAGAGGCCCGAGGCTTTGACCCCACTACCTCCGATTGGGCACAACAGTTGGGCTATCCCGAGTTTGAGATCATTGGTAAAAGGAAGTCCACTGCCAGTTTGAGGAAGTTGTTGATGCTCAAGGTGAGCTGCTTGCATTGGATGGTCAGATTCACGCGCTAATTCTCAGAAGACAGTGGGCGGCTCATTATGGGAAGCCTTTGTAGGATCAGGAATCAGCGCATGTGGGCTTTAACAAATGTTGTTTATCGGATTGTACATGTAATCTATGTCCGTGTCTTTGAAATGGTGGAGTGTAATACGTGCTTTACTTGTCGTCAATGTACATAGGCATTGTAATAGATGCGGAAGACGATGAGTACGTAAAGGCAAGCGGCTAGCTGAGCATGCGGCAGGCAATTTCCTTTGCTCTGACCACCACGACCACACACCAAACTGTTCACAGAAGGAGAGGCCAGTTCAATTGGGATGAAGGTGCGTTTCTTCGTGTCTCTTGCTGTCAATATTCAGAGTCAAACTCTACCTGCTTGCTACGCGCAGCGAACGGTGCGAGCCAGATTGGGCGACAGCGAAAGCAATTGAATTGAGACTGTCAGAGTCTTCCCAAATCTCTTGATAACTCTTCGTTTTTCAGTCACAAACTAGCCTAGCTCGCCATTCTTTCTTGGGTTCCTGGGAAAAGAAGATTGTCGGTCACGCATGTCCTTTCTCTGTCTCGCAGCCTCGACGTCATTCAATCTCAGAAGGACTTCGACCTGTAGTAGCAACCCTTCTCAAAATCTTTACAAGTCCCGGCTTGTTACATTTCCTGAAGTCGATACTGGCAACGTCCATTTAATCACGTCACAAAGCTGCCGTGCTCGCTCTCGCTTCCAACGTCATCCTCTCTTCCTGACTGCCACCATGCTCTCTACGTCCTTCACAAGCGACTGACTACCATCCCATAAGATTTATCCGAGTTCTGGGTGCGAAGGAGGGTGAAAGCATAAAGTCGAGATAAACAGGTTATGGTTACAAGGTGAGTCGCAGATCTGCATATATTGACGAGCCAAACGAACAATATCCCGCACAGGTGGTCGAGCAATCTCAGTCTCAAGGAATGTAACGCAATCACACTTTCGTCGTCGCTACCATGACAGTGAGTCCCATTCAATCTCTTCCGGTACTCTCTGACGTGTGTCAAGTTAGCAGGAACCATGTATGATATCGCGTACACCTATAATTGCTCGAGTCCATAACCATCACATTCAGGGTCCGTATCAGTTCGTAGTCTCGTTACTGATAGACATTCTAGATAACCACAAGCCGGGATGGCACTGTTGTGACTCACATAGTCTAACTTATTGCGCACATCGCTCGTTTGATCCATGCAGATGAACCTTGCTGATGCTTCACTTCTGGGTTGTCCATGCCGGTACAAGCACTACTATACAATTTCATATTCATTCGAGCGGATCAGCAAGGCGACCGTTGCAGTAGTATCGGCGTAAATGGTATCGAGTAGATACAAAGTGAGCAGAATGAGGAGAGTATGGGTGTAACGGTGCAGATTGTAGCATATATTACTGTGTCCTATCGAACCATATAGAGGTAATACATTGGTTTATATTCGCGGATCTGGTGAAAACAAACGATATCGGGCCCATTAGAATACATACAATACTATGAACAACCTCTTCGGAGGGTTATGCCTCGATCTCCCTAGGAGAGCCCGAAGAACCAGCTTCGTTAGGTGCCTGCCGAGCACCGGCGACGAGTCCTCAATGGACCAAAACAGCTTTCCCGATCCTACGCATAAGGTTTCAATAATTTCTTAACATACATTGCTGTCTACTTTCACGAGACACACATGATCCCTCTCCCAACGCCCACTCCCAAACTGTTACCACATTCACACCCCGTTTCCGAACAGCCCGAACGAATTCCGTGCGCCAAAGTAGATAATCTTGGCTGTAACGATGCATAGGTACGGTGACGGCGACGATGTTCCTAGCTGCTCGTCTGGATCGAAGCCTTTGCAGGCGGACTGCATGAGGTCGATAAGTGACAGTTGACATATCCGTTCTATAGATCGTCTCTGAGGTGACGACGACATCGTACTTTCCGCTGGTCTTCATGAAGAGACGACTCAAATGCAGCTTTGAGCGTTATTGGAAACTCTGCAGGCTCAGAGGGATCAGGAGGTGGAAAAGTGCTGGCGCCTTTGTCCGTCTCATCCTCATTTAGTACCAAAGTATTGCGAAAGGCCGCTAATGGCGACGATGAATCTATAGCAAGAATGAGCAACCGAATGGCAAAATATAGATCAAAACTGGCACCAAGAATGATGATAACATTCGGGAAGGTGACCAAATCTAACGCAGACGCGTTATAATCCCAAAGGTTATCTTCTGTTGGCTTTTCTTGAACTGGCGAACTGAATAGCTCATTTAGGAGGTTGTTTTGTGGAAATGAAGGAATCGTCAGCATACCTCTAGCGCACGTTCTCCATCGATCGTAAGCCCTTCGTTCTCGTTCAGCCCACTCAGGTAATCGACGACATCAAGACTATATCCACATGTCTTCAAACCACCTTCGTACATGCCCAGCACTAGAATAGAAAGCTGATCGATGAAAGCCAATGTATTAGTTGAATCGACAACTGTCTCTTTAACCTCATCTTCGGGTATACCTGTTCCTTCGGAAATGAGCTGGAATATCGACAGGGAAGAGGTCTCTCCGCACTAGGCTTTCATTCTTCCCGGAAGATAAAGGAAATTGAATCGGCAAACATGATATCGCGAAGTCAGTGCAACTTGCTGTACCACTGATATCTGATATGATGCAGAGTTGAGCCATGGAAGAGAATGCGTACGAGATGCGACAGCGATAACTCTTGGAAAGATTCCCGAGCAACCGTACCCTATAATTGGAGAGTCTCTTCAGAGCAGAGAGAATGACATGTGAACATGTGGACTAGTCTCGTAGATTTCCTCGACGTTGAAGTTGAACCTGAGACTCATCGCGGTAAGTATGCAGCCGAGAGTAAATAGAGCTACGTATACCTTACCCGATGGGCTCTTTACTATTAGAGCCCGTCAATAGGTGCGGCGGATCCCACCTGCTCACCAACGGTGCTAACTGACTACTCCGTAGCTTATGACCCTCGTAATTGTTCTTCTCGAGTTCCCCATTTCCACAACAGACTAGCGTCTCGCAAACGCCTTTCAACGGCCTGCAGTAGATTCAAGTAGACGATGTATAGCCTATAACGTCCATAGGAACTCGACGGGGTGGACTTCGTCAAAGGCGCTCCAAGCTCGAGGTATGGACCCTTGGACCTCCAACCAAAGTTTTGTGGTAAAAACAGGCGAAAAGTATCGATTCTGCAAATGCCTATGTCACAACATGGCACCAAAGAGAAAATAAGAGGAGGCGCACCGTTGTGGAAGATTACAGTCGGTCTGTATGACTGATTGGTACCGAACGAATGGGGTCGAGCTCAAACTTGGGTTTCTGCAAGCATTCAACAATTTTAGCACACCATATCTACTCGGTATCCAGATGGGTAGAAGCTCACCACCGACGAAAGAACTTGTTTCCGCGTTTCCAGGTCAGTTCAGTCAACGTCATTCAAAGCATGTGCGTTGCTTTCATCATACCGTAAACTGGGATAGAAATATAAGAAATTAGAATTATAGGTTCGGACTGGTTGTAAAAGGGATAAAGAAAGGTGGACAGTGAGGCGACTGGTCACGACCTTGAAGTCGCGAATCTCTTGCATCACTACCACCACCACACTTCAAGAGCCGATCCTTATACACGCAGATGGATCGAAATGCACACGCTGGAGAGTATGGAATTAACTGGGAAAGGCATTCGAGGGTTACGGTGAGTGGTGATCGAGTTCTCGGTGAAGCAAGTAAGTACTTACTCAACAAGTAATACCCGAGCTAATTCTAGACCTACGAAGCATCAGTAATAATAAACCTGCAAGCTACAAAATGCACGATTTGGTCCCATCGGGCTCCGGAAGAAACGAACCAGACAGTCACAGCTCGGTCATTCACTATTTTAGGAACCCTGTGCACGGACTCCAGGAACGTACGAAGACCAAAAGTACTTCATGAGATTGAGACTGGCTTGATTTAAATGGCGCGCTTTTTCCCTTGACGCTCGCTGTCAATTTTTGCTTACAGATATGTCCTGACAGAAATTTCAAGGCAGTACCAAGTTGATTGACGCCGACACTGTATTGCCCCGCGTTGATTGACGTTCAAGATGCTGTAGGACCTTATGTTCCCCACAACGCATCTTGACTTTTTGCCATCATCGTCTCGCTCAACCGTACCTGAAGCTGGAAATGAGTTTTACCAACTCGTTGCACACTGTAATCACGGGCGAAAATACCTTGAATCACGTTCATGGGCATCAAGTGAACGGCACGATCAATGCAGAGACCGTCAATTTTAATGCTGGTCAGGCGGTGGTGAAGCGTACTGAGTATGACGAGGTGAGCGTCACGGCAGATCTAGCAGCTTTTCAGTTAGCTAACAGCGGGTCTTCACAGTTTGAATACATTAAACGCGGTCATTTCACAAGTGTTGAGGACTTGGGGTCTATAGATCTTGTTGATTGGGACTGGAAATGGCGAAATGGGGAGCTTATTGGACGACATAAGGCCCGGAAAACGATATGTACTGTTGAAATTATTGATCGGAAGAGCAAGTTCACCGCTATGTTCTATGAAGGGAAAGATGCACACAGGTTTTGGGAAGATGATTTCCGACAATTTTCACGGATAGAGTAAGCTCTTATATATCACTCGAGAGCTCTATATCTGACAGTCAACCAGAAATTCAGGCTCATTTCGACTATTCGGCATTAACCAGTCGGCAATCCCAGCGCTGATATTTCATCATGGTGACTCACCTCATGTTTTCCCTTGAATGGCGTATCCTAACGATTCGTAGAACTAATTCCTCTGGCGCACATTTTCACGAGGTCTTTCTGGATGGATATCTACATCGAATATCTGAGGGTCAGATCCCCACTCCCGTGTCAACTTCATGAACTGATGTCATTTGGCTCTTCCAGAGTAACATGGGATGCTACCAGACTTCTCTATGGATTGACACGACCAGCGGCGTGCTTTGCAGGGGACCTAAAGGCCCTTATTTCTGCCTTTTCACGAATGCAGTCAACGCTATTGTTGTCCCCCCCACTGTCGACATGTTGAAGGAGGACATTTCCCTCCGGTTCTTCAGCAAATTTGGGTCGAGAGTGGATGATGATGTATTGGCATGTGCACAATGGAGTTGGAAGAACACCTATCTCAACAATCTATTCCCAGTCATGACAGACTACGAAACCGAGGATTCCGGCCATTCCGTCCGGATCTCACCAATGCATCCCTACACCCGTGGTCCGCCCCATCACCTCCCTATGAACGACATAGGTGGGCTTTGGTTCGATGCTGTATACTCGCCATCACTGGAGGCTGCCGCGAGAAGACCGCAAGGAGCTGGCTCGTTGTGGGGGCCTTGGGAGAGTCATAGGAGGGGTCTCGCAGATGAAATAGTGCTTGACGGGGGGTTAACACGGTAAGTAATGTCATGGTTTGTGTTTGACTTAGACTCAGGCATTCACAGCTTCAAGTTTGATCCGACTCAAGGGGGGCAGGTTTATCTTAGGCCAGGGTATGGTTGGTGGAAGTTCTGGGACGAGTGGTTATCACAATCATGCCGGGTTTTTGACGCTCTGAATGTAACGCAGGGGGAGGAAAACTTTTGTATGTCCCCTGCCTGTTGGATATGTTTCGAATACTCATCGCCTTCCCTACCACCAGTTGTCATTCGTCCACCCACACTAGTGATACAATCCACCCCACGTCAATATGAATGCCTTGTAGCACCCTTCAATTTCCGTTACGGCCAACCCCTCGTTGAAGATACCCAGCTCCCACCTATATACCTTTTCCTTCATTCCCTCCCCATGACAATATCGGAATTCGTGTCGTGGCGCAAAGGACGACCCTACTTCTGGTCTTTTGATGAGACCGGTCGATGTGAGATGTCAGAAGAGGAGTGCGAACAATGGGGGCTTCCGGTGCTCACTTTATCCAGCCAGGGCTCCGCTCGGCTGTGGTCATGGCCAACCTCCACCTACACTGCCCTCCGAGACTGGCAAAAGGCCCGAGGCTTTAGCCCTGCTACCTCTGATTGGGCCCGAGAGCTAGGTTATCTCGAGTTGGAGATCATCGGTGCAAGGAAGTCTATCAGTTTGAGCAAGCCGTTGATGTTCGAGGTGAGCTTCTTATATTGGATGGTCTGATTTACGCGCTAACCGACGCTGATTCTCAGAAGAAAAGAAAGTGGGCAGTTCGTGTTGGGAAGCCTTCGCGGGGCCAGGAATCAGCGCATGTAGGCTTGCAGTATTAGGAATGGTGTTTATTGGATTGTATATATTCTACGTCTGTGTAATATGTACTTTACTTGTTGTAGTATACATGGGCATTGTAATGGGTGCAAGCGCAGCCCAAAGGCGACAAGTAAGGACGCGCAAGCGGCAGGCAATTCCGCTGCTCTGACTACTACGACGACGCACCCAACTGTGGGACAGAAGGCAAGGCAGTCCTCTGATCAACTCATGACTACCCTCATCGGGTCGATCCATTGTCGAGCAGCCCGCCCGATTTTTCGTAGGCTGGGTTGAAGGTGGGTTTGTTCGTGTCTCCCGCTGTCCGAGTCAATACTCAGCATTGAGTTAGAAATCTCAACCCGCGACTCGACTTCACAAATCGGATACTACCGCGATCCCAAATTCAAACCTTGTATCTCCTGCCGCGAATTGAGATGATAGACATGGTTTTGAGAGGAGAAGAGGGCAGGCTACACTGTCATGAAGTGTGTTCCCTTTTTTTCTAGTCGTGTCTCACAGTTTCAATCTCACTGACCAACGGCTCTCAGCCTCCTTCTCGCATGAACCATCCGAAGTCGTTACGGCTAGTGCTGGACCCGACGTCAAAGTAGCCAAAGGTGTGGTAGCGCAATGGGATGGAGTTGATGATTCATCCGTGGATGCGGCTGCTCTTGGGAAGAATAGGAAGATCAAGTGAGGTTACGGGGCAGGAAAAGGTGACTTTGACGTTCCAGTGGGAAGTATCGATGCTTATGAAGATGCAGGTTGTTGGGTTGTAATACGGTTCGATTTCTGCATTGTTCATGTCTGAGGCCGCTGGAAACGGCGATGGTAGTGGTGCTGGTTACAGTATTTACTATACATTACCAACATCGCAGCACCATCAGACAAACTGAAGTACATTTACAGACACGATAAATGTTCTATTCAGGCGCTACATTGAGGGTACATATAGCATTTCAAGATATCACAAGTAATATGTTGATACAATCACAGCAAATTAATAGAGATGCTCGCTCGGCTTTCGTCCGAAGTTCCAGGTGATACCCTCGCTAACGACTATTCGGTCGTGGGTGGCTATTCCAGGTGGTCTGGAAAAGCCACACAATGGGGAGTCGTCTTGGAGTTGCCCGCGTTTATCTAGTGGCGAAGACCAGCGGACCACCATGCCCCGATCCCGGAACATTTGTAACCTGCGCGAAATATATTCTGCTCCATTTAGGAAAGTCCCAAATGACACAAACATTTTCTTCAACCTCACATCGTCTGGATCATCACTTGGCCTACACCGTGCCTCAGCGAGTTCTAGCAGAGGTTCCGCGTCTTCCGAAACACAATGCACCAAAGTAATTTCCTCGAGTAGAGGACAAAGAACGTCGGTATGAGTTGCATCGGAGGTAAGCGCACCGACCAAGTCAATGAAGCCAGTGGCAGTGGGATCTACCAGCGACCGGTTCCTGCTCTCTACATACATGGTAAACGCAGAAAGTGAAGGCGTCGAATTAAGAAGGCTTGTGAGACTATCCTCCATTGTTGGAAGATTCACTACGAGGCTCGATAGCGCACAGCCTGAACGTTCCACAAAAGAAACGAAAGGGGAGGTATCGGTGGGCGGTGGAGCGGGAGCAGCGGGGAAAACTTTAAGAGAAAGATGTTTGAGAACCGGTGCAGTGATCGCATCGAAGACCAAGTTCACGGACTCCATTTGGGATGTCGTCGATGGGGCATTCACTTGCCATGGGCTAGCGTGTGGAAATGCAAGAAAACTGAAGTTTGCAGAATGAAGGTATGGGAGAACAACTGGCGACGAAGTAGGTGGGGCAACATGACTGGTGAATCCCAGCCGGATTTGTAGGGTGCACCAATGGAGAGACGTGCAAAGGGAAAGCAACCGTGCAGCCTCGGACGCCGTAATAAACTCCGGGGGTACAGAAAGGCTAAGCTCTGTGAGATTTCCCCAAGGAATCGGTATATCGGAGTGTGGTTCATTGAGATGAAGCACGCGAAGTGAATGTGCGCGTTTGAAAATACCGTGCCATGGATGCACTTGAGTATTTTCTTGGGATCTGAAGGGCCGACCTGGAAGAGCCGACCTGAAGCTCTTCAGTAGGTCCAGGGAACCAAACTTGTATGTCTCCAAAAATTCCCGAACGCAATGAGGAACGATAAGCGATACGCTCCCCCACCGTGCCGAATATGTGAGAAGACATCGAGTAAAATCGAGATATAATGTCTGGAGATCATTCAGACTTTGTTCGTTCCATCCTTCCCTTGTCGAGACCGTCATCTGCGGTGGCATGGTGGCATGGAAGGAGAGTGATAATGGCAGGCCTCCCGCGCGATCTAGCCATAATTTGATTCCGCCTGTCCGAAGTCTCATCAAGGAACGGAAGGATTCAGTTATCGGGGGGATCAGGGGAAATGGAAGTGACACGTGGATGCGATTCCAAAGGCGTGGTGTGTTGACTACAATTTCGTGCCATGACCGACAGATGCCTGTAAGCAGCAATGGTGCTTCTCGAAGGCTGCGTACTGGAAGGTGGTCTTCAGGCAGGCATTGAACAAAGATTTCTCGAAGAATATCGGAGTGAACACGTCGAATGGGAGATAAAAGTGAACGATGGTTGTCAATGAAGGACTGCAGGTCGCCTCGTTGGGCTTGTAACTGTGTTATCTCTTCCTCCAGTGCCCGTAGTTTCTCCTCTGGCTCGCGCAGAATCTGTTTGATTTCCTGGACTTGTTGTGGAGATGGAGCATAATTGGTCCCAAAATTGCGGGAGTAAGGCGATTCTGGAATCATGGTAAAATCCAACTCATGAATACCCAATTCAGCACTCACCTGTGCATGACCATCAGCCATGAGAGTGTTCTGGACCTGATGACTGGAATAATGTAAGCACTGATGGTGGGAGGGGTAACAGAAGCTATCGGTAGTCGGAATCACAGTCATTGCTTCCGCTCTAGGCCCAACCCCAAATTTTACTGAAACAGTTTTTGACGATATATACATAGGTTCAAAATCAAAGAACATATTATTGTACAACCAATAAAATGGCAACAGGAAACCAAGTACTTAGTACAGATAGGCGTCACTGCTCAGCATTCGTTCCCAGCTCAAAGCCGGTTCCAATTGTGTTCGAGTGATACCACAGAGGGGAGAATCATCATAGAGCTCCTCCGGTGGCCGCGACGAACACCAGAGGATCGACATACCTCGATCCCGGAGTCCTTGTAACCTGGAGGAAATAACTTCTGCTTCCTCCAAGAATGTTGTCACAGTCACTAACATTCTTTTCAACTTCACCACCTCTTTATCATAGCTCGACCCACACCGCGCTTCAGCAAATGCAAGTAGAAGCACTACGTCCTCCGGAGCACAGTCCCCAAACGTAACTTCCTCGAGAAGAGGACATAGAGCATCGATATTGGCTAGACCAGGGGTAAGGGCACGTAGAAGATCGATAAAGCCTACGATAGTGGGAGTTTGTCCTAATACACAGTGTAGAGTGAGGTTAGAGAGTTGGGGCATTGAACGAAGAAGGCCTATTAGACCGTCACTCGCCACTGGAAGGTGGAGTTGGAGGCTCGAAAGGACACAGCCAAAACGTTCCACGAAGGAAATTAAAGGGGTTGTATCGAAGAGTAAAGATGGAACGGATCTGGTGAGGCTGATAGAAAGATGGGTGAGACGCGGCGCACTGATGGCATCGAAAACAGCACCGATGGGCTGTGGTGTGGTTATGACAGTGGCCGGAAACCAATACCCATGTATCCTAGGGTTAAACTGGAGGTTTAGAGTGTGAAGATATGGGAGAACTGCTGTGAGATTACCCAAGGTAATTTGATGGTTGACCTTGAATTGGATGTTATGCACTGTACACTGGCGTAGCGATGTGCAATTGGAGAGTAACCGCACTACTTCGGACACCGCAACCTCGCTTTCATAGCATGAAGAGAGGACAAGGTCTGTGATGTTCTCCCATCTAACTGATAAACGGGTGACATACAACTCCTTGAGATGAAGCACATGAAGTAAGGGTGCGCGACTGAGGATTGTGTCCAAAGGATGCATTGGGACTGTGGTCGCTGAAGGGACTCGGGCGCAGATGTCACCCAGATCCGTTGACCTGAGCTCCTGCAGTGCGTTCAACTGGCCGACCTCATATGTTTGTAGAAAATTCCGAATGAAATGGGGAACATTCAGCGATACATTTCCCCATCGTGACGAATATGAGAGGAGGTGCCGAGTAAAATCGAGATAAAGAGTCTTGAGCTCATCCCAGCTCTCCGGCCGTTCAGAATGGTGTATCCATCTCTGCAAACCAGCATGGAATGAAAATGTCAATGGCAGCGATCCAGACCGGCTCAGCCACGACTCCAATCCTTCTTGTCTAGCCTTCACCAATTCCCGAAAGAAATCCTTAATCGGAAATGAAGGAGGTTCTGGAAGGGATATATGGATGCGGTTCCAAAGATGAGGCGTACTAATTGCAATTTCTCGCCATGTCCGACAGATGCCCGTGAGCAGCAATGGCGCTTCGCGGAGGGTACGTACTGGCAGACGGTCATCAGGTAGGCATCGAACGAATACTTCTCGGAGGATATCGATCGGAGTTCGTCGAACGGGAGATAAAAGTGAGCGATGGTTGTCGACGAAAGACTGCAGCTCGTCCCGCTCAGCCTGCAGTCGTGCGATTTCTTCCTCGAGAACCCGTAACGTCTTTTCTGGTTCCAATAAAATTTGTTTGATCCCTTCGACTTCCTTCGGAGATGGTGCATAGTTGGTACCAAACCTATGGAGGAACGGTGACTCTGGCATCATTGTCAAGGTCGGAGGGTACAAGTATGGCAATCGGTACTCACCAATGACACTTGTTACCCCAACAGTATTGGAAGAAATAAAGGTACACGATACCTCATGCTGCTCTTGCTTGTATCGGAAAAATTGTCCGGGAAGAGAAAATCCTAGCAACGTAGTTAGCGCTTTCTGCAAGCCTTCTGAGAAACAGTCAATATTCAGCCAACCTAGATGACTCTGTTCTTCTTATTGCTTTCTCATCTCGAGCCTATACGGTTCCAGCGACATGCTGTTGATATTGTTCATTGCTGATGCTGCGAGTGAAACTGAGTGCCCATGATAATCACCGGCCGGCGATGAATCGCATGAACTATGTACCAGTAGAGGAAGTGACCATTATCTCCATCAATAGCATAGTCAAGCAAGCAAACGGAACGCATAATTGTCTAGCTTATTGGCATACTGATACAGTACTACAAAAAACCTTGCGAGATATGTATCTACGTCTTGCACTGGTATAAATTTTCGCATCGAGTGATCTCGATACTGTCTAGTAATCTCTATATCTAGTAACTATGATCGCCGATCGGGACTGATTCTTCCCTGGAAGGGTTCCGGTCGGACTGCAAGGGACGATCTAGCAGAGTACGTTCATCTCGTGGTGAGCTCCACTGAATCCACATTCCTTTCTCCCGCAGACTTTTCAGTCTGAAAGGTGTGTCCGTGTCCTCGATAAACGCGCGGAAGACCACCTTCATGCGTTTCAACGACTTCTCAACGCCGGAATGCTGCGACTGAGAACCGCCACTTGTACCACTCCTTGCCTCAGCAAGAGCTAAGAGGGATGCTGCATGGCAAGGAGAGCATCCCGTGCAAGTGAATATTTCAAGATTTGGACACACCACCGCACTGGTATTCATCGATGACGGGGTGAGCGCATGAAAGAAGTCACTGAGAGGAGCTGGTGATTCCGCTTCTTCTGACCACTCACGAGCAGTCACCCCGCGTATTTTGAGCTCGATGAGCGAGGGTACCTGCTGAAGAGACATTACTACTGCTATGGCTGTAACCCTCAAATCTAGATGGAGACTTGAGAGAGAGCATGCTGAACGTCGAAGGAAGTCAAGGAATGGAAGCCTGTTGAAAGCTTCAGGAAGGAATGCCTGATTCGTAAGGGAGATATTTTTGAGCATCGGTGCAACGATAGCACCAAAAAGGTGCTCGAGCTCAGAGATTACTGCTGACGTTAAACCGGTATATTCGACTCGAACAGAACGGAAACGTATATCGAGAGTATGGAGATATGGAAGCACCACCGGGGTATCCTGTGAGGGCAGGACAGACCCGCGAGAGAGCTGAAGATGTAGCACGCAGCGACGGAGGGACGCGCTAGAAAGGGAGAGGACTTGGATGGCCTGCGATGGCAGTAATTCACCGGGAAATGACGAATTAAGTACCACTTCAGTCAGGTTGCCCCAAGGAATCGGTAATTCCAAGGGTGCTCCAGTGAGATGCAGTACGTGAAGTGAAGGGGAGTGCCGGAAAATAATGCTAAGGGCCTCCCAGGCACCTAGATCCGTAATATAGTCTGGGTTCATCTTGAACTCTTCCAGTAGGGTCAGTTTCCCCACTGACAGCTCCCCCAGAACGTCTCTAACCGCAGGGGTAACAGTCAATGAAAGACTCTTCCATCGTGATGCATATGGAAAAAGAAGGCGAAAAAAATCAGCATATAGCCCCTCGAGCTCAGCTGTGTCGCCATATGTATGTCCACCCCTTTGTCTTCCCCACCCAGGACTAGTTCTAAGCGACAACGTCAAAGGCACCTTCCCTGACCGCTCGAGCCATAACTTCAGACCCTCTGAACTGGTTTGCATCCACGAGCGAAAAAAATTGTTAACTGGCGAAAGAGGATATCGAAGGGATATGTGAATCCGATTCCAAAGACGTGGTGTGCTGATAGCGACCTCGTGCCAGGAACGACAAATGCTAGTTAAGAGAAGCGGCGCTTCGCATATATCATTCGTCGGCAAATAGTCCTCTGGCAGGCATCGCATGAATACCTCTCGAAGAATATCGGTAGAAATTCGTCGAATGGGGGAGAGAAGTGAACGGTGATTATCGATGAAGAATTTCAGTTCCTCTCGTTGTGACTGTAAGCGCGATATTTCTGCTTCGAGGGCCTCTAATCTCTTCTCCGGTTCATCCAGCAGCTCCTGGATTTTAGAGATTTCCTCTGGGGATGGAGCGAAATTGGTTCCGAATCTGTTGATGAAAGGCGATTCTAAGGGTGAGAATTCGATGAGTGATATGGACTCCAGGGCAAGAAAGCAGATTAGAACTCACCTAGATATCCAGGTCTTCCGTGTGCCCCCATTCTAAACTCTGTGGTGAATATCTTGTTTGCTGTCCGTGGAAGGGTGCTAGTCTGCTCGAAAAACCGGGTCCGAAACCACACCTAAATTTACGTCATGTGCAAGTCACGATTTTCGCGAGTTACCGACGCGCGGTGCTTTCAGTCTTCATTCTCCGGCTTTATTACCCTTCAGAATGAGAAGAGCTGCAGAAATTGACAGCAACGTCTTCTTGGAGGTAGTAAGAAGTGAACACGCTGAATAGGAGCCATTTTCAATAGATTTTGATATGGAACAACACATTCACTGAGAAAATCGGCATATTTAGTCCTTCTAGCGGCGGTATGGTATGGTCTTTAAGCATCATGATGGTTTTTAGAGAGCGCATCTCAGCGGTAGCCAGCGAAAACAACATGCACTTTGGGAAATACTGACTACCCGGCGTGATTTCCTGCAGACTCCATCTAACGAGCTTGCGAGTGATTGAGTCTGCCTAGGGGAGACTAGGTGTAAACTCTGGGCTTCGGCGATCAAGCGATGTGTCGCAACATCCTATTCCACCGAATTATAAAATACCATTGTAGCATATACAAATAGAGTATTCAGGCCTTCCATTTCCATTTTCCCTTATCCCTTGCATCCAACCATCGAACATACACGACACACAAAGCAGACGCCAGTAACAACACCCCGTCGTAAATCACCACTTCGTTGTACCTCTTTTTCAAACTGGTATCTCTGAGGAAACTAGTGTCAGGACCCGTTCGGGCATGGCTACCCAGGATCAATCCAGCAAGCGGTGCTCCGAAGATAGATCCCAGCCCCCGGATGAAGAGTAATGCGCCATTGACACTGGCATAGTTCTCTACACCGTAAATTTCTGTGATGGTCGTAGGGAGAAGTGCATTGTATCCGCCCGCATAAATGCCGTATAGAATGACGAAGGAGATGAAACGATCTTTCGGGGCGTCGTACCATAAGGCAAAGACAGATAGTGCGGAAAGGATCACCTAGAGAGGAGTCAGCGCGTGCTCAAGAGTTCCCGATCTAATTAGTCACTTACACCTCCAATAAGAGTGTTCTGGCGACCAACATAATCGGCCAAAACACCCATTGCTACACGAGAGACACTGTTTACGCCGCTGTTGATACTGAGGAACAAACTTCCCGTAGATCTTGAAAGCGACAACACGGATACCGAATACGATGTCATGTAATACAGAGGCACAATGTTACCTCCTGCTTGCAGGAAAGCACCAATTGCCTATAGAGAACCTCAGATTGTATGGCGGACAGGATTCAGTGCGGTTCCTACCTGATACCAGAATGTACCTTTTCTCGCGAGTGCCTTGTTAATCCTCGTTCTAGCTCTGCCACCATTCCCAAATCCAGAGCGATGCTTGATGACCATGGAAACTGGGATACCAACAATAAAGTTCCACAATCCCAAAATCCTCAGTGTCCACTGTATTCCATACCGGTCGAGGAGATACTGCTGAACAGGCGCGATAGCAAGTCCACCGGCTCCACTTCCGGCGAGAATAAACCCCATAGCAAACCCGCGATGTCGGTCGAAGTACATTGGTGCTATTGCGATAATTGGGAAGTAGTACATCGAAGCGCCGAGTCCGTAGAGGATAGCTTGGGTCAAGTAGAGATGCCAGAGCTGTCATATGAAGAATCATGGGCAATGATAGGTCAGAGTGTCGTTCCTTCTGTGCTTACTCGTGTAGAAAGGCTGGCCAGAGCAAGTCCGAGGCTCATGATAAATGCTCCGGTTAATGCGACGTATTTGATCCTCTCAACTCGGGCAATGAGAGGATTGACAAAGATGCTTCCGCTCCAGGTCAGACCGCTTCCTATGGTTCCGACAAGAGAAACGAGAGCATCTTGACCTTGAGCGTCTTTAATATTCGTTCGAGAAGATGAATAGAATTCCTGGAACCTAATGAACACCCATTGCCGGTAGAAAAAGGTAATGTTACACGCACTTGGAATACCCCAAACGTTGTATTGATTCCAATGACATGAAATATCATCATGAAGCCTGCAAGCAAAAGCAAAAGCTGATACTTTCGACTGGGTCGCTCGAGCAGGTAATTGTCGTTAATAGATCCCGTATCTTGTATGATTTCAGTTCTTGTGGTATAAGCCTGGGGGTGCCGAGTCGACAACGCAATTTCCTCTGTAGAACCGCGCATGATGAAGTTTTCCGGATGCGAACTAGTTTTCTTCCAAAGTGAATCCGTGGGGAGGACAAGTATATATAGGTACTCAGTGATGGTTGGTAAGACTCAGAGTCAGAGAGGGCCTTCACGTCCGATGTCGCCGGAACCCGGACTGAACGATGCCGGTGTTTTCACTGCTCAAGTCCCCTCTCTGCTACCATCATCATGCATCATGACCGGCATCTTCAGTCTTACTCGCGCAGAACCGGATGTCCATGGAATTGCTCACGAATGAAAATCTCTCGGTTGAATGAAAAAGTCAAATTTTTAGCATCAAACGAGTAACGACGGTTCTGTATTCAAGCTAAGAACTTCAAGTTTTGATTTCAGGCCAGGATCTCGAGTGCGTATCCTAGGATCTCTGATTTTTCATTTACTCTTGATGCGCCACCGCTTGCAGACTCATCAGAGATGAAAGGTTCTTTTTCCTGTTACATCTTTGCACAAGGATCATCCTTTGTTCACCACAGAGAATACGTCAGAACCATTGTTGTGGAGTACCCGAGGCACTCAGTACCATCGAGCAGATAAGGTTGGTAAGGAAATGGAAAACGATTGTTCATTCCCTGTGCTGTGCTCTCATCACACGACCGACTGTGGTGTGTGTTTGTTGTACTCAGTGTGGCAGTTCGGACTGACTCGCCTTATAGTGTCCGAGGTCCACATACACCTCATGGGAAATCAGCTAGAAACGCGTTGATTGGCTTGTCTTTGTCTTCCAGCATCGAAACCACGAATCCGTTTTGAGAACAAAGAGCGACCAGCAGTCTGACTCGGAATTACTCCCTTCTTCAGTTATCAAGGAGTTTGGTACGCCACATTTTATGAAGATTTAAAGGCACGGGAATTCCATATTGCTCATTATTCCGGATCGTCCCACAATGGGGAATACCACCAGAACTCACACGCGGGCAGGGAGCACTTTCAGCATTGACAAGAGGTCTGTCATAGCTAAGAAATTGTAAGTCCTATATTTATCTGTTCACCGTGGACGATGCTCAGCTCAGCGCTTATACAGCAATGATCAAGGATCAATGAAGAACAGGGAATATGTGGACGATGTGCCAATCCTCACGGTGCAGTCCATTTTGGTTGCAGTGAAGTCTAACTAATCCGTTTCGTATACAGGAAGTCGACGAGGATGGCACTGCAGTTCATCCGTCCCAGTATTGTCAAGACCATGCTTCGCCTTCTTCCAGCGAAGATCCAGATAAACCCCGCAACTTGCCAACAGAATCCAGGCAGAAACTCCAGAAGAGCCCTGGATCCCATGTCACTAACTCTCTCGAACACCACAGGCTTGACAGCCCAACCTGGACGAAGTCGGCCAATGGACGAGCTTGGAGCATCGACTCGACATACCCTAAGTTGGCTTCTGCACATCCAAATCGACCCAGCAATCGCGGTCGCACTATAACACCACAATCCGAATATGACGAAGGGACACACTCGTACCAAGGATCTCCGACTAGTACTGTACGCTTCTCGGGTTCTGATTCAGACTCTGACGACGATGAAGTCTCGGAGAACGAGTTTACTTCCCCGTCAACGTACAAGGGTCCATCTATTAGTGCGGTCCGCTCATCAGGCTTCGAGTCTGACGCTGCTTCCGACAATGAAGCCTTGGTGGACGAACTTGCCCATTCGCCATCAACCCGACCTTCAAACGCTACACATCTCAGGCATATTGACCCCATGCCGTCAACTAGTCAGATATGTGACCCAGACCCCGGATCAGAATCGTTGGGATCCTCTGACTCTAAATCTTCCGATGAAGATTACAACATGACGGACGATGATTCGTCACCATTTCAGCCTCCTAAATTCACCCCCGGTGGGGTCAAGATGAAGTTCGCACCTCCAGCTAAGGGAGGCGTGGGGGCCCGGGGGGGACGCATACCTTGCGGAGATCCTTGGCCACCATCTCAGCCTCCTGAATTCGTTCCCGGTGGGCTCAAGATTAAGCTCGCACCTCCAGTTCAGAGAAGCGTAGAGGCCCAAAGGGAACGCATGCCTTGCGAAGATCCTGACTGTAGTGCCACTTTCGGTCGGAAGTCCGATCTGACACGGCATTTGAAGACTGCGAAGCGCCATAAGAAGGAGGGCGAGGTAAAAGCAGGGAGACATATTTGCTCGCCGTGCGGGAAGGACTTTAGTCGGTCGGATGCGTTGCGGCGTCATCAGCGTAAGTTCTGTACAAGCATTCGTCGTAGTACAGAGGTTGAATCGGAGGATGAGTAGGCTTTACATATACGTATGCCTTTGCATGGATGAACTGTAATTTCATATATCTGTGGTTATATACTTTGTGAATTTTCGTTGATTCTTCTGTTGCGACTTTGGCTGTGTACATTGTATTCAGATTAAGTCATGTCAATGAGAGCGTTTCAAAACTTGATTACTTTAAACATTGTCGGACTTTCTCTCGGCAGGCCATCGAATTCGCATCCATTTCGTTAGCACAAAAATTTTCTCCCCGATATTAGCTCAGGCGTAATAAGTATTAAGCACCTAGTCTCCCATCTCTGAAAAGCTTGGCGCCGGTCTTCGTGTACCTGGCGATTCGCGAAAGACCAAGGTCAGAATTCGTCCCTTGCCTTCGAGCGCACGACATCTCCCGCCATAAACGCCTACCCAAATCCAGGACTCATCTTACCTGTACCATTTCGAGTTCTACGAGTCCGCAAGCCTCAAGGTGCCTAGGTACCGTATCTCATTGGCCTCCTCGCACCGGAACCAGCTTTGATTAACGTTCTCCTTAGTCTAACTAAGCTAAGTATAGCCTAGTGTAGCATTCGAGCTACCTTCAGTAGCTGGCGTTGACATGGAGGCTAAGGTGACAAAAGAGATTGAAGCTCGTCATGAGATCTAGGGTTGACGGTACCGGTCCGATTATGCTCTCTGGGCATCGACTTACTCTTCGTGGCGCCAGTGGAATAGGAGGATATCCTATTATTTTGGATGACTGACATCTCGTGGGAGCATGTCAAGTATGTAAAGTCCAAAAAACATCTTAGAAACTTATAACTGATGCGGTAATATACATTATTCGTTATTATGTACTGAGGGGGTATCAAACCGTCTAGTGCCAGGTATCATTTTCTAATTGGAATCGTTCCAAATGCCTCTCCCTAGTCGTATTCTCGGTTCCCCAACGCAGGTAATTGTAACTGGATTGCCAGACTCCACGTTCAAAATACCCCAATAACGCTACGCCCGCCTCTTGCTCGAGCTTCCGCATCCGTTGAACATACTCCGACTCTACAACCATGCCCATCCAGTGGTTGAGTAACTTGAACGACAAATGTTCAAGGGTACCCGTTCTAGCTTCGGCGATGCCGAGGAACGCGGATAGTAATGCAAAGGGTTCGAATGCTTTGACGCAGCCTTGTTGGATATCCAAATGCAAGGTTTTGACATTCTGGAACGCCGAGGTCGATGCCAGGTTGGACAGAACGTCGACGCAGAGTTTGTCGTTGCACCTAGAGAATGGAAGCCACAAGCAGAGTTCTTCGACGGCTGCAAGGTCTTCTGCTATAAACATTGCTCTCGGGGAAGAGAACACCGGCACAGGCAGCGTCAATCTCCTTAGACTGCACGAACTCCGCCTGTGCAACGCCGCTATTGATCCCAACAGCTCATCTGCTTCAATGTCTGAAACTCCATCATGTCTCGATCCTCTAATCTGGCTGATATCCACGTCGAGAAGAACACAGGGTTGAAGAATATCAAGTACCTGAGTGATATTCTCATATATACCCTGAATGCGGAGGTAACGAAGGCGCGGTACCTCCACTTGGCCACCGATGGCAAGGGCACGCCAGTCCCGCTCGCAGCCGGCATACCACGTAAGAGTGAGCGACAAAGATTCCATATTCTCTAGATCCGAAAGGAACTGAAGTTCCTGAACATTCCGTATTCTCATATCCAGCTCTTTCAATTGCGACCATGGAAGTACGAACTGAGGGTACTGAAAACGTCCCACTTTCATGGAGACATCTGTCAAGTGCGGGGATGTGGAGAAGACTCCGACCAACGGTGTCATGTTCGCATACTCTGGGTCCTCATCATCGCTGTATCCAAGATCAAAATCGCACGCGGATACCCGCAACGATTGCAGGGCAGGTAAATCACACTGCAGCTGCATAAGCGAATAGACCAAACAAACCGCAGGACCGCACTCGACATTGAGATGGCGCAGCCGCGGGGAGAGCATGGATATGATATGGCGGATGTACTGCTCGTCGCAAACGACCCCGGCTTTCAACGTGAGATGGCATGTAATAGGAAGTGGGCTGGACCTCTCGAAGTATTCGTAAATTGGGTATAAGATGGCAGCGCGCGGTTTGAAGCGGTAATCTTGCATGGTATTGATTTGCATGATTTGCCAAAGGGATGGGGTAGAGTGTGTAATCATCCGCCATCTTCGGCAGGTTCGTGAAAGCACACGAACCATGGCGTCCTCTGATAAAACATGTCCTTCTTTGTCATGAGCGACACAAAGCTCAAATAGGGACTTGAGTAACTCCACGGGAAAGCGCCGCAACGAGGACGCATCAAACTACAGTAATGAGTACAATGAGTAAGACCGGCGGATATAGGGAGTATTTTGCGCACCTCTAAGTCGAGCGGATGCGCTCTGGTCGACTGCTCTGAAGATTCGACGGCATGTGGATCAAGGGCTGTAAGCTCGGTCTCCATCTCAGAATCAGCAAATCTGGCATGCAATGTTTGCTGTGAGGAGTGGGGAAAGATGTTGGGATAGGAGTATGCCTGGAAACCAGACAACTGACTCCTTTTATGTCTCCGTGTAACAATCTGACCGCACAGGATTCCGTGACGGTAAACATCTATGCGGAGCAGTGGGAAGATGCTGATGCTGATCTTTTAGTCGCATATCTCCTCCAGTCCTCGGGGACACGATGCCTTTTCTATCCCTGTCAGACCCTGGCTCACCGGAGTTTCCTACTGTGAGAGAGAGGATTTCGGCGTGGCAATAAACCATTTGTGGAAGGCTGGAAATGGTATGAATAAAGAGAACTAAGTTTGTCGGACTTTACGGGAACGACGGAGAACCCACCACTGCTGCCGAGCACGCTACCTTGTGTGTTCCCTATTCTCGCATCCGGTGCCAGAAAAGACGTCCTCTAAGCTCCTATCCCTTGTCTTCTGACAACTGAAAGTCCAACATGTCTGCTCGTTCTTCGGTAGCTGACTTGTCAAGACCGAGTTAGCCGGAGTCTCGTTCCGCTCGAAATGATCGCTCACCGACTACATTATAACGCTCGCGATCGAGTCGGCACGTAAGACAATCCTTCAACAGACTAATCAAGATCACTTTGAAGCCGTACTACCACCAGATATCCATGATTCGTAGCCAATTGCGACTTGTTCAGGTTTATTGGGGCCGTTGGGAGGTAACTGGGTGGCAGGAAAGACGTCATTTGCTACGACAATTTGGATCCACTGACGAGCTTGTCGAAAACAGTAAGGAAGTCGAGAAGAGAATGCGTGCGATGAGGCAGTCGAGTTATTAATTGAAAAGCGAACAGAGTCGTCACATGTGTGACCTTCCTGTCGAAAACCCTTGACAGCCAAAATGGTACACGGTCACCATTCCTTGACAAACGCCACAATAATTAGCGAGACAGTAGTATACACTCAAAAATACAAGGTAGCAAGCTGCAAATATGGCGTTCAGTACAGTAGAAATGGGTCTGTCTGATTTCTGTGAATTTATCGACTTGACGCAGTGGCTCATCAGGGTCCGATGGCGGTTACGAGTCCGTTCCCGGCATTGTGGTTTTGCGGAAATTTGGGCACCGAAGCTGAATGAGCCAAACAAAACGATCTATCGACATCTATCAGACCGCAAGAGTTATACCTTCCGCATAAGGAAAAATTGGCAGATAAAGACGAATCCTCGTGAACTCGGACTCGTAATGCCTTGACCGGACCCATTCCTAACACGACGCGAAGAACGACTTTTCGATCGAATCCGCGTTCACGCCGCGGAGAGCTTCTCGGTTGACAGCTTGCAATGGCTGACAAACCCTTATCGTCAACGCGAGTGCAGGTAAACCTTCCATCTGTCGACTCTTTACCATCTCAATCGCAAGGTTGACCATAATAGTCTCTTCATCCACTCGAGCCGCCGTCTCCAGAGCGATCCCCAATTCACGAAGAGCAGGTAGCACTTTAGGTGAAGCAGGTTTCGGCATTAGCAAGTTCAACAAAAACCTTGTCGTGGAAGTGTCACCGCATTCGTGGTAAGTAAGGCTCTTGAGTGTCGGTAAGCTCACCAACGTCTCCTGGATATCCAAGGGTGATATCAAGAGATTGCTGAGGGTGAGCCTTTCGAGTTCGCATTTTGAGCGTGCGACCATGGTGTTGAACGCATCACTATCCCAAGGACGCGGAGGAGCAAAGCAGCCCACATACCGCGGGCTGGTAACAGCGAGTGTTGCGAGCGAGGGGAGTTGGAAAGCACGGAAGAGGGGTACAGGCTAAGGTGACCATCATTCTCCTCCGGAAAGCGAATAATAAGGGTTTTGAGCGTAAGCAGATCGGTTTCTCAACCGAAATAGATACCCTGTAGCGATACGCCAATCTGGTATGGTCAACAACTCCATCTTGCAGAAAGAATCCACGCCCTGGAATGAGGCCATGCACGTGAACGGTCCGATGAATATGAACGAGGTGATTTGATGGCAAGGGAAATCGAATCGAGGATAGGGGGTGCCCTCGAAAATTAATAGCTCTCGTAGACTAGGAACATCGTGGAATAGAGTTCGCACAACGTGGCGGATGTCCACGTCTATGTCGGGATAGTAGTTGGTTTGATATAGCGCAATGGCCTCCAGAGTAGGAAATGATAAACTGCACGATAGCCTATCGGTGTATTTCCTCCATTCCTTTGCAGTATCAAAGCTCAGTGAGACAAAACGCTATCTGCTGGAGTGTGTCACCAAGGCCCGCAAAATACATGGATCAACCGTGCCGTATTCCTCGCCATTCAATGAATAGCTATGAATCGCGAGAATGCTTCAGATAGAACAAAAGCAGGTCTCTGCTACACCCTTCAATTCCGATATCCACTACAAAGGTTCCCCACAACTTGGGAATGTCGAGGACCAAGGCTCGCCATTGTCTGCACACATGCGCCTGGTCAAGTGGTGGTGATTGATAGTCAAGGTGGTAGGAGATGAAGCTGGGTCTGGCAGAGCAGCAAAAGACAAAGACTTCGGATAGAATTTCCGGTGGAAGTGATGATATGTGACAAGAAGTGGTTTGGATAGCCTTGTCCACGAAATTCTTCGTCATTCCATCAAGATTTTTAACCTCTCCGTGCCTTTTCCACGTCTTCAGCAGCTTTATCTCTTTCACGAGCCTCCGATTTTCCTTCAAAAGACGCGCATTCTCTTCCAATACCGCCCTTTTCTCTTCAACGACTCCACTATCGTGTGCTTTGGTGTCTTCCTCGTGTGGGACGCGTCATGTCAGAATTTCGCGATGACTTCTAGTAGGACATTGTCGCAGGAACGTTGAGACAACTTCGGAAACCCACTGAGATGACGGAGGAAAGAATGAAAGATGTGTAAGGCTTCGTTCGGATACTCTGATGCGGCCCGTTTCTGTAAAATATTTCCTAAATTAGAAGTAGCGTTTCTTGCGTTTCTCTGAGAGTCCTAGCACCTGTATTCGACATCCACGATGCCCTCAGAGGCCGTATCAAGGCTGATAGCCTTCCGCCGACTTATAGCAGCTGTCGTAGCCTATTTTGTTCACATTACCGTTGTCATAATGGCACTCTACGCTTCACCATTTTACTGGAGGCACAACTCGGCTCTTACTAGTGAAATGTGGGTACAAGAACTCATTCATGTACACCCTGACCGCATTAGGAATGAACTGGGGATGTGAGTACAGTTTTAAGCTTTACGGTTTTCTGGGTGCTCATGAACAGAAAATGAGCAACGGAGGTTCACGCGTTCACGATTACAAGACAGCAGCTCTCATAGAAACGCAAGAAACGCTACTTCTAATTTAGGAAATATTTTACAGAAACGCTGAGAAACGGGCCGCGTCAGAGTATCCGAACGAAGCCTAAGTCCGCGACCGCGTCGATGTGTCGGATGCGATCAATAGAATTTAAATTCTTGCCCTCAACTCCTACCACCTTCGGCAAGGACTGGTACACTATATGCTCACGTAGGTCAGAATTTATCTCGATTATTCATTGCTGTTTCCGGACCCAATTCACTTTTACCAGTCCATCTCCCTAGGAATTACGCACACGTTGTATCGCATCAAGTTGGCCCTCGGTAGCGGAAGCGAGAAGTATACCATAATGCCCACATATTCTCTTTTGTCAATGTGCAGAAGAAGTTTCCTTCAAACACGAGGGCTTCGACGTCATTCGATATGTTCGATTCGAAGTAGGTCCAAGCTGCGGAAATCTGGGAAGTAACGAGCGTCCTGGAGAGGAAGAATATGGCCTATGAAGGTCGGAAGAGGCGCACAAGAGTGGCATACTGTGTCGCACAGCGTGCATATTCGCCTGTCCTGGTTTACGATTCACTCATTCTGGAATAGGTGCCAGAGACAGGAAGACATAGATTCATGAATGTTAGCCTTGCTACAGAGGCACAGGTGCGTCGCAACGACCTACCAATTTTCTGCTGATTTTCTACTCCATACAACTCGGCGAGATGACTCTTTTTTGCATTGTGGAACGTGTTCGATAGATCACATAAATCCTGGTTGGGCTGAGAGCAAAGGATGCTCAATGGCCGGCAGGAACTTCAATAGGGAAGATTACGTTGAAGTTGTCAGTGCGTGTTAACGTGCACAGCTTCGTGGCGCCTCTTTTGAGAGCTCTGCACAGGATTCCTAGAAATATGTATCGTGATTAGCCTTAGTATGAACCAATGAATGAATTACTACATGCTGGAGCTTCAATCCTCTGTTCGTCGCGTGATGTACCTTTGCTCGACAGAAGGTATTCTGGACTCATTAATTGTATGTCTTCCAGTTTCTCTTTTCCGAAACGCGAACCTCGAGCACTGTCCGATATCGCCGAACGCACTTGATCATTTTAGCGCCCACCAGGCGCCCATCAAAAGTACCCATCTGTTTGTACCAGATCGACATCGTCCATACCAGGCGTTACGGCGTTACGTAGCAATAATCAGGATAAACCCAAGGAATAAAGCAAAGTGAATCAAAACAACACCTAAAGCAAAGCAGTAGTGTCAGATCACGAGCAAACGAGGGAAAGCATTTCCAAGAGAAAGAAAAAGGCAGAGTCTGTCCATATCAAGGTTTAAAAGTCCGGGCCATAATCAAAATCTTCGTTCAGAACTCGCTGGCAACCTTCGCCTAGTTCCTTGCGACGCGATTCATGGTATTCCAATAACTGGAGCCACCTCGACGTGAGCACCTATTCACGAAATACCAATACACCCCACTTACTCGATTCCAGTCGCAAAGCCTGAGCCGCTACCTTCCTCTTCTTCATCACTTGCAAATTCGATTAAAACCTATACAGACGAAGAGAAAATGTTAGCTGATTCGGGAAGTAAAGGACCAAGAAAAGATACACGCCTCGATCTCCCCCCTCAGCTCCCTCAACCCAACCGAGCACTTGTCAAGTACCTTCACGGTTGTCCATTTGAACATTAGCCAAGCCCAAACGCTCTGTATTGGTGGTTCCTGCTGAGTTTTTGCTAGAACGACCTCCGAGTGGAGCTTCTTCAACCGAGTCTTCAATGTGCCCGCCACACCCTGCAATGCGTTCGATCCTTTAGAAACGCTGGTGTTTTCCCTGATGAGCCGATCAATGTCCCGAGCAGTTTGCAGCAGGATTTCGGGGTCCTGGAAGGGGTAAATGAAGTAGAAGATGCGGGGAAGTAGGTAGTATAAAGCGAGAAGGGTAAAAAGAGTGATGAGCAATGATTTGGGAAGGAGAAATTCGTTGGTCGCATCTCCCAGGGCAGAGCTAGCGGGATTCGAAACAGCATTGGCGCAGACGTTGTCGAGGACGTCACTCGAAGGGGAAGAGATTGGGATAGTCGCGGACATGGTCGAGGGAGGCGCCATGATTGATATGGAATGTGTAGACTGAAGGAAAGGTTTAATCGGTGGACAAATTTTAGGCTGTAGACTGGCTTGAACCTACCGAAAGTGAAATGGGGAGATTTCGTCAGTTTTTTGTATAGAAAAAAGCTTCGCAAGGGAGATTTCGTTCGTCGAGTTGGCGGTTTCGATTTCTGTTCTCAAGGAACTGATTGAGCTGCGCAGTCGTTTACCACTCGTGAAATGACTAATCCTCTTCCCTTCTGCAGTGCCGCCACCACCGATTGAACACCGACGACCGAGCCCGAGCGCCGTATGCCTGAGCCTCTGATGCCTCCCCCAGACGCCCAACATTTTCGGCCGTTTCCGACAGCACATCAACTTGATACCAGCATCTCAACTGTCCTAATCAACGGTGATGACCGCTTCCCTTCCTCAACTGCCTCAAGATGTTTCCCAGGCTTCCCAGGTTTCCATAGGACAGAGGTAGATCAGTCGTTGCGAGAGACCATACGACTGTGAAGCTTGAAAGGTGCTTGCGCGGCGACCGGGCGCCCTGAAAGTTTGGGACAGAACTTTTGTTGAGCACGACCGATTTTCTGCAGTATGAAGTTCATACGTAGTACGTCTTTAGAACTTGTAGATAGGTATTGAGTTCAGAGTGTGTGACCGGAGATTTCGAATCATCTTGCGTTGCCTTGTCCAAAGCTGGGCAGGTTTTGAATCGGTCGAGACATCCTTGTGAGGCTTTGCAACCTACGAGTAGACGGTAAAGGAGAAACGGGTGGATTATGAAGTAACCAGACAATGACAGTCGATAAAGCCAAAAATGGGGGTTCAACAGCTTTTAAATTGCAGGTTCCTTGAAATTGACGTGGAAGCGCGGGCGTTGCTCCGAACGTGATAGTGACGGATTTGAAACTTGTTTCAATTTGAGATGCTACTCAGATCGTGGCTTCCGTCTCTCGTGTCCTCTACTGTAGCCTGTACTTCTGACTTCGCACAGACTCTTTACCACTTTCTTAAGACTGTCATTGAATCTCTTACCGCAGCTTTGGGGTTGCCCTTTACCTGGTTTTTCTCCGGACCGAGGGAGTGGATTCCACTGTTTCGGACCCCGATCTTTTGCTGTGAAAGGAAACGTGGAGACCACATGCAGTAAACCTTGTAAAGATAGATGTGATCCACTTACAGCTGCCATTGAAAAGCTGTTGAACGATATAATCTCGGACAGCAATCATACTTAGAATATCTTGCTGCTCTCCTCTCCTTCCAGCTACCCTTTCAGGAGGAAGATTTTTGCTCTGTACGAAATTTGAATCGTTTCTATTCCACGACTGACATTTTTCTATGCAGCAAAGCCGCTAGCAATTCACCCGCATTCAAATTTCTGTGCCTCTGCGCGTCGAGCTCAAATAGTTACTAGACCCCATCCCAGTCGCCCACTCATTCTGGTTTTGCTTTGCCCAATGTTTGTTTCATTTTGGTCACGTTTTCTTGATGGCGCGACTGGCGCGAAGGGAGTCTACTAGAATCTAGACTCAGTCACATGCATTTTCTCAGTGGCGCAATTGCTCAGAGCTCGTCGTCTCTTGTCGACGTACTAAAGGCAATCATTGGACCAACAACGATACTCTACACGCACTGATATCAACACAATGCCGGCCATCGCTAACACCAACGCCAACACTGACTCCGATGTTATCTCAGCTGATAACGCATTAACCAACTCATCTGCTCCAGTACCGCTCCTCGTCCTCGTCCTCATCCTTACCCTTATCTATTATTTTGGTCCAAAAATTTTCGAATGGAGGTTTCCCTTTCAAACTACGGGACAATTGGACACTCTCGTCGCAGAAATCGACGAGATTATTGACTCCAATAGTTCCATCGAGAGGGACCTCATTGGTCCCCACTATCTGCATATGTTCAAAGCTGCACTTCAAGTGTCAGTTCCATCTACTATTCCTCCATGACTCACATAATAAATTTCACTTGACGACTCAGGCTGGACCACCGAGTATCCTTGATCAAAATCCAAATGTGTTGCGAACCCGGACGTACCAATCCAATCACCTGGTTGTTGTTTCACTGGTCGGTGTTGAAGGATGTGGACTCATGTTACAATTCATTGAAAAGCTTGGAATGTGAAATCAAGGTATTTCATTTTATTTCCTCGTGTATGCAGCTATTGACGCAGCAACGCAGACGCACATTCATGTTCGACGAGCCGTTCGGTCCGATTAATCGCAGGCTCTACAGTGTCATCCCGGTTCACTCCTGTTTGCTCGTCCGGTAAAAAGGTGCCTTCATACACAACAAGCCACCACGCCCCATGTCTCGGTGGTCGCGGACTCTTCATTTCCTTTCGACTCTTTCCCGTCTCTTTGGGGACATCGAATTATTTATCGATGGGACTTGTAGGCGAGCTCAGCGGGACTTTCTCTTTCGATGTAAATCTATATCTATCGTGTCTATGCTGTTATCTTGCCCTGGTCCCGTTTCGCTTTCATAGGAATGTCTGTACCATTGCTTTCTTACTTAACTCTGGAATTGGGATATTATTTGGTCCTCTGCTTGTCTCATTATGCAATACGCTGACGATGGCCCTTCATCGGATGGTCTCCGAGCCCTTGAATATACCACGGGCGTGGAAACATTCAGGCTGCAGTACCAGCGCGCTCATATTTGCATGCCATGACGTCGTGGGGCAGGATCGCTGATAGCAGCCCTTCAGAATCAATCATTCCGTGGCGGTCGCTCGTCGACTGAAAGAATAGAACACCACACCATGTGCAGAGGGATAGTCAGCATCGTTTGACCGATGTATTAGTCGTACTTCTAAGCGGTGAAAGCCGTCCAGTGACCCTAGCGAATGAACAATAACCGGGACACACTCGATACCAAGAGTGAAGGTTCCGCCGAGATCTCCAGAGCAGTAAAGGTGTCCATATTGAGGGCGCTGGGTAGCTGCAATATGATGTATTCTTTGCTCCTATACTTGCAGCTGCACCGCAAAGAGGCGCAATGCAGGCGGCTGTGTTCTCGAACAATGCCGAAGCTACCGGTGCTTAAGTAGCATACAGTAATGTTTCGTCGTCTCGTCGTGCTTTCCAGCATGAAATCCCGCGTCTCATATATTAGAAGCATACGCTTTCACTAGTGTGTCGATTCGGCCTGATCAGATTCAACTTCGTAACAAAAGATTACGATTAGTAGTATCAATATCAGGACCGTCATGGTCGGACATCGCGTTTTTTGTCAGGTAGAACGCGTCGTTTTACAGTCTTCATTGACAATGTATTTAGTGAACGCTATTTCAGGTTTAGCTCTGAGCGAGAGTTGGACTCACTAAAATAGACAAGGAAAAAGCCGCTCGTGACTGCCGCGTGACACCCAACGCAACCATCATGACTTTCAATGGCTGCGCTTACAAATACTCTGACGAATACAGCAAGAGGCTCTCCAACGTGGGTAAACATAGAGGATGGATTAGCAAAGAGCATGGCCATCTAGGTACGTTTCAGTTTTGAACCTGTTCTTTGGAGAGTAAGCTCGATGAGTCGTGAAAAGATAAGAGATAACGGCGATTTCGCCGTTATGATGTCACCATTTCCCTCACGTGCACATAATATTTTACGCGTCTGTAAGTACTCCTTCGCGTTTTTTGTGCATATATCCATCCCCAGACCCTAACTACCTAACCCCTAACCGCTAGCCCCGAACCCCTAACCGACTCAGTGTGAGGTACAAGCCCTCGAGCGTACTTCATAGTCCCTAACCCCTAACCTACCCTCAGCGGTTTGCCCGGCGTTCCACCGGCCGAGTTCACGACTCATTCGAGTTTTCCCTGTGTTCTTTGGCATACGAAGGCTTTTCAGCTGTGAACTTGGCCGGTGGAACGCCGGACAAACGGCGATGACGTATGACATCCCACAGACCGCGTAGCGGTCTTCTGCGCGAAGCGCTCCCCCGCTGAGGGTAAGGACAGGTTTGTGGTTAGCGATTAGGCAGGTAGGGTCAGGGATATATATACAAAAACGCGAGGAAATACTTACAGACGCGTAAAATGTTATGTGCACGTGAAGGAAATAATGACATCATAGAGGCGAAATCGCCGTTATCTTCTATCTTTTCATCAAGCTTACCCTCCAGCTGGGGTTAAGCTCGGTAGGATGTGCAATCGGGGGCACTGTCCTATAGACCTAGGGACATCCATGTCACCAGATTCTGCCGCGAGTATCCCATCGCCTCAACCCTAAGAGGCTGAAAGACAAGTCATGTCCGAAGACGTACCATTGAGTGAGTGTATCATGGCATCGGGTAATGAGAGGATTAGATTTGATTGCATGAAAGGCCAGGTTAACATACGTACTTGCGCTAATACTCGATGGGAAGGTGAATGAACCTATGTGAATATTCATACAAGCACGCTGCAGAGACATACCTGTATGAGATCCATGGCTTGTAGCTTGAAAATGAATGGGAATGATCGGAAGCATTGTATGCTGAATGCGAAGGTTATGGATGACAGGACTTAAGAACTGAAGAATTAGTATTGAGCGCGAAAGTTGGCTTGATCACGTACCTTGAGCCGTCCCATACCTCACATCACACAAAACCGCCTCAATCTATGATTCCACGCACCCAGCCAAAGTACCGCGGGAGATTTCATACCAAAGTTGATGCTCGCAGTGTTACTACGCCCATCAACGTCTAAAGAGGGTCAAAACGGTAGAGCGGTAAACCGGAATGAATCTGAAAAAGGGTTGGGAGGAGGAAGACGTTGAAAGGAAGAGGGAAATTTGGGACTGGGAAACTGCCAAAATACCCAACAAAAAGTCGCGCACGACGCGCTACTTTATCACAACCTTAAATGGATCATATCAAAAGTCTAGGGGCCCACAATCAAGGGTGGGAGGATAAGTCGGAGAGACAATGGTGAAAGGTGGCCTTTATATGAAATGTTGAGGCGTGCGCAGACTAATTCAGGACAAGTCGGAGTTTAGGGCCTAGAATGTGTGGGTTGTAGGCGTTGAACAAGAGAGAAACGAGATCTGAGAAGTCCGGCATCTGGGTCCGACGCTCCGATGACCACGTGTCCAACTTGTTCTCGCGTTCGTCTCTGAAGCTCATTCTAATCCAAACAGGTCCTGAAGCCTGCTCAACCTCGGATTTCCATGTGGTTCAAGGCTCGAGCTCCCGAAATAGGCCGAATACCCGGCCGTGAACATTCCTTCCGCAGTAAATCTTCTCGAGTTTCCCAACTGCAACGAGGAATCAAAAGAGAAAGTCGTTTCGGGTAGTATTTCTAATAAGAAAAGTCTCCAACAACCCCAACTAGGATATATGGTCTAATGAGCAGATACCTCATCCTCATTGACGTGAAAATTTTGACAGCTAGTCGTTCCCTATTGCAAAGAATCTGGCCCAAAGCCAGTGATACTTTACAGGTGAACGCGTCCATAAAAATTTGCCTGTGCCCAATACCATGAAAATAAGCCAACACCTCTGTTGGAGGCCGATGAATGGAAGGCGATCATTTCACTGAGCCTTTGAGAAATGTCAAAACTGCACGACCTTGAGGTGTGGCACCGTATACCTGAGCTGGTTCCTGAAAACCTTCATGAGACAAATTCTCGTTGCAAGTCCACGTGCGTTTACCAGGCCGGTACTTGAGGAGACCGGGATCCCCGGTTCAGGCGGCAGCACAATCGAGACACAGCTAACCTTCATCATCAAAATCACTACTAAAGACGTCTCCCCTACCTGAACCTGAAGTAGCTCTAGAACACTGAGGCTAGGAGATATTCTGGTATACTTGGGCGGGCCAGTACCAAATGTTGAATGCAGTCCAGTTAATCATTTAATGGCACAGTCGGCAGGTTGCTAAAAATGAGTCGTGGTAACGTGGACATATTTAGAATATCCTTGGCCGTGAGGATCCCTAGACCGTATCAGGGTGTGGGACGAAGAGTCTGGCGTATATCCACCGTCACTGGTAGTTCGACAGCACTGGAAGAGCCAGCCGAGCAAGCGCGAATATGCATGCCGTCTTTCCCCAAGGTCGCCGGGAACCCCAGGCTACAAGCAGGGGGTCACCCAAGTATCCCTTCATTGAACCAGTCATATCGAGTGTTGACCTCACTCGAGGAATGGGACATGAGGACATCTGCCGAGAAATGATTCGTTTGGCGGCCGGGGTGTCTTGGAGACATGTAAGACAGGTGAGTACTGTCTTCCCTTGAAAGCTGTCCATTGCGCCCGTCAAACTGCGTTTGTGGCGGTCCTTTACTGAGAGAACACGGGAAGCAACCAAGGTCCCACTCTTGGGTTTGGATGTGGCGTCTCCACTGACTAATCGGCTTGGTAGTAGGGTTACCCGTGAACATGATGTGATTTCATACGCCAGTTCTTGGTCGATTCATTACTGTAATGCTTGGGATCAGGAGCATCATCAGCCATCATACGAACACGCTCCAGTGACGGTCAAAAATAATACGTCGTACAACAGTCTTAAGTCTATGAATGCTGTTAGTTGCATGCATGGTCACGAAGCGAGCACTCACAGTGTGGTTATACGATCCTACACAGTTGCAAGTGATGGATTCCTGAAGTTGAGGTGATGAAAAGTATCGTTTCTGTGCTTGGACAAAGATATCGCAGAACTCGATCAGATCATTTGTGACAGTGCTTCCCCAGGTACGTATACTGCGGTTGGAGTAGCTAAGGCCACACGTGGGATGCCAGTGACAAGAAGGTCTTGGGTGGTCCCACGGCCTCCTACCTTTCACCTCTGAGTAATTTCGGCTTATAATTATTCTCGAGTGGACCTCGAGGAACCACCTCCTCTCCCTTCTTCTCTACTACCATCATGCTCCCGTTATACCTTTCTCTTTCCCTTTTATTTTTCACTACCCAAACTGAGGCCGAACCTATCCATATACCCCTTCGTGTGCGGAGTAGCCAGGTAGAAGAAAATGGGGAAGCAAATCTCGAGTACTGGAGCCATGCTGCCGATTCGCTCGCAATGAAATATGGGTACAATGTTGGAAATAGCTCAAGCAATGCGTCGAAACGTATGGAACGGCGTGCCTCCACAGCTGGTATTCCAATGGTGAACCAGGTGCGTCATTGACAATGATTTCTTTCTTCATTCATGCTGAAACACTGAGGGCTTAGCAAACGGATGCTAGTTATTTCGGGACTGTGAACATTGGAACCCCGTGAGTACACTGTCGCTCGTACCTCATCCTCACCGAAGGCGAGTCAACTGTGAGGCAACTGCCAAGGCGGTGCTGTCATCAATTACCCAAGGATCGAAAGTTGACCTGGCTCTAGGCCTGTCATCGCCCAGCTCCCTATGCAGCTCCATGATGTTGGTATTATTTGAAAAAGGTTCTGTCCAGGAATTTTTTCCCGTTGTTTGCGTCCTCGGGGCCATGCGAGTGACGTCAGGACGGGAAATCTTTTGTTCTATACACATCCTCGATCGACGAGTACCCGGCTGCGGCTAACATTTCCATTTCCAGACCGAAGCCATTCAGCGTAATTCTCGATACAGGCAGTTCCGATTTGGTAGGTTGTCGCCCAAAATCCTGGTCTTTTGCTGACATTACTTTGCAGTGGGTAGCCACCGAAGGCTGTAGTTCATGCACGTCGGGCACGCCGCTCTTCAGCCCCGATGACTCCTCCACGCTTCAAGTTACCAACCAAAACACGAGGATTACTTATGGTTCGGGACAAGTTGGCGGCAGGATAGTCTCTGACGACGTAGAGATGGGCGGCTTTTCAATACCCCAGCAGACTTTCCGTAGGTTGACCTATTCAAGTCTCAACTATTTGCTGACAGGACTTTGCAGTCGCCGTTACACAATTAAGTGATGGGTTATTGGATGGTTCTGTCTCTGGAATTCTCGGTCTTGCCTTCAACACGATCGCCTCGACACGAAGCACCCCATTCTGGCAAGCATTGGCCAACAACGGAGATCTCAACAGTCCTGATTTGAGTTTCTGGATGACACGATTCAGGGGATCGACGACCAGAGTTCAGGAGGAGGAACCAGGAGGTGTCTTCACGCTCGGCGGGACAAACGGATCTTTATTCACTGGTGATATCGAGTTTCTGCCGACTGTTGGTACTCCGAGCTTCTGGCTCTTGTCGTTGAGATGTGAGGGCCCTGCAAACTTTTGTTGTCTGCAATGTTCTCACTTCAGTTTCAGCTCTCACTTTGAATGGCAACTCGATTTCCATCCAGTCGGGCAATGCTGCTCTGTCTGCAATTGATACAGGAACCACCCTGATCGGTGGACCCAGCGCAGACGTAGAAGCATTCTGGGACGCAGTCGATGGCTCGCAGCGTGTTCCAGAGATGGATGGTTTCTGGTCATTCCGTATGTGACGGATACGGCTTCTCGAAATTTGACTGACCCGCAACCTAGCCTGTAACACAAGACTAAATGTCGGAATGTCGTACGGCGGCAAGACCTGGCCCATTGATCCTAGAGACATGAGCCTTGGTCGTATTCGTAGCAACCAGTGCTTAGGCGGTATCTTTGATCTCTCTCGCGGAAGTAACATTGTCAGCGGTAGCGGAAACCCCAACTGGGTTGTCGGCGCTACCTTCTTGGTGAGCTACCATAAATGGCCAATGCGTGTTGTGGATTGCTAACTTTCCTACAGAAAAACGTCTACTCTGTTTTCCGCGCTTCAAACCCCCCTCAAATTGGATTTGCACAGTTGTCTGATGCAGCAGGGGGATCAGGTACGCCCCCGAGCTCCTCTGCATCAATCACTCCCCAGCTGACTATTGGGTCATCTTCATCTTCACCTACATCTTCTCCTATAGGTACTCCAGGTGCGGCACCTCAAAGTAAGTATTGGGAATCTGTTCCAACCTTGGTGTACTCACTGTCGCTATCATTAGACGGTTCCAACCGACTGGTTATTTCCTCGCCGCTAGCCTTGTTCGGGCTATTACTCTCGTTGCTTTTATTGTGATGAATTCTTTTACCAAACAGATGGGACTATCTTTTTACAGTTACTGCGCCATCACCATCATGATACCTCTCTACGACTTTCTCTCACTGCTTTCGAGTTTCGTTTGACATTATATTGCTTTGATGCTGATGGTGGACATCATGATGGTGTATTGGCGGTTGGATATATTGGAAACGGACGGAATAACGGACGGAATTGGAAATGGATGGATTAGATACAACGACTCTCACCTTATTTTTGTTTTATATATACAAGCTCGGATATATTTCTAGTGGAAAACGGATTCTGTACATTGAAGCGAGAGAAATTTCTCGTTGAGCGATGCGAGCTTCGGCTTGGAGTTTTGCGTGCTTGCGAAACTGGTGAAAAAACCACTATTCAAAAAGCCAGTATTCAGCGTCAAATTTCTGCTCCCGATTGCGACGATCTCCTCTCTGCCTTTCCTTTCGATCCCCACTCTTTTCAACGACAATATACTCCTCCGACGTCGATTTCTGCAAGCGTATCGAGTAGTTTCGAATCAGGGGTTGGACAGAAGGAAATATATCGAGTTAGGAGAGAACAAGGCCAACACGACTGATTGGGTTCGGCATGGTGGGCAGCACAGGAAACCATTGCTCTTTCGTCCTTTTGGCGGAATTTCATATCCTTGAAGGAGCTCAATTGAAGTATCAATTTCCTCAGCCGCTCGGAGTCGATGAATCGTATGTCCATTTCCATTGGCTTATAGCAAAATTAAACCCGGATTACTGACCCTCAGGATGGACCTTCTCTCCTTCTCTTCCATGCCCTGAATCGCAAAATTGGCCTATCAACTTATTCAAATCTCATGAAGCGTGTTGGCCATGTCTATGTTGCCCGATGGAGCGGAAACTCAACTGGACGATTGGACAGTATTCTTTTTGAACCAGACCCCGTTCAACACAATATCGCCGGTACTTGCGTTGGATTCACCAGAGCTTAGGTCGACGGGTCTACCAGGAGAAGAGGCAAATCCAGCAGGGAAACCGGATCTGCTGTGCGTGTTGAACTTGGTGAGGACGAAGCATGATAAAACGCTAGATCGGTGCGTGGTACTTTTAGTTCTATGGCCCTTCGATGCTAATGGCTTTCATTAGAGGAGCCCGAGTATTGGCACTAGCAATATGTACACGACACCCTTTCATTCAGATATTCAAAGTGAGCATATCTGTACAGTTCAACTCGGTTGGTTTTCTGACTGAATAACATTCAGCCTGTCCTCCTTATGGCTCTTGACGATTACCTGACCAATCCGTCTCAAGACTGCCTTGCAAGACTATTCGACGCTGTGAATTCGATGGACTTTTCAGGTGCCCCTATATTGACCCGACATGAAAAGATGGTCATGCGTTTATCTGAACGCAAAGATATCTTCGCCGAGAAGTTCAACCATCTTCCACACCAGCATGGTCGGCCTGTTAGCTGGAACAATGCCGCACATCGTTCGACGCAGTCAATGGAGTCGCAGACCACGTTTGAGGAGGGCCTGCTTGGTCGACAAAGGAACGACTCAGAAAGTCGAACGTCAACCAAAGTTGGCGGGGATTATTGGGATGGTCTATCTCAAACAACGTCGCGAGACCGGGCGGATACTGAAAGTTCTGTCGCATCATCATCTACAAATCCTCCATCAGAGTCTTCCTTCACCTTGGGTGGAAGCGCGGTGTGGGTGGGAGATGAAAGTGGTCTAGAGCTGGCGCAGGCTGGTGTAGTAGACACAGGCGATTCAAGCAGTCTAGCTTCTGCTAGTGGCACTACTACGGTCGGATCAACTCGAAAGCGACGCTCGACGGATGGCTCGTCTGGATCGTCGCTCCAGTTGAACCCGAGAGCGCAAAATAACAAGGGAACATCGTCACACGATGTTCATCTGCGAACTGGGTTGGCAAAGGATACACATTTCTTCCATACAACGGTGGATTATAAAGACTACAAGCTTCCTATCAAGATGCCATTATCGACTTTTGCAGAGGAAGTTGGTGATGTACGACTTCATATGCAACTTTTAGCGTCCATGGGCATTGACTATCTACTTGCAGTACTCTTTGATCACGCTGGTCAAAGTGTTCTCATCTCATCAACTGGTATCTGGGCCTCAACATCCCCATTTACACACCAGTGGACCCCAGACGCATCCCATCATTATTCTTTTCAATGCGCTTGTCACGGGCAAACGAGTCATCTTCTTAGGGCACCGACGGCCTGCAGGCGAAGTTTCAATATTCGTTTTAGCAGCATGTGCTCTCGCCTCTGGATGCGGTGCAGTCTTACGTGGCTTCGTCGAGCGCGCTTTCCCGTACGCCAATCTCAACAACCGTGAGGAATGGGAATCGGTGTAAGTAGTTTGTCTGAATTCCAATGACAGTTCGGTGATCGCTAATACCCTCGTCTTCATATACACAGCCCTGCATACATTGCTGGTGTCACCAATCCTATTTTCGAAACTTCTCGCCTGTGGGACCTCTTATTGGATATTGGTTCCGGAACTGTTACTGTTTCGAAGGATATCCATACCGCACATCCTGTCACCGGAACTGGATTCATAGCCCCACTCATTTTGAGGTCTGGGACGCTGAAAGCAGAATCGTCCGTCAGCAACGAAGATGAGCTAAGATCCAAGGAACCTAACAAGGCTGACTTCGTGGTTAAGCCGGATAACACGACAGATAACCTTTTCATCGAAGACGTAGGTACCATCCACGATGTCTTGAACTATGACTGATGCCTAGCCATTACAGATCAAATCAGCCATCGACTATCATTATGGGGAGAGTCTAGTCCGGGTACGGTTTACGGAATACGTGACGCGCTTTGTGAGACTTGCGTCACGGTATGAGGAGGAAGTGACAGGAAGCACGAAGATTGGTCACCCTAATGTTCCTTTTGCAGAGGCGTCTCCTTCTCGCAAAGCCACGCTCGGTAGTGGGCTTCTCTTCACTGACGAACAGGCTGGCATGAAGGAGCTGGCAGCCAATGCACATCGTATAGAAGCCTGGCGTAAGACTAATAGTTATCACTACTGCACAACTGTAAGTGGATCTCACGCTTTTGCCAGCGCATCCGATCCGAGTCATCATCATTCACAGGATTTCGCAAAAGCGCAGTCGACTAGTCCGATTCGCGGCTTTGATGTCGTGCATCAAATATTTCGATTGCGGCACGCAAAATTAATGTCTGACGCTGAGGCATACTTGATAATGCGGACACTTGCAGATAACGTGAAGACATATGATCAAGTAGTCGAGGTGCGTTCTCACTTTATCTTGACTTCGTGGCTGAGTTTGACTTATTATAAAAATTCTTACGTGCAGCTTCTATCATACTTGATGCCCCACAGCGGCGGCTTACTTCCTTTAGGATTCGGCCTTTTTCACCACAAGGAGTCAATCCGTGAGGCTACCGTTGATCTTTTCAATCACCTCCGACAGTTTCCTGTATGTGCAGTGCCCAACTTCTATTCATCACTTTTTTAATTGACAGCAAATCTTGTTTCAGGTCGGCGTGCTGTTCTTGCAGACATTGAATCATTTCCAACGCTATGCATACGTGCGGCAAGCGCATGCTCGCGATAAGCAGCTCCCTCAGGCTACCCATTATCCACAGCCAGCAGCTTTTGCACCCATCATAACCAGAGCTCATTCCAGTTCGAGTGCTGCGATGAGCGTTGCCGGCGGCTACTTTGGTGAGCGAACCAATGGCGCCTTGTGAGGATGTTCGCGGTCGTTGTTTAAATCCGTGATCTACATTGGAGTGATTTGGTGAGTCATTGATTGATCATGGGAGGTGATTGTAACTGATACTCGAATAGGAATACACAGTTTGCATCTTTTTCTTGTTACTTTCTGAGCTTTTTTCTTTTTTTCGTCGTTTTTCCTTCCCTTGTCCTGTTTGTCTTTTTTTTACTTCGTTTTGATTTCTCTTATATTCCCATGTTTGTTTTACATTGTAGACTAGGACTTCACTCCACTATCAACCATGCAAGTCACCGCCCTCACTGGGTGGTATTGAACGAATTTGTCCTAGTCCCGGTCGCTCACTTAGACCTGAGACACCTCAGGCTACCCTGGCTGTTGTCAAGTCAACGATTAGTATGCGCATTGCGCAGTCGGCCCGACTATTTGTTTTTCCGCTTTCAGTACTCGCACCATCTCCGGGAAGTTGTGTGGTCGCTGCGACGTTGCCAGGGGGTAGTCAACCGATGTTTATACCCCTGAACTACTAGTCACATCCGTGGCTGGCTCGTCCTCATCGGATTTCAAATACATATATTATTATTACTGAACGGGAGGCACATGTGTGTTCCGCTGCGCTGCCTTTTCAGCCTCTCAACCACAACTTTTTCAAATTGAAAACTTATTCCATGACTACATATTGCTAGAGAGTAAGCGCGCTGACAGCCTGCGGCTGTACGGAAGTCTAAGGTGTAATAAGTCTAGTGTCCTTCAAACTAGGTGGCTTGGTGGTAGAAAACGTTTGACGTACTAGGACACACCCACAGCGTATGTATGGCAGAAGGAACATGCTTGAGGAATCCTTGCAGATTGGAGCCCACCGTATTTGTAAATGATTCGAGCAAGTGATTTTGAAATGGAGCTAAGTTTTTTCCCGTTCACCAGTGCTCGAGCAGTACTTCGGAGCATATACAAAATCGTTGACCATTAACCATGGACAACCCCATGGATTATAAAAAACAATGTCAGCAATAGTTCCGAGTGTATACTTAGTAAAGCCAATGTGTAAAAGCAATGCGCCGTCTACGCGTCGCGACGAGTTGTTTCACTCGACGGAATACACCGAACTCCGTGAAGCTCTTTTCAAAGAAATTGGTAAGCCGACCAGTAAACTCCGAGAGTGTCTTGAACAAATGTTTCCTGGAAGCGAAGCACGAGCACAAGGAAGAAGGATCGGCAGGCTGTCTGCCGTTTCACAGGTGAACTCAGGTCCCAGAGTCCACCTTCCCAGGTCCTCCGAGGTGAGGGCATCCAAGATTCATTTAGCGAGTGATATGGGAAGACCACGGCTAAACTCAGACATGCAAGGGGGAGTTGCTGGCTAAGACACTGCGATAACAGGAGGCTAAAGAATTCCTGGTGGCGTACGGAAAATTCCCAGCCTCGGTGTCCGAGTATAGTTGTTCGCAAAGGGAGAAATGCGGGGTAAATGGCATTTGGCAGCGCCAGGTGGGGTTCAATCTTGCAAGTGTCATGTCTCTGTATGGAAATGGGCCTGCGATCAAGGAGGATCAAGAGCTGAAGAACAATCGCTCACTCGCTCGCCTCACGAGCGGCTAGCCTTTGTCATTTCGGGCCCAGCTCCGTATATTTATGGGTAATGTTGTTGTTGATTATCAGTATTCCTACGCGTCGTTCGGCCTAACCAAAACAGAAGCGTGTGGCGATATGTATTCCATGAGCGATCAGGTTGTCCGGTCGCGTAAAGAGCTTATTCAAAGCAGAGCGGAGAGCTGCGGATACGAAAGAGCAATGAAACAGCAAACCTCAGCAGGAAGTCGGGGCTGATTTTTTAACGTCGAACGCAAAGCCCCGAGGCTCAAAGTTGCGTAAGGGTTGTATATATTGGCCCTGATGAACACCCCCATTTGGAGGTTCACATGGATAAAGTGATTGCGATTATCCCTGCGTTGTGATCATCCATATGTGCGCGTTTTCCGTGCAAGGCGAACTTTGGCCGTGTCCCGTTCTCATATAACCGAAACAGGCCGTCTGCGAGACTGGGGGGGTAAACGGAATGCAGGGCGTTTGAAAGAGCAATGGTATAAATGCTGATGAACCTACGAGTATGAGTATTTAAGGTTGTGGGGGGGTTGAAATGATTCATAAACGGGTGGAATAATGACGGTGATGAAAGATTGGAATAGGCGCTATTAAGCGAGGAGAGTTGAATGGTTTCGAGTGGGCACATGGCGGAAGATAAATGAGGAGTTTGACGGAGGAAGGCAGTGAGCCGGAAAGTCAGGGCTAGTCAGGGAGAGGTGATGGGTGGATGATGGGAAAGATGGTGGGAATGGGTGGAATGGCCAGAATGGGGAATTTGTATGCAACTTGTATGGACCGCATAGAATTTGAGCGGCAAGATCCAGATCTATTTGTCCCTGTCCTTGATTTCAGATCCCGTGCAGCTTCGCTAAGCTTCGGCTGTGCTGGCCTCCTTTAATACCAGGCTCGAGGCGGCACGAACAATCTTATTTCCTTGTTCTACGCTTCCATCTTCCTCGTCGGCTTATTTCATGTTCAGCCTTGCCAGCTTTCCTTCCTACTTGTCTCTCTAATATCTTTCGTCTTGTTCAGGTCTTGATCGGCCGTCTTCCACCGATTTTCGCTCTCTTACCCGTTTTTTCGCACTGCGGTAGCTGCGGTCCCCGTTAAACCGGCCTTACTTTGCCTTACTTTGCTTCCACGAACTCTCTATTCTTGGAAAGATTATTTCCATTATGGCTAACAAGCCCGCCACCACGGAGAAAACTGCGCAAGGAACTCTACAAAGAGGGAAGGCTTGTTTAAGATGCAGGTGCGTGTTGGATGTTTTTGGTCAAATTCGTCCAATGTTCTCACATGTCTTGCTCAGGAAACGGAAGATGGTGAACACTTTTTTTTTGGACATTCCTTCTCTCAACACGTATTGACCACACCTCCCTTTGGCAGCGGTGTGATGGCAATAAGCCTGCGTGTCAACAATGTGTTCGCGCCAAGAAGCCAGAGTGCTGTGAATACGACGACGGAAAGGGAAAGACGCGGACTCAAATTCTTCGTGAGACCATCACTCGTCTCGAGCAGCGTGTTCGTGAACTGGAAGATCCCGACTACGTATCCCCAGCCGTCACCTTGTACGACCCGCATGGCCTGCAGGACACCTCCATATCATCGTCTTCATCCTATGGCTCCCCAGTCAGCAGTACCATTTCTGCCTCCCATTCTCCGTACACCTCAGGTACCTTGCCTGCGTTTTTTTTAAATGCCTGTCCCTCCCTGACTATGTACTTGTCATAGATGCAACCAATTCACCGCCCGAGGTATGGACCCATCTTCCGACCGTCCCGTCCCCGTCACCATCGGCATTTGTGACCGAGATGTTCTTCGAGGAGCCTCAGTCATACCAGGCTCCTTTTGAGCTTGCTCCGCTGCTGTAAGATTTCCTTTGCAAGTACTGATCTTCCCTTCTGATACCATTTTAAAACGCAAGGTTGGACATATTCGCGCCACATCGTCATCAATGCGGACTCGAGATACATATGGGTCATTTACGGGATAGCCTGCAGCTACCAGCATCTGAGCAGCGACACCCGGCACTGATGAACGCGATCTTCTTGTGGGCCTGTTTCATGTCACGGCCGAAGCCTTTGTGCCAGCACGAGGAAATATTTCTTGCGCAGGCACTCGATTCCCATCGAGACGGTCTTAGATCAGGCGATAAAGTGCTCGATGTCATCCAGGCTTCTTGCCTCTTGTCGATGTACTTTTTGGTAAATGGCCGGTTACTTGAAGGTAGCTACCATGCTAGCGCCGCTGCGTCGCTAGCAGTTCAGTGCGGATTACAAGCTGGTGTTGCTGGCGAAGCAAGTTACAGCCCTTCATCATCACGGGAGAAGCTTGGGTTTGAGCCCCCGAGTAGCGGATATCGGGAAGGCGAGCGTATCTTGGCCTTTTGGCAAGTGTACAACCTCGACAGATGCTGGTCAGTAGCGCTTCGTAAGCCGTCCGTGCTCCTCGACGGCTACGATCCGTGGACCTCCATCAATTGCCCTTGGCCGCAAGACATCATGGAATACGAGACGGTGAGTCTGAAACCCTGATGCATCGCCTTCATTCCGTTGACTCGATTTCTTTTGACCAATAGGGTAGCGTCACCACCGGAACCTATCAGACTGTCCGAAACTTCCTTCAAGGAGACATGTCGGATGGATATTCAATGCTGGCTTTACGAGCAAAGGCTTCGGCTCTTTTTTCACGCGCCGACCAGTTAGCTTTACGATGGAATTCGAGTGAGTCCACAATCATCTGGGGAAGCAACAAACCTAATCTTGTCGATCGCTTAGGAATCAAACCGACCGGCGGTTACCCCGAAGATATGCAAGCTCTAGAACTTACGATTACGCGATTCCTGGCCACGTTAGTCCCGATACATCAATTGAACGCCAGGATGCCTGAAGAGAAGCAAATGTTAATTGTTGTACATACACTCGTTCAAGCCGCCTTGATGCACTTGTACCAACGGTTTGCCCAAGACGATGCCGTTGCATACGAGAAATGCTCACAGGCTGCCAAGGCCTGTGTTGCTATCATCAAGTATATATCGGATCAGGACTATGATTTCCTGGATCCGATTCTGGGGGTACGTCTGTTTCTTTAAACCCCCCCGTTTCACCAGCACTGACTCGTTTCGTTAGTCTTGCTGGACCACGGCTGCCGAGTTCTTGATACGTGAAGTAGTCAATATCGAAAACTCGTGGCCCCTCAGCAGCGGCGATGTCCGGAACGACATCAGCACCATCATCTTCGCTATGAACGCTTTGAATGCCAGATTCCCCGTCTTGGGTATGTACCCAATCGTATATGGGGCATCGAAAAAGGTTATCTGACCTCTTGTAGGCATCTCGGCAGCGAAGATCCAGAAGCGACTTGCTGAGCTGTAGTCGCTGTGTAACATTTTCGGACGCAATTCCCCCCTTTTACTTCTGCTCCTTTCAATGTTTCGTTGGATCGCCTGTGGAGCGCAAGTCGAACCTTTTTTTTTTGTCTGTTCATTGGATACTGTTCTCATTTCGATCGATCACCTGTTTTTGTTGGACTTTTTTTTTTTTTTTTTTTTTTGATGGACACTCCTCTTTGTTACATGACTCGGACTTTCTTTTGGAGCACGCTTCTCTTATTTCCAGCTGTGCATCCCTCACGCTCCTTTATGACCTTTTCACGTTTATTTTATGAACCTTGGACTTGGACTTTCTATTCATCGGACCTTCTTCCCGGACCCAGACTTTGGACACTCTGGACAATTGGACGTACAGCGTTCGCCAGTCGCTTCCTGCTATCTCCATTGCATTTGCATTAATTGCTTGCATCGCATAGATCATTGGACGTTCTTATTGCGCCTTGGACTTTTTTACCCACCCTTTTTTCTTGAAAATACGCACATCACGGACGCGTAAAACAGAAACTTTGTACCACTTGTATCTGGACCTTGCCCACTCTCCCCTTTGCTTTCGTCGTACCATACTCTCTACATACCATACATTAGGACGTTGCACAAGACTTTCTTCTATTTTTTTTAGCAAGCAAATTATAATGTGTAGTTTTACTGTCGTTGTACCTAGGTCCTACATACTTTGACACAAGCCGTTGGATACAGAGCAAACCTTCACATCTCTCTTTTTGGCTTGAACTTTGAAGCTCGAAGACGTACTCGGATGCTTACCAAGCTACTTTACTCCTCTTTAACCCTTTGTCGTTTGTGACTCATGCCCTGGTGAAAACTCGTACCAAATTATGAACCCCGTCCAAAGGTCTTTACCTCAAAACTCTCTCGTTCATTTACAACAACTCGAAGCAGATGTAGAGGCCCGAAGGCAGGATGTGAGAGGATTGGAGAACGCCTTACTTGAAGCTCGCCAGCGATGCGCTGATGCAGAAAAAACGCTTGCATCCCTCAAGTTCTCCTTATCTGCTCTATCCCGATTTCCGACCGAAATTCTCTGCCACCTATTCCAGTGTTGCGTCGACGGAGATCGAACCGGCCACGCACTGACGATGAGAGCGATGCCTTGGGTGCTGTCGCGAATATGCAGGGCCTGGAGAGAAATTGTCATCTACACCCCTTCGCTTTGGAGAGTCATTCGCATTGACATGGGCGAGCGTCATGTTCAGAATCCCGCATCGCTGGTCAAAACTTATCTCACTCGGTCCCAACCTCTTCCCATATCGTGCATGCTCAACCTGCAGGATTCCTTTGAACCGCACGACAGGAAGGTTGTAAAGACCATTATGAAAGCTTCAAAGCGTTTACAAGACATTGATTTTGACTTGGGATCCCGCGCTGACATTTACACGGAGTTGGTGGAGACACATGGAACACTCAGGTTACCACTCTTACAAGGTCTTCGCATAGTCGTGTCCGAGTTTGCAGATGGGGAAGATGGCGAGGATCTTGCTCCAGGCTTGGTGCCTATGCCTGTTTGCGGACAGTTTTCGTTTGCGTCCTCTCTGGTTGAGGCACACGTTGAATTCCCCAACTTTAGTCTCCCTTTGGTCTTACTCCCTTGGGAGAAACTCACCGAACTTTATTGCCCATTCCATGACTTTGGAGATATGGAGGAGGTGGCACGAGGTGCTCGAAATGTGGTGAATTGGTATATCAATTTTCGTTGGGATGACCAGGACATACACAATATCTATGCTGCGGACGAGCCGGTACTGATTCCTCACCTACAGCACCTCAATCTCCGAGGAAGATGTTCTATCCTCGGTCCTGTTTTGGACCGCTTCGTGGCTCCCAACCTCGAGGACCTTGCTCTACATCACACATACTACCAAGAGATTGGCACCTGCCATGATGCCGACAGCATTTTTACTGCAATAGCGAATCTGCAGACACGTAGCTGCTGTACTCTGCGCCGGCTAACTGCACCATTGCCTCTTTTCTCCACCCCTTTAGCCATTGGTCTACATTCGGTCGAAGAGCTCCATGCAAGTCTCCCCGTATTCAATACTGAGCGGAGGTTGTATTCGGAAGCTTTCGCAAATATGAAGGAGAAGAAACTTCTCGCCGGCATGAGAACGTTGCACCTCGATTTGCAGCGAGCGTCCGAGGCTAGATCTTTCCTAGTGTTTCAGCGTTTCCTCGATATTGCGTCGACTCGTCGCCGTTGGGACAGCTCGTCGCGCTTGGAACGGCTCTCGTTTTGGGCCAACAATCGGGAAGTGCCTATTCCGCTCGATATGCCGTCTGTAGAGAAGCTATCGGAGCTGCGGAAGGATGGCATGGTCATGTTAGGAGATATTGTTGATGGTACGTGGTGTTCGGCTTACAAGAATCTCATCTGGAAGTCGGATATCACCAAGGAAGAACGTCGCTCGATGAAGTTCTTATTGTAATATGATATGTGATGAAGCAAAGTTGGATGCCATATGGTGGTTCTCCACAATTAGTTCTATGAACTTGAGTCCAGACTTCTAGCTGCAAACAATAATTCACTGAAGCCGGCAGGTGTATCTGCCAATATTAGATCTTCACGATCCAGACGAGGCTAATGGCACTTGGCGGAACATGAAACGAAGTTTAGCGCAATGTGATGCATGTGATGCCTGCTAAATCGCGTCGTAACTAGCGGTTTCTTTTCGGAATCTCCCTCAGACCGGCAAGGACTGACGTCCTATGTTGAAACATTCAGTTTAGTACACAAATTGTCCAGATTCCTACGCAGCTCATTCGGGGCACCCAGAACAGTTGACTAGTGATTGTTCAAAGGCTAGGACGTACGCACCTGGACTTCGGGAGCGTTGTCCGAGGACACGCAAGTCTTTTCCAGATTGAAACTATTGTGAGGAATGGTACTAGCAAGGGTACTAGTTTTGTACCAGTTTGCTTGCAACACCAGATGGCTTCCAGTAAGATCTTTTCACCTAAAATCAAGCAATTAATCGTCTCAGGAAAAAATTTCCCGCATGGACCTCTTACAGCTAAAACAGTAATTATAGCGACTTTCTCTCGGTGGCTGTGCCCCAGGCGCTTCTCAAAATAAATCACGCGCTTCTAGCTGATAACGTCTAGGCGCCCATCGGGCTGACACTCTTTCAACCACTTTCCCTCTTCTCTAACATTGCAGTCAGCTCATATTCTACTTGTGGAAGCTTGACACTAATTGTACTAAGATATTACATAGATATATCTATAGAGGATTATGGAAGAGACAACCAGACTACCATAATCGCCTAGGTATGTGCTTTGAAGTAGCAAAACACAGAAGCTGCTTCCACCCTGACCTTCTTGAGCCTCTGAGTGTATGGATATAAGGCCTCAAAAATATTGAGAGTCCTCAAGTCAATATATACTCAATGTTAATTGACTTTGTTATGCCAAATGATGTTGGAGGGCTTTGGGCTGAGACTGCTGAGGGACTTAGCAGAAAGGAGGTGCTGACTCATTTTCAAAAGCACCTGGGGCACAGCCACTGAGAGAAAATTGCACAATTCCATATAATTACTGTGTTAGCTGTAATTATGATTTGGAATAAAAAGGTTGTTCTTATTTACCTGGCTGCTTCCTGCTTCTTTTTGGTATGTGACTCCAGAAGACTGCCAGGCCTTCATCCACACAAATGTGTCCAAGGTGTTGTGTATCTTACCTCTTTTAGTGTCATAAAGAAAGGCAGAACATCTGATCATCAATTCTGAAAGTATACCACACAATGAAGCATAAACATAAGGCCTACTACCTCAGGCTTGTTTCCTGTGCATCTGATGGACCTCAGGTCATTATGTGGAACTCTAGCTGGGCCAGTTGAATTGAGGGCCTCATGGGAATGCTATTGTTCATGAGTGGTACTCAATTGTGATTTTATTTCCCATTTTATTTTGTGACATGTGCAGCTTGTTGGTGTTAAGTGAACAGCTAAGTTGGAACAATGCCAAATCTGCCATAAGGGCTGAAAAGTGTCCTGGAACATCTTGAATCTTCTTCTATGCCATGAACTTGCCATTAAGCATTTTCCAGATCAACACAAAGCCCAGCCAAGAAGAAACAATATGTTAGAGCTCTGGAGACCTTTGCCATTGTGCTGTTTGCAGATGCTGAGGAAGATGAAGAAATTTTCTCTGCAATGATCATAGCATATCTAGCTTGGAGAGCATGTTGGGGATGGAGGAAGTATGGTTGATTTGGGAGGCAGAGACCATATAACCTGCAGAAGTTGAAGGATTTTTTTAATGTCATGATATACAGATTCTCTGAACACTGGTTTAGAGCATGGATGCAGTACACATGTGGGTTTCTTTCACATTTTTCTTTATACTTATCATTTGCTTCACTTGTGTAGTATGGGTTGTGACACATTTTGAAAGATACACAACATGATAGGAGGAGACCCAATATTCATCAGTGGGCTACAGAATCACCAACATCCTGTCAAATACCAACTCACTGCATTTCCTTGTTGCATAGAAGCTGAAACAGCAGTCAAAACTGCTTTGGTTATTGCTGAAGAAAGTGTATTCAACTATATTGAATGTGTCTCAAAGGCACTCTGTAATTGACATGATCAACATCTTGCTTGGCCAGGTGAGGAAAGACAATAATTCATATCTAGAGAAATGGCAAAGGGAGGATTTCTGGGCTGTATTGGTTCTGCAGATGAGTCTTTGATTAGGCTTTACCACAAGCATGTACTATTTCTGGAAGAAGTTTTGTGCTGTGAGTTTTGTATTTGTGTTAATCTGCTATTCACACACTAACCAACTTCTAAGCTTATACTACAGGCTACAGTGAATCACCAAGGGATTTTTACATCCTATGAATTTGGCTGGCTAGAATCTGTGCAGAATACATGAGTGTTTAGGAATTCTGAGATTTGGTTGAACTGTGAGTGGTACTTCAAGTCACATGAGTATATACTTGTTGGTAAAGGCAATATCTTTCCTTTCATGGACATGAACCCACACTCAATACTATTTCACAGAATACCCTTTGACAAAATTCATGATACTGTAGCATTTTATTCATTTCAGATGGCTATATGACCTGTGACCTCATCATCTGGAAGTGACCTCTTGGATGGAGAGCTAGTGGTCTGTGACTGCTGAAAATTTTTCAGATATTGGTGCTCAGAACTGCCAAATTTGGATGATTTTGGGTCTATTAGCACCTGTGACTTGCTATGAGTGTTTGGATAGACCCTTGGACACCTGTGACTGGCTCAAAAAATTTTGAAAATTTTGGGGCCTGTGACCTGTGACATCTGAAATGAATGAAATGCTACAGTATGGCCATTCAATGACTTTGACCTTACTTATAATCAAGAACAGCCCAAAGTTTGCAAGCAGTGGAACTATTGGCTCTCATTGAAACAGATATTTGTGGAACATGTGTTCAACTGACTGAAAGGCTGATTCTCTATTCTTCTGGACCTTCCAGGCTGTGATCTTGATAGTTAGTATCATCTCATTGAGTCTTTAATGATTGCACAAAACATTCTTAAGGTAATGGGAGATGATTCTACTTAGATTTCCAGATTCAATGACCTGGAAGCACTTGTACACTGGGCAGCAAGTAGGGCTGAGTGTGAGGCAGAGGAATTGGATTCTCAATTGGTTGATGATGAATTATATGCTACAGGCTTGTTACATCAAAAGTATCTAGTTGAACATATATTGAATCTTAAAGAAAGCAATAAACTAGATTAGATTGCACTAATATATGGTAATCACTACAGACAAAAGGTCCTTTTAGAATAGTTTTCTATAGAATTTAATTGACTAAAAATATTTATATAGTAGAGGTAAATCTTATACAAAAAAAAACAGTCTTAAAATTATATGCTTTGCTCTTATACTTTTTTTGTCACCTTTGGTTCCCACCAATCTGAACCAATTAGACACCACAATCAGGTCAAACGTGGTGTCTGATAAGACAGCTATCACTGGGAATTTGGCCACACCCCACTGCACTCTTCTCCTGCTTCTCTCTGCTCCTCTCTCAGCACCTTCACTTTCCTCAAAATTCCGTGAGACTGTCTGCTAGTGTCAGCTGCTGGAGTCGCATGACTCAAGTACTCATCTCCAGCGCCTCAACATCAACCATGTTGCTGACATCTTTCTCACAGTTGTCACCATTGTTCCCACTGCCATCAATGTCTCGTAGGAACTTGTTGTTGTTGCTGCTCTAGAAATAAGGTGCATTCCCAACACCTTATTCTTCTCTTCAAAACTAACTATCTACAGTCAGTTATAATGTGATAATGACTATTATATTGTTTTCTTCCTTGTACCTCTATGCTGGAATCAACAAGTGATTAATGGCTCTTTTTATGGCTTTCTCTCACACATGTTTACCACCCCTGTTTATCCTTGACATCTCCTCCTCTCAGCCCTCCAGGTTCCCTCAGACTATGACTCCCACAACTTGTCATTGTTCGGAATGGTCCTGACATTGCCCAGGTGGTCATTGTCGCTGTCAGCTTGGGTATAAATTATTAGTGTGTCACAATTCTTTCAGAGAACTTTCTATCTATTGATCACAGACATTTAGATTCCAATGTCCCTTATCAATTACTGTCACCATCAACAACACACTTTTTTTCTGTGCTATACTCTGGCTACACTATCAACCTGCATGAAGGCCTCTCCCATGTGCTTTCTCCACTTGAAAAATAGATGACAGACTCCATGATAATGGTCAGCGAATATTTCTTGCCCCTCAGACTGTTTCATTCAAGACATTGCTGATGCTTTGCTCCCGTGATACCTTTTATCTGACATTTCCCACTACCTTCCCCAGTTCATTACTTCATACCATGTAATTCTCCCATTCAAATAGTCTACACACCTGATACTCTATTGCCAATTCTCTCACTGAACACAGCATAAAAATACCCACTGCCATTGCATTCCTGAACCCATACTGCAGCATACGACGTGAGCTCTGCATCATGCCAGGTATTTGGAACAGGTTAATGCATGTGGGCTCATAGCATACGAGTGGGGGTGCTCCCATGTCAGATGACAGGTACAGGCAGTAGAGTGGGGCACTAATGTTATACGATAAGCTTGAATGTATGGGAAGTAGTGCTCCATGAGAGGTATACTTCTCACATAGTCTATTTGTCCTGTATATAGTATTACTGCTGCATTAATGTCATAATAGTGTTTGAAATTCAGTGCACTTGGAAGGCACAAAGTAACAAAGTAAGAAGTGCCTGACAAGTGCCCATTCTTGACCTACAATTACATCAACTCTTCTGCAGTCAAAGAGGACCCTTCCATTAAATATGCAGCATCTATAGGACTTTAATAGGATCTAAGAAGACAACCAGGCACCATTGGAACACTATTGATTGGGTTAGGCACAGTAGTCTTGTTAAATATTGCTTGATGATGAGAAACTCACCACTTTGTTGTATTTTAGGAACCTATGAATGCTCCTGTTACTCTTTATCTTAGAAAAACAGTGAATGATTACTTCAAGAATTATTCTGGAGGGTTTCTGAGCTTCTTGGGTCAGGGAAAGGTCAGGAAATTGGTGGACCAATTTTAGATGCAGGTTGTGCACTTTGACACATAACAATGTCAGTAGTTGTCAACCCAAATCTGACCCCCACATTAATTCTTCAACAAGAACTTATAGTTTCAACATTATCACTTCTGAGTGAATGCTTTTAAGTGTTTCTGACAGTCTAATGCCAATAGAAGACTGGAATATGGCTGATATTAGCAGAAATCTGGTGAATGTGGTGAGTTTCTCATTGTTTTGGTGTCTTTTATGCTACTTACAAGTGCCCTCCAGCAGATAATCCTCCAATATTTGCTACATAATGTTTTTAATGTTATATGAATCCTCTGGAGTCAGTATATTCAGCAGAAGAAATGAATTGAAGTAACAGAAAGCATGGTCTCAAGGAGGACAATAGTGGGTGCTTGTTGAGCACTTGACATTCCACATTGCCCACTTAATTACTACAAGCCACGTATATGGATCGTTCAGCTTACAGGGGACACAAACTCAAGATAGAAATGTATATGATTCACTAGGGTGCTGAGTACATGAGTAAAAATCAATAAAAAGATTACTGAGCTGTGCTACAGCTCTGACTCCACTGTGCACTAGAAGATCAGTTGCAGAAGTTAATTCTGCTGATGCTGAGAGAATCTGATGTTGACATACTACAGCCAGGTAGAAAATGTCAGTGGAATTGATTTAGACAGTGGTGTGACATGTAGAGCTGCAACAGGTGTAGTTATAGATGCTGGCTGGAGTATAAGTGTAGAAGGAGAGGCTTTCATGCAGGTTGATAGTGTAGCCAGAGCATAGCACAGAAAAAAGTGTGTTGTTGATGGTGACAGTAATTGATAAGGGACATTGGAATCTGAATGTCCATGATCAATAGATAGAAAGTCTTCTGAAAGGATTGCAACGCATCTACAATTTCTACTCTGAGCTGACAGCAATGACAACCACCCTGGGTGATGTCGGGACTGTTCTGAATGATGACAATAATTTGTCTAAGATAAGACTAATGGAAAACTACCCAAAAGATAACCTCCAAAAGTCTAACTCAGACTGTTGTGCAAGTGTGGATCAATGTGATCAGAGTTGCTGCACTTAGAATGCCAACAAAACTCTTAGCTAGGTTGATTCTCTCTTATTGAAGCAATCTACTTCAAAGTGTTCACCTCCAGAGGAGTATATATATGGGTTTTAAAAGGGTTTATATCCAAACACACAAACACACACACAAGAACACAGTGCACAAAGCACAAAACACAAGAGCTACAGTTCCACTAAAAGACTCAGTAGCCAATATAGTCTGACCCTATGGAGTTTAAGACTTCTTTAAGACAACTACAGTACACAGTGTACTGGAAAAGGTCTTAGACCAGTTTCTACAAAGAGCTTAATCACAGGCCCAATTCCTTTGTTAAGACTCTAAGTGTGTCACAACCTGATATCTAACACAGGCCACACTCTAAAAGCCACCAGAACTTTTGGTGTAAAGTTATCTCTTAGAAAAGCGCAAAGCACACTAAAGATGTTACTCTTTGTCTCTTATGACACAAGTTCATTATCAGATTCCCATCTCTCCGGAGTCACTCAGGACCAATCTCCAGAGCCTGAAGTGAGGAAGCAAAACTGGAATGGCATACACAATTATACACCAAACAAACTCATCATGTATTCACAATCAGAGGGGGCAGAGTCACTTGAGTATATATGAATATCTAGCTGTCCTTATATATGGTCCATGGAATATATCTACAGAAAAATATAAATAATGTCCAATAATTCAGGAAATAATAAATGAGTGACTGAGATACTAAAAGAGGGAATATTCGGCTGTCACAGAGTCTGGCCACTAGGGTATCTGACTATATCTACATGGGTATCTATGTTTCCAGGCATTCTGGACTCCATAATTTGTATTTTCTCTTTTCTAAGTTGGGTATCTACGAGCGGATGGCTGTATCCATCCTGTCTCTTTACAGCATTTCTCTTTCTAGTATCCGCACATTGGCAGATGCCTAGATGCCAAAGTTTTCAAGGTCGGAACATGCTGTTACTGTTCCTATCTCTTTTGACAATGCATGCTTGGTCTTATTTAGGACTTCTTGTGCGTTAGATATTCTTCATATGTCTCGTTGTATCTGTCTGTAGGTAGTGGATGTCCTTTGGAAGTGATTTCCATCTTTCCAAGATGACTTTGTACCTAGTTAGCTTATCACATATTGTTTAGCCACTGGTGACTTCTTTATTACACTACATACAAGGTGTTCTTTTAACATGGTTTTCTCATTGAGAAAACACTTAATCTTCTTGCAAAGAGAATTTCTATAAAACTATATATAAATTCTAAATTTCAATTGTGTCCTCTCAACAAGAATATGCCTGGAGAATACTAAATTTTCAGCAGCAAAAGATATAGAATTTTCAAATTCTGAGAATTAATAGATAATACAATATATTAGAATAATCTCCATACTAAGAAAACATTAAATTTTCTCTGGTTGAAGATGCTCAGAAAATGCTGATAAGATAAGATAAAAATTCCACATTTTCTATTGTGGGAAAGTCAGAGAAAACACTAGGAAAACACTAGGAAAATAATAGGAAAATCATATGAAAACACTATATTTTAAAGCAGTTCTTAAGTAGTTTTCATTTAGTTTTCCTTTTGTATTTAACATGTTTCCTTTAATATAAAATTCAAAATCTTATATTTGTTTTCTAAATGTTTTCTCACTATTTTATAAGGCAGAAAATTTAGTATATTTGTAATTAGAAAATTAAAGGATAATTCTATAACTTCATTATTATAAAATAACCAAGAAACACTGACTCTTCTGGAAATTAAAATCCAGAGTATGCTTGCTGTTTTCACTATATGATGATAACTTGAAACTAATAGAATTTTCTGAGTGTTGTCTGGAAGCAAATATATAGCAGTATTCTGAGTGTATTTCCTTTGTATTAATAGCATAAAAAGAACACCTTGTACGTAGTGTTAAGAGATCACTTGCTTTGATTCTGATCCATATATTGACTTTGAAGAAGGATCATTCTATGATTGTTCCTATTCCATGTTGTCTTTCTGTTTTGATGTCTCCTCTAAGTACCTCTGTACTGCTTGACTGCAGATTGCACTTTGCAGATGTCATAGAAAGATAAAGTAGAAATTAAAATCCCATTGATAGCACTTTGAGAGCTTGGTTAACTAGCCAATGCATTCATTGGGCCATAGTTAGGTTCTCTACAGGTTTCGGGAGTGATCCGTTTTGGATCTGATACATAGATAAGTCAGAAAGTATAGCTTTGACACCTCTGTATAGTGTATCATATAGCTCTTCGTACTTTCCAAGGTACTATAGCTTCTCTAAGGCAATGACTAGCAGTCTAGGCTCACTCTAGTCCTTATTACCTGTTATCTTGTGTCATATTAAAGTATTCCAATTCAAAAGTAGTGTAAAATGAATAAAAGTGGGTCTTTTCTAGGTTCAACATATTAATGAGTCGTGGGAGTCATAGTCCAAGGGAACCTGGAGGACTAAGAGAAGGAGATGTCGAGGATAAATGGAGGTGGTAAACATGTGTGAGAGAAAGCCATGAAAAGAGCCATTAATCAAGCAGCTTTCATGATGTGTTTTGGCCTGTTGATTGTCAAATTTATGTGGGAACCAGAGGGAAAACAGGATTGCAGTCGAGAAAGCACCCAACGGCAAAGAGAAAGGAAGATCTGGAGGTCATTGAATTGCCTGTGTAGCATGGCCTTAACATAATGGGAAATTTTCTGAGTGTTGTCTGGAAGCAAATATATAGCAGTATTCTGAGTGTATTTCCTTTGTATTAATAGCATAAAAAGAACACCTTGTACGTAGTGTTAAGAGATCACTTGCTTTGATTCTGATCCATATATTGACTTTGAAGAAGGATCATTCTATGATTGTTCCTATTCCATGTTGTCTTTCTGTTTTGATGTCTCCTCTAAGTACCTCTGTACTGCTTGACTGCAGATTGCACTTTGCAGATGTCATAGAAAGATAAAGTAGAAATTAAAATCCCATTGATAGCACTTTGAGAGCTTGGTTAACTAGCCAATGCATTCATTGGGCCATAGTTAGGTTCTCTACAGGTTTCGGGAGTGATCCGTTTTGGATCTGATACATAGATAAGTCAGAAAGTATAGCTTTGACACCTCTGTATAGTGTATCATATAGCTCTTCGTACTTTCCAAGGTACTATAGCTTCTCTAAGGCAATGACTAGCAGTCTAGGCTCACTCTAGTCCTTATTACCTGTTATCTTGTGTCATATTAAAGTATTCCAATTCAAAAGTAGTGTAAAATGAATAAAAGTGGGTCTTTTCTAGGTTCAACATATTAATGAGTCGTGGGAGTCATAGTCCAAGGGAACCTGGAGGACTAAGAGAAGGAGATGTCGAGGATAAATGGAGGTGGTAAACATGTGTGAGAGAAAGCCATGAAAAGAGCCATTAATCAAGCAGCTTTCATGATGTGTTTTGGCCTGTTGATTGTCAAATTTATGTGGGAACCAGAGGGAAAACAGGATTGCAGTCGAGAAAGCACCCAACGGCAAAGAGAAAGGAAGATCTGGAGGTCATTGAATTGCCTGTGTAGCATGGCCTTAACATAATGGGAAATTTTCTGAATGATCTCTTCCATGATTGTCATTGATCTAAGTGTGTTCGGGCAACATGGACATGAAAGGTGTAAAAAGAACTTGTTGATTCTAGTGTAGAGGTACAAGGAGGAAAACAATATAATAGTCATTATCATATTATAACTGACTGTAGATAGTTAGTTTTGAAGAGAAGAATGAGATGTTGGGAATGCACCTTATTTCTAGAGCAGTGACAATGACAAGTTCCTACAGGACGTTGATGGCAGTGGGAACAATGGTGACAACTGTGAGAAAGATGTCAGCAATGTGGTTGATGTTGAGGTGCTGGAGATGAGTACTTGAGTCATGCAACTCTGGCAGCTGACACTGGCAGACAGTCTTGCAGAATTTTGAGGAGAGTGAAGGTGCTGAGAGAGGAGCAGAGAGGAGCAGGAGAAGAGTGCAGCAGGGTGTGGCTAAATTCCTAGTGATAGCCATCTTATCAGACACCACATTCAACCTGATTGTGACATCTAATTAGTTTGGATTGATGGGAACCAAAGGTGATTTTATAGAAATCAGATCAAAATCTTAATACTTTTCCACTAATTTTAGCTAAGAAGGAATTATTAAATATTCCATTAGCTTTTAGATACATTTAGCAAAAATATTTTATATATTGAAGTTCTATTTTTTCCTACTGTTTTGCAGCTGTTTAGGATTACTAAATTGGCATATGATTTAATTAAGTTTTACTTCTATTTTCTCAAAACCAAAAAGTCTGGATTTTAGGCCCAATTTGGTCTCAATTTCACATACTTTTAATGTACAGAAAAACATAATTATCTAGGCATATTTTGATACTATTTTAAGTGTAAATAATATACTATATATTTATACAGTATTGCATGAGGAAAATACTCTTTCAGGATAAAATAATTTACAATACATTTAGAGCAAATGTTGTCTAGAAAAATGTATCAGCTTTTAGCAATATTTTTCAAATGTTTTAGTAAATTCCAAAAGGACCTTTTGTCTGTAGTGAATTCAATATTATTAAATGAGCAATGCCATTTCCCTTTTCTGTGCTTTGAATTCCATGAGCATTCTTTCACCTTAGGCCTTTACTATTGGATTTTTACTTTCTGCTTGTGCCAAGGCATGATCCTACTGTGCTTTCCTTTCTGCAACTGCTGCTCTCTTTTGTTCCTTTTCTCTCTATTCATGGCATCCCTTTTAGTCTTCTTCTTTGTACTTCAGCCTCTGTTTCTCAATATTGGCCTTTTTACTAAGAGCTGTAGCTGCAGTGTGGATAACAGACATTATTTCAACCTTGTCATCATCTGAGTCATCATGTGAAATCTTCTTCTTAGGCTTTGAGCTTTCATTGTCAGAAATGCTGTTGGTTAAGTTGTAGTTATGTTCACACAGAATATTCAAGTTATTATGTGCACTGTTTGACAAGCATGTAAGCATCAGAGCAGGGTAAGATACAGATCAACTTACATATTGCCAATTAGATGGAAGATTCCTATGACCAAGCCCTTCTCCTTGACTGCTGCCTCTTCTTTTTCTTATCTTTCTGCTGCTGCTCTTGCCATTGCTTCTCAGTCTTACTCTAGTCTCCATTACCATTACCTGTGTGCAAGTGCATTTTCTGTACTGCCTTGTACTTTTTAAAAGCTTAGTTATGCCAGTATCCAGTAATTTGTTTGAGTGTGTACACCTTCAGCTGACTACTGTTAATGAGCTGGCAAAAAAGATTTGCTAAATATTTGGAAGAATAGTATAGTTAGATGTGTGTCTCATTGAAATAGGTTGCTTGTTTGACTTTTAGGTACTCCCAGTGTTTCTCTGTGGTAATATATTATACAACCATCAACTTGTCCTCCTCCACAAGGCCTCAGCCCTTCTTCTCTTCTTCTTTATAATCCTTCTTGTCATTATTGTCATTACTATTCAAAACCAACTCAGCTGCCTTCTTTTTCTCCTTTGACAACTTCTTGGCAATTTCTTCATCTGATACTCTACTATTACACCTGTTCAAAGCGCTAGATTTGCTACTGGCACTATTGGCTTTTTTAGATTTTGATTTCTCTTTTCATGCTGCAGCTGTAGCCCTTCTCTGACCTCTACTCTTGCCACCTTGACCTCAACTACTGTTGTCTTCTCTGGTTGCTAAAACCTCAACATCATTCCTCTCTCTCTCTCTCTCTCTCTCTCTCTCTCTCTCTGTATATATATTTCTAGATTCAGGTGCATTAGGAACTGTTTCTTTGGCTGGAGGCTCTAGTATATATGCTGATAGGAGTTTCCAGCTAGTTTTCTTGTCTCTAGCATCTCTTCAGTTCTGGTTCTGGTTAATCTGCTTGAGCCTTTCTATTCCAAGACCTCAATCAAGTTCTTGGTGAGTCTACCTATTAAAATTCTATGCTGGTGCTTGAGTTGGCATACTGAGAATGCTGTTGTCAGGTGCTGACTGAAAATGCTGTATAATAGATGGTGTAGGGAAAGGATAGGTTTGTTGAGATGAAGTATGGAAGTTCTGGTCATAGTGAGTGCTAGTGAGCTGCTGGAGTGGTGCCCTTACAGGAGAACACTGCTAAAGTATGTTATTGGAATACAGTTCTGCTGTAAGTGAGGTAGAGAGATAATTATGCACATTGTGGTACAAATGACTATTTTTTGGTATTCTAAGTGACACATCTTGTTGTGCTTTCAGTTGTGCTTTCAGTTGTGCAGCATAAAGAATTGTATCAACATCTGCCTATGACATCTAGCTCTTGTTTCTTGAGCTAGAGATGGGCTAGGACAAAAATTTGCCTTGGTTGGCTCTAGGCCTCACACATGCCAGATTTGGCATTGTTCTGACTAGTCACCTGTTGAATAGCAACAAATCACACATTACAAAATAAAATAGGAAATAAAATCATGATTGAGTGCTACTATTAAAATAATTTAATATTCTCTCAGGAAATTAGACATTCATCACATATATGAATAAAGTTTGACTTAGTTTGATGTGTGACTTGACATCCCTTGATGTGTGCACATGCTTTCTACCATACTATGATGACTAGAAGCACTTCTATCCTCTTCTGTGCTTATCTTGGAAACTCTAGTAATGATTTTAAAGGATGAAAGCATATTCTTCCACTTTAACAATGCTTTGACATGCAGAACTATGCAAGGAATACTATCAGACAAGTTCTGAGGAGACTATGTAGCTGTCTAAGAAGACTGCCTTGGAAATCAACCTGGCTGACTTCCTAGACTTTGTAGGCAAGTCCAAGTGCAAGAAGTAGAGCTGCAATCTGGGAAAAAGATGGAATAGTCACAGTGTGACTGGAAGAAGATGTCGCCAAACAGCTCCTGCTGATTGGAGCTGCTTAGCAAGTGACATGGACTGAGGGGGGGGCCTTGGGCCTGAGTCCAGAGGGCAAATCAAGCCTGTAGAGGTGATCAAGAATATCAGGAATGATAGAGGGAAAAGGGCAGGTACAAGAGCAGAGGAGAGAAAATGAGTAAAGAAAAATGGGCCTGTGGGTGTTGAGAGCTGGATAATGGGCTTGTTGAGGGATACAAGAGCTAGGATGAAAATATGTACTATAGTTTATGAGAACAATGGCAAATTGAGCTTGAGAGGGCCTGAGATGAAAGAAATGACAAAGGGAAATGATATAAGAGGAGACACTTACCTGAGAATGTCCAGAATAGTCCCATTGGGAGAGAAGAGATCTGAAGGAATAGCAGGCATAGTTTCTGGGAAGGTCAGAGTTATGTGAAGGTCAGTAAGAAGAGCAAAAATACATGACTTCAGATGTTGTTAGGGGCTCAAGTGCAAGTACATCACAATTGGGTGGTTTTGTCAAGACATGATAATATGGCAAACCTAGAAAAGACTCAATTTTATTCAATTTACATTACTTTTGAATCAGAACACTTTGATATAACATCAGATAATGGGTAATAAGGACTAGAGGTGAGCCCAGTCTGCTAGTCATTGCCTTAGAGAAGCTACAGTGTGTTGGAAAGTACAAAGAGCTATATGATATGCTATACAGAGGTGTCTAAGCTGTACATTCTGACTTATCTATATATCAGATCTGAAGCAGATCACTTCTGAAACCTGTAGAGAACCTAACTATAACCATATGAACATGTTGGCTAGTTAACTGAGCTCTCTCAAAGTGCTATCAAGGGGAATTTTCAATTTATTCACTTTTCTATGACATCTGCAAAGTGCAACATGCAGTCATACAGTACAGAGGTACTTAGAGAAGACATCAGAACAGAGAGACAACTTGAAAGAAAAGGAACAATCAGAGAATGATCAGGCATTGGAATATGCAAATCAGAATCAAAGCAGATGATGTCTTAATAAAGAGTTCTAATATGGTGCAAATAGATGAAATTACTTAACAAGGGGCAATGCAACCTCAGAAAGAGTTGAAACACCTCAGAACAAGTGTAGCTATGTGACTACAGATACAACAAGACATATAATTGATATCTAAGGAATGTGAAGTCCTAGATAAGATCAAGAATGAATTATCAAAGGAGACAGGAACAGGAACAGTATGTTCCAGCCTCAGAAGCTTTGAAACCCAGACATTGGCAGCTGTGTGGATGCTGGAAAAGAGAATGCAGAACAGATAGACTCATCTGTCCATCCAGACCCACCTAGAAAAGAGAAAAATCAAATATCTAAGAGTCCAGAACATCTGGAAAGCAGATACCTGTGTGGATATGATCAGATACCCTAATGGCCAGACTCTGTTGATATGCATAACTTCTACCTTTTATTTTGCACACAAATAGAGAATATTTTGCACTTTTATAGTTGAAAATGACATAAACAAGGGAATTGAGGACTAGTGTGAGCTCTGAGCAGCTAGTCAAAGTGAGTAGTAGAGAAGAATATAAAATATTAACAGAGTAATGGTTGATGGTAGGCCATACAAGGGTACCCAACCACTGCTAGTATGAAAATAAGCAGTGAACCTGAACACAGAGGAGCATCCCAAAAACCTGTAGAGAACCACACCACATAATACTTCTCTATCAAAAGCATACCAAAGGGAATATTTTCACTTTTAATGATATTTTCAATCTATACCCAACTTGAAGGAATAAAAGCCTTCAATGATACACATATGAGAATATTATCAAGAAACAGATATGAAACAGAGGATGAAAAATTATCAGTGAGGGATACTTGAGATACTGAATGTCAAATTGAAGAATGAAATAGATGATTGGCTACTGGAAGGGTGCCTGTATCATGGAAAAATGGAAGACAAAGCTGTATGACGAGAAACCAGCATGGCTGAGCTTACACATACACTTTAAACATAGAGATGGAAGCATATTATGTGTCCATAGGGCAGATGATAGTAGATGGAGAAGGAAGGAACCATGTGGAGCAGCATGGAAGTATAATATTTTCAAACAGAGTCAGAAGGAGAGCCATTTGATAGAGAAAATTGCAAATGGTTAGTGTCAGAAGACTGCACAATTGTTATAGAAAAAGAATAAAAGAGTTTATGGCTATGAAGCCTGACTACAATTGGACACTGTGACAGAGAAATTACCAAACACAGCTTAGTTTATATAATATTTATCACCCAACTCAGTTTTATTTGTATTTGTGACAGATATATTAGATTATTTATGTTGTAGAGTATATAAGGGGACATGTTTTATAGGTGGAAGGCAGGAGAGATACTGCCCACCGATTACCAGAGTGTATGATATTGTTGTTCAGGTAGAAGAGCTACTGGCAATCAGTATTTTTCAACCACTTTGGGCTCTAGCTTATTTAGTTGTGCAAGAGGCACAGGCTAGTTGAGACCTGAAATTGTAACCAGAACCAGAGATATAAATAAAAGCTAGGAAGAGCTTAGTATTTAATGCAAGAGGCATGTTTTCTGATAAGAAAAACATTGTATCAGTCTACTAAGAGAGTGGCTGATGTGCATCAGTATAGTCTGGTGTTTCAACATAAATCAGAGAGGGTTTCAGGCTAGCAGTGTCTAGAAGATTTGTCCTCTTGAGAATCGTTGCAGAATATAGCTAAGAGGGCTATATTCAGGTACAAGAGGTACCTTTGTTCTCACTTAGAAGAAGTTTATTCTTTGGGCAGTTTTCTGGTCAAAATCTATACTAGTATTTGCTTTCAAAGTGATTGATAAAACCACAAAACTGATAAATATTATACAAAGGAACACTCATTTTCAATCTGAGAAGTTGTTTTGAAGGCAATTATCTCTGAACTACTGAGCAAGACATTGAGAATTATTCTTGACATTGAAAATGCCAAAAAAAAACCAAAATTGGGAGATGGGTAGTACTGTATGGAATCTATTGATGTTGGACTTTGTCCCTCATAGCTGGGATATTCTCTATATGTCTAAATGTTGGAGACAGCAGCCCAGGGGCCCAGTATTTTCTCCAGAATTACTGCAGCCAAATTCACTTTTTTAGGCCCTGCTTGGGAACTGGGGTCAGAGTTGAGTTGGGTTGATTTCAGCTGATTTTGGCACAAGATGGGTTTGCCACAACTTCTGAGTTTAGCTCAACTGAACCCATCTTGTGCCAAAATCAGCCAAAATCAACCCAACTCAACTCCAACTCCGGTTCCTGAGCAGGGCCTTAGGGTTCTAATAGTGCTTCAGGACAGAGAATGATTTGAATGGGCTGAAGTGTGGTCAGAACTCTTTTAATAGTGTACTGAGGAGGAATATACACTTACCTAAGTAGTCCCATTGCTCTAATATCTTTTTCACAGGGTATAAATGTTATACTAACAATCCAGCCAATAATCATAGAATAGCTTGTCAGGGAATAGTTCCTGTACCAAGGCAACTTTTAATTCAAGTTTAGCAACTCAAAAAAGGGTAGAGGGCAGATTTTGGGTATTTTATTAGCATTGGGTTGAATGGATGTCCAGAAACCACTTATACTTGAATATCTTTACAGAGAGTAATCTGGGAATCATGGGCACCTGGACCATTCTCACATGTGGTGCTTTCCTAGTGAGTGCCATATTCTGGCTTTCAGCTCACCACCTATGTCACTGGTCAGTAAGGCACACAAGTTTTAAAGTCACCTCAAACTGACTTGTCCATCTACCAGCACTTGGTACAGCAGATTATGGTGGGACATGAACTACTAAAGCTGGACACATCAAGTTACAGAGGGTTATGTCCCAGTTACACACTCTAATAACTGGCTATGCTGGGTTTGGTGAGTTATACCTTTACTCTAACCTACAGAGACCAGGTTGAACCCACAAAAACCTATGAGAATTGGTTCCATGAGTGTATGACCCCCTGTATATGGTGATGTCCTCTTGTCATTTTTGCAGATGCCAATTTCCTTCCAAATCTCTCTTTATGACTGTTCACCAGTTGTTCATCCAGGTCTTATCATCCTCTCCATACAAAATGACAACACTGTCCTCCTACACTAATCAGGCCAATAAAAGCTTCAATAGCATCTTTAGGTCCTCATCAATTCTACTGCCTAGTTTATTCCTTGCTTCTTCTCCAACTAATCACAACACAGTATGCTTGTGTTGCAGTTGCCTTGCTTCTGACTGACTTTTTGGCTCTACAGTAGAGACCATATTCTTTTTGCTCCCCATTTACACTTATTTCCTTCCCAGTCCACTATGTTTGCCTTTAATTGTACTATATTGTTGATTTGTATTGTTCTGGAACTGTAATTGTAAAGAACACTCTCAATACTACCTTATGAACTTTATTGGCTAGTATAGCCTGGTTTAGGTTTTCATTGGGCTGCCTCAGGATGACTCAGGATTTAAAGGACAACTCAGAGACTCAGCCCCCCCAGATATATGGATAATTTGAAGGCCCAGATTTGTTTGACACCAAACCAATCTTAGTGTCTTTGGGCTTCAAGACATATATACTGTATATTCTCACCATCCTTTCTATATGTATCATGTCAAGTATACAGTCATCTACTGGTCCTTGGCATGGCACCAGTCTTTAAAGTGTTACAATTTTCTAAGCACAACTGAAGGCCTAACCTCTCAGAGATCTTACCATATCAAAATTAAAGCCTCTATCCTGATATAACCCACAGCCCAGGTAGATAGGTGCTGTCATGAATTTTTGAGAATCCAAATCTCATGTTTTGGAGGCTTGACTGTGTTATGTGTGCTTCCAGCACATCCTACAGATGCATAGCTAATATATTAACACTTCTGACCACCGTTTGGAACTGTGCAAGGTGTGTGGTGGAAGTAAGAGATGAAGTTGCGGGTTTCACAGCTTGAACATGTGCAATGTCACAACTGCCAGTGGTACTGGGGTAATTTCAATTGATTCGGATGGCCTATGACCTGTGACTTGTCCATCTGGACTCAACAATTCAGATGGAGGCCTGGTAGTCTATGACCACTGAAGATTTTCAGACTTTGGCACTCAAAATCAACTCAAAACTGCCAAATTTGGGAGTTTCCCTGGTAGTCACAATCTCTATTGGGAGATCCTAGTCTCCCCTAGGTGACTCATATATATGAGTCTGCTTGAAATCACAGTCAGTTACTCATACCTCCCTACCCACCTTCAAGATTGTTCTGTAAATCCATATATAGAAAGATAATAAATCATGTGACTTAACTTTTCACCTGAGCTTTTGGACTTCACATCCATTAATGGTGCTCTGTTCTCAGTTCTTCAGCTCTATGCCCTATAATATGTCCTCATAATACACTTCTCTTTCAACCCTTCCACTCCTTTGATGCCCATAAGGCTGTGTCTCCACATTCCCTTGTCTGATCACAGCTCTATTAAGGCTGCAGACAATAGCTTCAATCCAACTAATACCTTGAAACCTCATCATCCTCACAGCCCCAATATCAAACCTAAGAGGCAAAGACATCACATAATCGTTGCAAATTGTGAGAACAACAATGTTTTCACCTCTGGTAGACCCAGTAATGAAGAAACACTAATACATTCACTTAATACACTATATACACAAACTCCTCATGCTGGTACATCTCAGATCTCTTCCACACCTCTCTCAGCATCACTAGACGATGTTATTTTTGAAACTCCCAGTGAACCTTTATGAAAACAGCACAAAACAGCTCACAGAGATGAGGAGCTGTTGGCTGAGTACCATCCACAGACCTCATCAAGGCCACCGAGTTCTGTTACTAGACATGCATTAAAGTGTAAAGTGCCAGACAATGTGCAATCAACTCCTCCAGAAGATGATGGTTCTCCATCAATGCAGGATCCAAGCCAAGTATCGACTGCAGGACCTACTTTTGCAAGTGGCACCTCTTCCTCTTCCATTGCCGACACTCCCAATTCTACACCCAATGCTTCTGATAATAACAAACAATCACTTCCACTTGAAGTCAGGTTAAATCTCGTTTCCAAGTACAGTTATAGACTTGGTCTCCCATTTTACGAGTACACCTGTCAGATGATTCGCACTCCAACAGATGAGGAGAAGAGGGCTTGGAGTGAATGTGTGGAGGCCCCATGGAGCACATCAAAAATTTCATGTCATTATCAATTACTTATCTACTGATAATCACATTCCACATGCAAATCATGGAACATATATTTGAGATGTGGGTATGGACCTGGAAAAAAAAAAAAAAGACTATGAAGATCCTAGACCTGTAACTGGCCCCTAGTGACAAGCAAACTGAGTACTAAGGGACCTGTTGATCTGGGTTTGAATTGGCTGGAGACATTTTAGGAGTTTGCCAAAGCCTCAACAATCCTTTTATGGTTGACCATGTCATCTGTCATCTTTTTCTTGTCAGCCAGTCCTACCATTTTCCTTTCCCTCTATGTTCAGCCTTTCTCATCAATCATATCCCATCTATGTAACCTCAGATCTAAATTTGATTGCCCTGGGAGTCAACTTATGAAGTTGGATGTTATATCTTTGGTGTTAATGGCCCAGGTCTGATGAATATATACAGGTGCATTGTGATACTGTGTTTTGGGCATTTGGGGTACAAATTCTACATCTATGGGTTAGTAGAAGAGTGCATGTATCAGTTCTAAATGTATTTGTGTATTTTAGTCGCTATATAGTCTGAAGAACTCAAAAAATTCACTGTCAAAGGAAATTGGGCTTGCAATTCACTACGTATGAGGTGTTCTTTTTATACTATTAATACAAAGGAAATACACTCAGAATACTACTATATATTTGCTTCCAGACAACACTCAGAAAATTCTATTAGTTTCAAGTTATCATCACATAGTGAAAACAGCAAGCATACTCTGGATTTTAATTTCCAGAAGAGTCAGTGTTTCTTGGTTATTTTATAATAATGAAGTTATAGAATTATCCTTTAATTTTCTAATTACAAATATACTAAATTTTCTGCCTTATAAAATAGTGAGAAAACATTTAGAAAACAAATATAAGATTTTGAATTTTATATCAAAGGAAACATATTAAATACAAAAGGAAAACTATCTAAGAACTGCTTTAAAATATATTGTTTTCACATGATTTTCCTACTATTTTCCTACTGTTTTCCTAGTGTTTTCTCTGACTTTCCCACAATAGAAAACGTGGAATCTTTATCTTATCTTATTAGCATTTTCTAAGCATTTTCAACTAGAGAAAATTTAATGTTTTCTCAGTATGGAAATTATTCTAATATATTGTATTATCTATTAATTTTCAGAATTTGAAAATTCCATATCTTTTGCTGCTGAAAATTTAGTATTCTCCAGGCATATTCTTGTTGAGAGGACACAATTGAAATTTAGAATTTATATATAGTTTTATAGAAATTCTCTTTGCAAGAAGATTAAGTGTTTTCTCAATGAGAAAACCATGTTAAAAGAACACCTTATATGTAGTGATTGTGTCATCACATTTGACACATCAAATCCCAAAAAGGATTGTTTGAGGTTCGGCAAATCCCTAAAATGTCTCCAGCCAATTCAAACCCAGTTCAACAGGCCCCTTAGTACTCAGTTTGCTTGTCATGTAGAGGCTTGTCACAGGCCTAGGGAGATCCCAATACTTACTAGAATCCTTTGGATGACTTAAAAATGCTTGCAGAAGATGAGTATATTCACAGTTGAGTCACAGAGACCAAACAGATTACTTCCATAAATGGGATCCCATGATGTGTCAAGGACTGGTTTTGCAGTAGCATTGGGTAAGAGACATAGGCAAACTTACCAATTTCAAACTTACAAGGTAAGTTACCAGTCAGTCCCAGAGTACCACTGGTAAGTTACCCGCAGGTGATCATGTGACGGGCCTCCTATACTGGGACACATCAATGTGTCAACAGCTGCACAGTGCTGGCATCCCACCCAGATTCCACCGCCATTAAGTCCATGTTGAGAAGTAGGAAATCTTAGTGTGTCTCCACTAGCTCTCTTTCTTCTTGTACTTAAATATATCACAGAACCGAATAATCTCCTTGGAACACATTCCTTGTTTGGATTCTTTGGTGGTCCTCATTCATTGTCGCTACCTCCTCCCTCTCCCCAGTAACCTTAGGAAGCCATGAACATTCCATGTACACTGGATAGTATACCACCACAATATATATTTTATTTTCAACCAAGATGAACGGTGCAAATGGTACTGGTAAAACTGTAAGATTCCGCCCCTGGAATTAGATATTTAGCTAGTAATACTGTTCCAATATGGGAATTTATTGGTATGCTTGTGAAAACCTGGATAAATGCACGAAGTGCAGACGAAAATTTTGGCTTGTATCTGAGGATCACGTGGCCAAAGTTACCGGTAAGTTACCAGGTAAGTTACTAAGCCGTCTGGACTGCTGGGTAAGTTACTAGGTAAGTTGGAGTAGTCAGTGTGGCCACTTCTTAGTCAGCCATCAGCTGTGCCTGCTTTCCCTTTTTGGTGACACTTTCCGCCAGCCCGATCAGGAAGCAAGTATGATTTGGACACTTTCAATGTCTTGGACGACATCATGGCATAGTGGATATGCTTATAAGCATAGAGAGGCTTTGTCATAGCCACAGTTCAATCCTTTTGGAGGCCAGTTTTTTTTTTTTTTTTTGTTCTTTTGAAGACTGCGTAGCAGTCTGCGGCATGAAGTGGGGCTAGGTTAGGTGTTAGGGGTTCAGGTTAGGGGTTTGTGGTTAGAGGAGGGGTGCAGGGGGGGAACACCCCACAAGAGGGTTAGGGATTAGAGGATATTTCAAGGGGGGGTGCAGGGGGGAACACCCCGTGGTTAGGGTTTGGGGTTTGGGGTTAGGTTTAGCTTTTTATACACTCAAATTTAATTGTAGAAGCATCTTTTTATCTATAAAACATAGGGTTGAGCTCAGAGTCACTCAGAAAAGTGTTAGGGCGGGTTGTGTTGCCTTATTAGGGTGCTCATAGGGCGCGGGAAAAGCGCTGATGGCTGACTAAGAAGTGGCCACACTGAGCACTCGGTAAGTTGCGGGCACCGGAGCAAACTTACCCAACGCTGTTTTGCAGAAAAAATGTCGCTGCTCATATCCATCCATCTGTGGTGCTAGAAACAATCTTTCTATGCATATCTAGCTATCCCGATACACGAAATTAGGCAGGACTTCAGAAAATAACTTTCCGAGGTGTTCCAAATTTGAGTGCGCCAAGGACCGGTGGACGACTGTATTTGAGCTTCTAGTGTTGCTTCAAGCCGGAAGACAAGGCTGCCAGACGCGGCACAACATTCTCTTTGACCATCATGATCATCTTCTGTACACCACCCCATTTCGCTATAGACGAAGGATGATTTCTTTTTGACGTATATTCCTTATCTCGGGCGCGGACTAGAACTGGCCATCATTATCTTGTAAATAGACTGCCTCCAGTGACCTAATATCTGCCAAAGCACGATGTCGGTTCATGAGTCGGTATGTCCATCCACAATTTAGTTCTTTTCGTCCAGATTCAATTATAATGTATTCAGGGTGCAGTCGGGAAAACCGAGGGAACTAAAAAAGGGGCTACGATGGATCACTCCTGGGAGAAGCTGACGGCAGAGTTTGCGAAACACGACGATGGAGTGGTGAAGAATTGGAAAGAAGACATTGATACTCTATTGGTTTTTGTACGTCTGCCTTGGACCTTGATACAGACCCCTGCTGATGCCTGACTGATGCCAAATAGGCCGGCCTCTTCTCCGCTGTCGTTACCGCGTTCGCCATTGAATCTTACCAATGGTTACTAGAAAGCCCTGCAGACACCACCGTCGCTCTCCTCATGCAGATCTCGATGCAGCTCAATGCCTCACAGGTTATCCTCCCCGAGCGTGCCTCATTTAAAGCAGATGCTTCTTCCATCCGTATCAACTCTTATTGGTTCCTTAGCCTCGTGTTCAGTCTCACATCAGCGCTATTCGGTCTCCTCTGCAAACAGTGGCTTCGAGAGCACCAACGAGACCCGCCAACGCGAACACCAGGAGAGGCTTTGGCACTGCGCCAGTTGCGTCAAGAAAGCTTCGAGAAATGGGGCGTGCCATCATTATTATCAGCGCTACCCATTCTCCTGGAGGTGGCGCTATTGTTGTTCTTTGCCGGAGTTTTGGACCTACTGTGGAACCGACATCTCATTCCATTTGCACTTTGCTTCATCGCCGTCATGGTTAGCGCAGGGCTGTATTTTGTCACGACATTTCTCCCAACGTTGACAGTACCACGAAAACAATGGGAGAACATCTCGAACGCCGACTTTCACAAGCTGGTTTATCACTTCATATGCCCCTACAAATCACCGCAAGCATGGGCAGCGTACCGTCTCTCGAGAAGGGTTTTACATCCACTCCTCAGGTTCCAATTCATGCACCGTTTTTTGGTAAATCGGGCGGAAAACTTGTACCATCACATCCGATATCCGGTGTCTGAATGGTCCTCACTAGACCTTCAAGTGGTCAGGCAGTTTGACGACCACCCTTTCCCATTTTCGGACTCGGATCCCTGTAACCTGAAAGTATACGAATTGCGCGCTCTCCAGTGGGCATTCGCTACGTTCCGGGATAGTCCATCGATTGTACCTCACCTTGAAAACATCTTGGGGACACTGCCTCCTTCGGTAGTTATGTCGGCTGTCTTTGGACAGTGGAAGTATATTATGTGGGAGGATACCACAAAGGCGGATATTGAGCTCAGGCTTAGGGATCCAGGTGCATTCTTTCGCTCCAGAGAGGAAAGATTGCAGAGGTACTTTGGGATCTGGTGGGCTCCTCCGCCGGATATCAGGAATCCTACTCTTCATTACCCCGAAGGAATAGGACTACTTTTTTGCCACCAGTACTGGATGGCGATGGCACGTAGAGACGATCTGCGTGATCGTTTGGATGACCTTTTCGTTTCGATGAGGAAGGCATACCCAGAATTACAGCAAACCACTGGTCTTCGATTCGTCATACCATTTCCGGTTGTTGACATCTTGTGGACTCATGAAGACCCAGAGGTTCGGATGCAAAGCTTGCGGCTGCTTCGCCTCTTTGAGGAAGCAGCGTGGAAACCAGAGCTGGGGTATGACGAGCAAAGACATGACCAGGAGCGGTTAGCGTTCATCTCTGCTTTGACAAGGCATCTCGGCCGCACAGATCGTGCTTCCCAACTTTTAACTAGTGGTCGTGGACAGAAATTCATTCAGTTTGTCAATGATCAGATCATTGATCGGCGTCTATACCAGACATCTTGGCGGAATCAAGCGTTTCTTCGGGATCGAAGGAGACTGGTATTGGAATGGACTGGTGTTGTTCGAAGGGTTCAAGAAGCCGGAAATCTCCCACTGGAATACTTTGCACCTATACCCGATAGGTCTGAGGATCCGCCTGCCACATTTCAGGCTGGGGACCCGGCTGGCACCAGGTACTCTCTCGACACAGTCCATTCTCCCCGTCATTCCACAAGTCATTCGGTGACGATGGAACATGCAGTAGAAGCTATTCCAGGTCAGAGCCGAGTTAGAGCAGAAGGTAGTGATTTGGGTTTGGTGGAAGCAGGTGAACAGGACACTTGTGTTTGAAGGCTCTCTCGGAATTTCCTGTAATATTATACTCCACTACACATAGTTATCTTGAACTATTTCCGCTTATCAATTCCTTCAAAGCCTTTTGTACGAGACCTTTGTTATGGCACTAGCAGACAAACGTCAATATTTGGCAACTTTGATCGACTTCGCCTGCTGTCGTCACTATGAATTCGAGGCACTTCTTCAACCTTTCTTTCATGTACCTCTTTTCCCAATTCTATAACGCCAAGTAATGCCTCACGAAAATGAAGGTGAAAATTTAGGCTCAAGCTCGTCGTGGGTTTCATTTGAGTATCCAGCGACGCCAGCAGGTGCAACGACACCCACCGAAAACACCACTCACGACGGCGGGTTCGTTGGCAGCCCAGAGGATCGTCAATCGGTTCGCCCAAGTTCAACGAAGATATTAGCTAGTGGCCCCGAAGCAGGAGAAGCTTTTACGCGCAATCACCGTCGCCCCTCCTTGGGTCGAAGCGCATCGACAACACGAGCCCAGGATTTACGCAGAAGACATGGCACGTTTTACCACAAAACTTCGGGTGGATCTCGCACACCCCAGCCGGAGTGGTCAGTGTTTGGGCAATTGATGGAGAATGAAGGGCAATTGAAGAGTCCAATATCTCTGAAGCGAAAAAGGTCGAAGAGAGATGATCGAAGCGGCAGCGGGGAAGCGACACCAGGCAGCCTCACCAACTCTTATTTTGGCGGAAATATTCAATCCCCAGTGGTGCAAGAGAACATACAGGCCAATCCTTTCGGAGATGGGACGGACAGAATGGAGTCGGATTCTGAAACATCCGACTCTGATTCTGACACGGACACAGAATCGACCCATTCGACTTCTAGTTTACCCCGAGTGCAGGAGCCTGAAGAACCCAAATGGTACTCCCCACGACGCCTTACCCAGATTCCAGTCCTCTATCGAAATATCCTCAAATGTTCCATTGCGTACTTTATCGCCTCGCTTTTCACGTACTCTCCTTACTTATCGGGATTCATGAGCGATTTAATTCCCTATGGCACCGGGGGAGGTAAACCCCTACCCTCTGGTCATATGGTAGCCACGGTGTCAGTCTTCCTTTCAGTATCATTTGGAGAAATCGCTGACGCCGTTTGTTAGTGCTGTCTACTTCAACCCGGCGAAAACCATGGGTGGAATGTTGGAGGCTGACATATTCTGTATCTTCGGCTTATTTTATGCGGCATTCGTCGCACTCGCGAGCATGTCAATGTTTTGGTGGATTGACGTCCAGCCTGGCTGGGAATGGCTCGCCGATCTCATTGCCATAACTTGGATCGGTGTTAGTATGAGCTTTTTGGCTTGGATGAAACTCTGGATGGCAAATCCTCAGTTTGGAACTGGTGAGTAACCTCGTATGGTTTAATTTACAATCCTGACGAGTTTCGCGTTATAGCGTGTAGCATGATATCTATCATCATCTTCGTCGTGTGTGTGCCTTTTTTTTCCAGTTTTTGTGCGGTTCTCGTCTCATCAGTCGACTCAGCGTGGTTAAGGAAGGTGGCCTACATACCCTCCTCCAAGTGACTTTTATCGTTCTGTGCGGCACCGTTGTATCCAACCTAGTTTGTTACTTCATATGGCCCACAACTGCTACTTCCAATCTCCAATCCAACATGACGAAAACCCTCGATTCGTTCTCCACATTACTCAGTATGCTTACCGACACCTTCCTTCTCGAAGAAAGTCACAAGAAAAGTCAAGGAAAGCTCCAACGAGCTGTCGAGGCCCACCAGAGCAGCTTTACCAGCCTGAAAAAGAATCTCAAAGAAGCCAAGACGGAGTGGTTCTTCTGGGGCAGATTCCGACAACATTCTCCCATCGAGGAGAGGCTGGAGGCAGGTCAGAACGGCCCCGAGCCCTATTGGGGTGCCAGCGGGATTAAAAGAGAGAACGACCGAGAAAAGGCATACGAGGATGCCATCGACTGCCTTAACCGGTTGGGCCAACATCTGAACGGGCTGAGGAGCGGGACGAGGCTTCAGTATGAGTTGACGCAGGCTGGTGTGGTGGAGAAGAAGGTTAAGCATCGGAAGGGTCAGAGCAAGCGAGCTAATGAACAAGGACCTTTAATCGACGTCAGCATTCCGGATGTAATGGAGGAGAGTGTAGCTGAAGAAGACGAAGAGACGGTGATGCTCAAAGCCGCAGCTGCAATGTTCGGTGACTTGGTTGATGATTTAGGTCCACCCCTCAAGGCGCTTTCGGTGTGTTCTACTTCAAAATGTGATGCTATCTGCTTTACTGACGCGACTTGCAGTCGATTTGCACAACATCTTTTAAACGACTCCGTGAATCTTTCGTACAATCCCAGATGCAGATCCACTATCACCACCATCATCGCCGCCGGAAGAACACCCGTAGCGCAGCGGTCTTTCACCCCAGTGAATTCTCTGAGCTGGTCAGCGAAATCGACAAACAGTTGATGAGGTTCGAAAGCACATCGAATCATGCGCTTATCCGGTTGTACCGAAAGAGCGATGTCTCCCGTGTCTTCCAATCACAGTCGTCGACCTCCCAGTATCAAATGGCAAGGTCAGCATCAGCGGGTGCTTCTCCAATTTTGCCGTCTCAGGAACCTCGGACGATATCTCTAGACGCCTATACCCCCGATGTGAAGGAGAATACCTTCCTGACCAGCCAGGATAACGAGCATGTCTTCCTGGTGTACTTGTTAGTGTTTTTATTCCTTCTATGACGTTTCAGTACTTATAGACTTCCCGCAGCTTCATCTTCACTTTGCAAGAATTTGCAACAGAGCTCACTTTACTCGTGGATGCAATGGAGAGGATATATACCATTGAGCAACAGAGGCTGACGTGGCGCCGTTGGTGGGGCCGTGTGTGTAACATTTGCGTAGGATCTGTGCGTAGTATGAGGAATATGCTCAAGAAACGTGAGAAGGCGAATGGGGTTAACGGTGTACCAAGAAAACGAGGTGATTTAAAAAAGAGGATATGTACGTCTACTTTCCTAGTTTCTGACATTCCACTGAATGATCCTCGCCTAGCGGCATATTTGATCCCTGAGAAACGTCGGAATCGTCCATCGTTCCCCAAAGTCCGACCCCATGCGCCCAATACACTTCAAACTCCTTCGAGGAAGGACATGTCGTTTATGGGAAGGCTCAAGCAACGGTTATGGTCATTGAGTAAAAGGTTGGGCCAGAGGGATGCCAAGTATGCTATCAAGACTGGTATGGCGACGGCAATTTTGGCTGCTCCTGCATTTTTCGATCGTACGAGACCGATTTTTGTCAGCTATTATGGGGATTGGGCGTTGATTTCGGTATGTGTCATTTGGTATGACGTGTGTGCATACACCTTACTGAATCAACTCGACAGTATTTCGTGGTTATGTCTCCAACGATTGGTGCTGTGAGTACACTACAGCGTCGCTCCAAATGGGAAACTGATGAATTTACAGACTAACTTTATGGGATTACATCGTATACTGGGCACAGTGTGAGTGTCTACTTAAGCACTGGAGGTTCTTATCTGACATATTTACATAACATAGATTCAGCGCGGCTATCGCAGCGGGTGTGTACTCCCTGTTTCCAGAAAATGCGCCAGTACTTGCCGTCTTTGGGTTCTTCTACTCGATACCCTGCTTTTATGTCCTGGTCGGCAAACCCAATTACGCGGCGTCAGCAAGATTTGTTCTTCTCACCTACAATCTGACGTGTTTGTATTGGTACGTCTAACTACTTTTTTCCGCTGCCATGGAATCCATCTGATCAATGGTGTAGTTACAATCTTCGAGTGAAGGATCTTTCTGTGGTAGACATTGCGAAACACCGTGCCCTTGCTGTCACTGTAGGTGTGGTCTGGGCTGGTATAGTTTCGAGGTTTTGGTGGCCAACAGAGGCTAGACGAGAGCTCAGTCGAGCCCTTGGAGAGTACGTTGTTTGCGTCAATTGATGAGACCCGTACTGAGTCTGTACCCGAACAGGTTCTGCTTGAACATGGGATGGCTTTACACACGCCTGGTTGCATCCAACTCGTTCTCTCCGGAATACAAGAGCGACGAGGAAGATGACCATGGGCATAGTAGTTCGCTGATGTTGCCGCAAAGAACGAGATTGAACAATTCGATCCAAGAGTTCATGGCCATGTTAGTAGCGTTCTTTGACTCCCAAACGGTCTGATACTTACGCTGTCGTCAAGGGAACTTCACTTGCAGATCAAGCTGATTGAACTCCAGGGCCTGCTTGCCCAGACTCAGCACGAACCGCGTTTGAAGGGGCCTTTCCCTGTTGCGTTATACCGCGGAATATTGACCAGCTTGCAGACAATCCTGGATAGGTTGCACAGCATGCGTTGTGTTACTACGAGGGAGGAATGGTGAGTCGATAGATCTTAAGGATGACTCATTACTCATCAAACTATAGGTATACTGCAAGTGTTCATTTAATTTCAGAAAAGGTCTACTGCTAACTTTTCGTGAACAGAGCGTCCGGAAGGATTTCATTTTACCAGTGAATCATGAGAGACGTGAACTGGTCGGAAACATCATATTGTTCTTTTCGGTCCTAGCATCAGCCTTCCAGCTCAAAGCACCTTTACCGCCGTATCTTCCCCCTGCTGAAGAGTCCCGACAACGACTGGTACGGATCTTTGAACGCCAGTCAACTAATTCCTTACACTGATACGTTTGGCCTAGGTCGATGCCATCCGAAGATTGGAAGTTGTCAGAAACCGAGATATCAAAGGCTCCAGGCAGCTACTTTTCTTTGCATACGCTTTAACGATGAAAGGTGTTACTCAGGAGTTGAAGACACTAGGTCATACTTTGCAGGATGCGTTCGGCGTGATTGGTCAAACACCAGAGGAGTTTGAAGCTCTGTTCGTCAGAGAAGGAGCAGCCGTAGATAATATGACATGACATGATTCAACAGAGTTGTTTTGAGCACTTTCATCCAACTTCTCTGCTTTTGATGAGTTCGACTCCTCGGAGCTTTTTTGCTTACGTCAGTAGTAAATAATGAGCAAAATTTCCTTTTGTCACTTGCCCGAACATTGGACGCTGGTGTCCATCTGTTTTCCGTTTTCCTATAATCTCTGAAGATTCGGTAGTTCCAAAGTTCTTCCTTTTTTTCGATTGGCCTCGAGCAGTACGTATGAGACAATGGCGGGCATTAATGAGGTGGACCTACGAGGTATGCATCTCAGCTTCGTGCAAAGCATTCACAGCCGAACTAGCTCTTTGTAGCTCTTATGCGAAGAGCAAAGAGCAGTCCGGACAAGACTGGGACTACAGTACGAACACCCTCTTTCCTTCGAGAACGTTTACTGAACAGATGGACAGCGACGCAACACGCTTCAACATTTGATCGAGGCGACCCACTCACCGTCCTCTTCAGTCAAGATTTATGCAGCTGGCAACATGGCAGAATTGTTTCAGGATTTTCCGGATCTCGAAGAGGAAGCTATCAATGCCATTTATGACCTATGTGAAGACCAGGATTCGAAAGTGCGTCTAGTTGCATGCTACTTGCGGACTGCGCATTCAAGTCTTGCTAGGTTAGGATAGAGGGATACAGAACACTCGCACTGCTCTCCAGAGCAGAGAACAAGTGGATAAAACGCAACGCGGACGTGCTTGTACAGTTGCTTCAAAGTGGTGCGTCACGGCGTACCCTCGTTTGGCCAAATCTCACGATTTAGTCCAGATGAACCCAACGAAGTCAATGTTGTTCGAAAGGCACTAGTAGAACATTTGCAGATGGATGCTCGTGTTACACTCGGCGTTTTCTGCGATCAAATTGTACCGCCAGATCAAGTTATGGATGAAGAGGAGCAGGCAATGAGAGATCGGTTACGGTCCCTTGTTCTCGATTTTGTCACCAATGAAGTCAAGAAAGACCAATGGAAAAAGGTAGCCACACCTGAAGCAGAGGACGTTCTCATCTCGGGCCTAATGGTGGTTCGTTCTGTTATCACACATCAATAAGCACGCACACATTGATTTTTCCTTTAGGCGCTACCCAAAGCCGGTCGTACAGAAACCCAAATCATCGTACAAGACATACTACTCCAATTGCAGTCTCTCAATACCCGTTCTACTTCGGCTGCCGGCCTCTGTCAATGTATCCTGGCAAAGGCTAGAGACGCACGTTCCACGGATCTTTCTGTCGCCGAAAAGATTGCACCACTGAACCATACTCGTCCATACCTTGAGTTGCTGAATATCCTTTTCCTCCAAAGAAAACTTGGGAACCTCGAAGACTTGTTTGGCTTTTACCAACCTTTAATCGCAAAGTCTGTCCTGCAAAGATTGGCGCCACAAGATCAACTTCTAATCATACTAGCTCTGACCGAGACAGTTGTGACTGCCAAGTCAAGAGATCAGGATCAGAAGTTGGCCAAAGACATCCTCGTTCGTGCTCATTTCTGTTTCGAAGTGAGTACTTGACGCTTTGTTGAGATCCTTGCTAACTAAACTCTGTGTGGTAGTGGCTTTCAAATTCAGACTTGTCACAAGAGCGGACCCATGGTGCCTGTCTGTCACTGTTACAGTGCGCCTCAGACGTAAGTTGCTTTTCTCACACCATCCTTCTCTTGGCTGAATATCCCTTAGATGGCAAAAGCAGGCTGGAAGATACCTGGAGTCGTCATGAACTCCATGCAAAGTCTCGACACAGCAATGTATTCTAATCCCGAAGGAAGTCGAGATCTTCAAGAGCTTGTTAGGGTTCGCAGTGGACCACTTTTTACGTTTATCGTCCGTTTTGAACTTTTTTTTTTGTCAGTCATTGGTACCGAAGAAGCCTGAGCTACTTCTTGTGCCTTCAATCCCCATGCCATCACCTTTGTCAATTCCTGCTACCAACGGTTCCCACCCGCTACCACAACGGCCGGCTTCATCACTTGCGCCACAGAAACCCAAGTTGGACGCCGTTCAAATCACTCCTGGTCTATCATCAACCGGGCCCCCAAGTGCCGCAAGCACAACAAACAGAAAACATTCTTTTAACCAAGAGGGCTCACCCCGTGCAGCGAAGAAAGCAAAGAAAGGCAGTGCCGGAAGCCTTGCGGGACAAAGCGATGACGCGCCGTCTCTGTTGAGTCGGCTAGGAACTCCTTCAGCCCCGGCTAACGGTCGCTTGGATAAAGTCAATGACCAAAAACGAGACACTGGCAGTGTTCCAAAGCGGATACCTATTCAAGGAATTGGAGAATTGAGTATCAAGGGAGCCGCGAGGTTGCAAAATACTCCCTCAGCGGACTCATCAGAGAGTGTTCCTTCAAGTCATAATCATTCCGGTCAGGGATCACTTATGAACCGATTGGACGGGAGCACGCTATCAGAAGGAGATAAGAGTGGGCGGAGAAGAAAGAGAGGGACTTTTCGATGATATCATGTATACCTAGTGCGTCCTTTGCGTCCTTAGCAATGGTATTCTTTTTTTCTTTTGGAGACCCAAGGCCTCGGCGTATTAGTCGGGCGAGACCACGGACATAGCTTTTGATCGCAGCGATCACGGTCTCTTTTGCTTCCGCCGAAACTCTGCCCGCTTGAACCAACACCCTCAAACTGCTGGTGGGTATCAAAGAGCATACCCTTTTGCATCATGTTTACCATGCAACAGGCAGATTGGTCATCCCGCTTTGTTGCCGTTTTACCTCGCTTTACCCTGCTGTCAAATGCTTCCCGATACAGTGACGGCAAGGTGTGGATTTCTTGGCTGCTTGTCTTGCGTTTACATTTTTAACCCCACGTCACTGCGGCCAATCATCTGGCTGCTATATATCTCAACAGCTTCCAGTGTCGAGCCGTCTTTGGCGCACCGCACAGTCCGCACTACATCATTCCGACAATCGTGACCTGATGATTGTGGCCTATTGTCATCTGATATTTTTGCGGAAGTCTTGGAAGAAGCACTGGTCGATTGACGAGATGAAACCCGATTTCAATTTCAATTGAGAAGGTACGCGATTGATTCATGTCCTAATTTTTCACGATGGATCGCTAAGACTGCGCAGTTTCGCATTTAAGCATGTTTTTGTATATATTCCGTCCAAGCAAATCATTTGGCTACAAAGCCCCGCCAGTCAAGGCCCCCTAACGACCAACCGCCCTTAGCTTCCCCACCATGAAATTACATCCCTCCTTGTTCTCGATCATACTACTTCTTTTTGCAAGCGGCGTAGCGCTAGCAGCTCATGGTCCCGTAAGGATTCATTCACGTTCCTTGACACCAGTTTAGACTCACCTTGAACTGGCAGAACCTATTGCAGGCGCGGCAGTATGGGGCTACGTCGAACACAACGAGCTCTACCGATAGCACCAACAGCCTGGTAACCGCCACAAGTTGCTCGAGGGTGTGTACACTTCCGGACCTTCGTGACTCAATGAATTGAAGCATCCTCAGTACATGTGTATCGACGCCACGCTGGACGGGTCAACAGTCCAATGTTAGTCTTATTTCCATTATATGGGATGCGAATGACTATATTGAACGCAACGTAGATGTATTGTCAAGCACAGGACAGCAGACGCCGGGATGGATGGCAATGTGAGTCTGCCTATGATTCGGTGATGGGCTGTCTGACGTGGTCCCTAGTGGGTTTGGTAACCAGATGACGGGTAGCCCTATGGTAATAATGTGGGCTAACTCTGATGGAACTGTTACACTTTCTCAACGGCAAGCTTCCGGACATGTTATGCCCACCGTTGTCACCAATCCCAGTAGAGTCGCGACTTTGGACAATAGCCTCAGCTCCGTGAGTCCTACTTTGGGCGTATCAAACTGTCCCATTTACCGGTATTCATCAGACCTCGGGAAACATGAGATTTGCTTTCAGCATTCCTGTCAGCCCTCTTATCCTCCACATTGTTTGATCCGCTCATGTCCATTCATAGTCGGATGGAAATACCAATCCAAACTTGGTTTGGGCGTTCAGTGGGACCAATCCAGGGTCGTCCTCAGCCAGCGCACCAATTGTTCAGCACGATGATATGGGCGTCACTGCTCTCAACCTGGCTTCTGGATCGTCTGGCAGTCGACCGCTTTCTTCGTTTGAAAAAAAGTTCGTTGCACACGCAATTCTTTGTACCCTGGGCTTCCTTCTCTTCCTTCCAATCGGCGCACTCCTTGCCCGGTACTTCCGAACATTTACACCGGTTTGGTTCAAGGCACATTGGGCTATACAAGTGTTTGGTCAGTATAATGCGGATATCAGGTTTCGTAACGGCGGACTGATACATCCAATCCAGCTGGCACTGTCATCATTTCAGGAGTTGCTGTTGGCATCCAAGGTGTTTCTGATCTAGGGGGCACCCATCTGGACGACACGCACATGGTCGGTAGTGGTCGTTCATCCTGTATACGCTCACTCATTTCATCTATGTACAGAGACTGGGCGTCGCTCTGTTCGTTCTTTACTTTGTCCAGTGCTTTTTGGGGGCCATCATTCACTTCATCAAGCCATCAAAATTCATTGGGCGTCCCCCTCAGAATTACCTACATGCCGTATTGGGTCTTACCATCATTGCTCTTGCACTGTACCAAGTTCGTACCGGTTATCGGCAAGAGTGGCCGAAAGTATCCGGTCGTGGCGCGATTTCGAATGGAGCGAACATCATTTGGTATATTTGGGTTGTGGTGAGTGTTAGATAATATCCGGGTGGTGTTATTATTGAAACCACGCTCCCAGCTTCTACCGGTTCTCTATTTTGTGGGGCTCGCTTTCCTTCCTAAACAATTGAGACAGGAAAAAGAATCTAGAGCGGGCGGGAAGATCGGAGGCGATGGACATTGACAAATATGATCACACTTTAGACTTCTTGATTCCGGTTTCAATCGTCCTTGCAAGGTTACGCACTGTATCCTACTTATAATCGCTGTATTATCAAGATATTGATTCGTTGACCAGCATGTCAACGAGGCCAAGCCAATTAATCCTGTCAGTGCGATAGTTCGGTAGTTCGGAGGATATGTTCGGGTACCTGCTACCATTCCCTAATTCGGTAGTGTTTTGCTTGCGACAGTTCGCTTCAGTTCATCCGGGTGTTGCCAGATGCTGCTTTATCGAACGATCTCCACCAAAAACGGGTTTCCGAGACCGCCACCAGTTATAATACCGGCGACATGAGTGACTTTTCTTTGCTCTTCCCTCCATGACATCGGTGTTGGTCCTCGCTCTGAGCATTTTCTCATTAGGGTCTGGTGCTGCGGGGGTGCATTATGTGAGTGTTTTGACTGTTTTCTCAAAGTATCTTCTATCTAATGTGGAATCACAGAACAGACTCGGCCTGGTATCACGGCAAAATAGGGCTGTGACAGGAGATTCTTACTGCTCCTTTGTGCGTTTCGCCTTGTCTTCAGACACGTTTTTCGAGCTCACCAATTTCCAGAAGCTATGTGTAAATGCCACCGTCAGTGGCTCCACTGTTCAATGTCAGTCCACCCTTCTGGGCAACTGGCGCCTGATTCAATATTTTATAGATGAACTAACACCAAAAGATGGATCTGCAACACCTGGATGGATGGCAATGTTCGCAGCTTCCACTCTCCTTCTTGCCCATCCTCACACTCACTATGCAGCGGATTCGGTCGATCAATGATTGGCTCTCCCATGGTGGTACTATGGTCCAATGCGGACGGTACAGTCACATTATCACAACGTGAAGCCGACGGGTATACCGAGCCCAAGGTTGTTCAGGAACCTGATCGTGTAGCCAGCTTGGTGCAAGGGTCGAGCTCGGTGCGTGCCTAATTCTCACAGTTCAAAGGGTCGCGTTTAGATAAAGACTGCGCATATTTAGGTGGCTAATGGAAATATCAAATTTTCCTTCACGATCCCCGTACGTGCTTGGCGTCATATGTATTTTTTTGTCAGCTCACTAACCACATCCGTCTCTTGCTATGGCTGTCCCTTACAATTACGACACCAAACACTGCCCTCTCGACGTGCTCACTATAGTCCGACGGCAAGGCATCCCAGAGCATTATCTGGGCGTGGGGTGACGCTAATCCGGGCAGCAGTAACATTGATGCGACTATTCAACAGCACAGAAGTATGGGATCTGCGCAGCTGAACCTCGCTAAAGATCTTTCATCAACATCCCCTTCGACCGGTTCTGGATCCAACGGTGGAAACTCCAACTCGGGCTCTAGCCAACACGAGCAGCCGCTACTGCCATATCAGAAATTAATCGTTGCACACGCAATATTCTGCGTCGTCGGATTCCTATTACTCTTGCCAGTCGGGGCCTTACTCGCCAGGTATCTTAGGACATTTACAGATGTATGGTTCAAGGGGCATTGGATCATTCAGTTTGCGTTGGGTACGTTTATTTTTCTCCTATCAGGAACTTCCACAAATGAATCCAACGTGCATGGGCACAGCTGGTCCCCCTATCGTCGTCGGTATTGCTATGGGAATTCAAGCAGTCGTAAAAGCAGGCGTAAAGCACTTGGACGACGGACACAAAGTATGTATTCTTCGGCTCAGGTGCCGCATGCTCACATCTCTATTCACACGTAGAAATGGGGAATAGCCCTTTTCATCCTCTATCTCGTCCAATGTGCACTTGGTGCCTTCATTCATTTCATTAAACCCTCAAAACCCGGGAGACCACCTCAAAATTACATACATGCCGTTCTTGGGCTGCTTATCATTGCGTTAGCGCTTTACCAAGTCCGGACAGGATACGCCGACGAGTGGCCCAAGGCGACGGGAAGAGAGGATATCCCAGGAGCAAATGCTGTTTGGATCACTTGGGCAGTGGTAAGTTCTTCGGTCCTCAGCTTAAATTTTTCCCAGGCTGATTTAATATTGTACGTGAAGCTTCTCCCGATATTATATGCTGCTGGACTGGCGTTTTTGCCGAAGCAGTACAGGCAAGAAGGCGCAAAGAGGAGAACAGCAGGAGGTGATATGGATTATGAGGATGACATTCGCATGGTGCCTTCGAACGCATACAAGGATTAGATTGGAATGCATATAACCTGTACAGTATTAATACATCAGGCTGCAAAGCGTTAAAAACCTTCAAAGACAGGTTTCTGGGCGGATGCTGGATATGGTAATCCCAATTCCCCGGACTTTCTCAGGCTCCATTCAGATCTTTCGACTCTTTACTACGATGAGCATCACACTCTTAGATGGAGGATTCGTGAGTGTATATCCATCTCTGATCGTCTTGGGATTCAATTGATACAGGGAACAACGTTGGAACAAATCTTCCACCTCAACGTCTCGCATCGCCCCTTATGGTCCACCAAAGCTGTAGTCGACAGCCCTGACGTGATCGTTCAAGCTCATTTGGCGTTTCTACGAGCGGGGACACGCATGTTGTCAACAGCAACGTAAGTTATGAATACATACATCAGTCAAAGTAAGATTGAAACTGCGGTACAAAGGTATCAATCCTCATATATGGAGTTTGAACGAGCGGGTATTCATAACCGGGACACGGCGAAGGAGATCATGAGAAAATCAGTTGAGCTAGCGTGTCAAGCGAGAGAGATGTTTATCACTGAACAGCAAGACCAAGTCGGAGAACAAGATATCGGTATTGCATTCGTAATGGGTCCGTTTGGTGCGGGTTTGGATCCGCCGCAGGAGTGGGAAGCGGTCTACCCACCGCCGTATGGGCCAATAGACAATGTCCCGGGCAGTGCCTCCCGTCGAAATGCATTCAGGGAGGGTGAACGAGAACTCGAAGATAGATCTATTGAGGCCTTGACCGACTTCCATAGGGGAAGATTGGAGATGTTCTTGGAAGACGATGTTGGTCGCAAGGTGTGGAAAAAAGTTGATTGTTTTGCGTTTGAGACGATTCCCTTGGTGAGAGAAGTGAAGGCGATAAGACGCGCGGTAGGGAAAGCTTTCAAAGGGAGAGAAGATCTCGCAAAACCTTGGTGGATCAGCTCGATATTTCCTGGCGGGAAGGTACCGGAAATGGATCTCAGGAGTGGTAACGGTGAGGAAAGGTTGTCTGTCAGAGACCTCGTCCGTGCAGAATTGACTGGAGATTACCCTCTACCGAGAGGAATTGGCCTCAACTGTACGCCCCTTGACTCTGTACCAGGACTCGTGAACAACTTTGAACGGGAGGTTTGTCGGCTGCGAGATGAGGGGGCGTTGACAAATCCATTGTGGCTCATAGTCTATCCAAATGCCGGAGATGTCTACGACACGGTCGCCGATAAATGGGTTGATGATGCGGATGACCATGTCAGAGGGGAGAGGATGAGTTCCTGGGCAAAAGACTTGAGTGACGTGGTCCGCACCGCCCAAGTATCTGGTGTCTGGGATAGAATTCTGGTCGGAGGTTGTTGTAGAACGCATCCAGGCCATATAGACAGACTAGAAAAGGCTTTATAATCACATCATGAATTGCAAGAGCCCTTATCATGATGAACTCCCAAGCGCGCCTGGCTGGTTGAAAATCTGGAGTACTGAAACTCACCGGAGCCGCAGTTCCAAACACCATTGTCTCTGTGGTCCCCCCACTAAAGTGTTCGTTGTTTGAGGGAAATTGCCAAAAGTTGGTCCGTGCACAACGGTGGTGGTGGTCTAGACTCTGAGCGAAGGGCCCCGGCGCTCGTGACTGGAACCGGTTTCTTGCGGACCACGCTGGCTGCAAGAAGAAGGCAGGCCAAGCTCTGCAGCTCTGCAGCCCTGCAACTCCTTTTCAAGCATTCGGAGCATCAACGGAAATTATTACTCTTCGACATTGCCTCGAATGATTACATCAGTGGCTAGGTCATTCTAGAAATGCTGTTCCTGACCGTTCATCTCCCTCGGGAGCCCTCTCGATGCGTGGGCAAGACTCGGCCTGGACAAAGACATGCACAGAGTGGAGCTTTGCGGAGTCTATAGTCCGAGGATTATAAAATGAATTAGTTTACCCTCCGAGGAACCATTATTCCTAAGCAAGTTTAACCCACCCCGAATAATGCGGTCTGTTAGACTTTTGTCGGCAGTCCTCTCACTTCAATCTGCCGTCTATGTGACGTGCAATCCACTCCTTATCCACCCCACTAAACGTTTCGCATACGCACATGCCGGCGACCAACTCTCGGACTCTTATGATTTCGTGATCATTGGTGGTGGACAAGCTGGTTTAACACTCGCTTCACGGCTCTCAGAAGACTCAAATACTACCGTGCTTGTCATTGAGGCTGGCGACTCTGGAGAAGCGGTTCAAGATCAAATTAGTACGTATTCGCTTTGACTGGCAAGTTCTTTTAGTCTGATTATCTTCCAGACACGCCTTCCTCAACCTACTTCAACTCTCTAACCAATTCCGAATACGACTATGCATATACAACCAATTCCCAGCAGAACCTCGCTGGTCGCAGTCTCCCTTGGGCACGAGGCAAAATACTCGGCGGATCTTCTGCTATAAACGGCATGTACCTCGTTCGGCCCTCACAGATTGAGATAGATGCCTGGGCTGCGATGATGGGAAATGCTGAAGGCGCAAACGCATGGACCTGGTCAGAATTCGACAACGCAATGAAGAAGTCCGAGACCTTCACTCCCCCGAAGGACGATGTCAAAGCTATGGCCAAGATCGAGTATACTGCAGCTAGCTTTGGCTCAAGCGGGCCAATACACGCTTCATATCCTGGATTGTGAGTGTCTCGTTTTATTTAGTAATGCACGTACCCAACTGACGTGTTCTCGGGATTATGTAGCACATACGACACGATTGGCGACTGGAATACCGCATTGGTCAACGCCAACATCCCAGCGAACTCTGATCCAGGATCAGGCAAGAACTGGGGTGGCTTTGTCGCCAACTCATTCATCAACCCGACTAATTGGACACGTTCATACTCCAGATCTGCTTACATCGATCCTTTACCTCCCCGTCCCAACCTCTCTATTCTGGTCAAGTCGACTGTGACCAAGATTAATTTCGCTTCCTCTGATAACCTTACAGCAACCGCTGTCGAGTTCGCTGAAACTCGAGACGGAGAGAAACATACAGTCGGCGTGAAGAGAGAAGTGATACTTGCAGGTGGCGCGATTGGGAGTCCACAGGTTTTAATGGTTAGTGGTGTTGGTCCAAGGGATGTTTTAGAAGCCGCTGGTGTTCAGGTCGTTCACGAGCTACCTGGTGTCGGTCAGCACCTTCAAGATCATTTGGTTCGTATTCATTATCCCTCGACTCATGTAGATTGCTCACCATATCGAACAGAGTAGTACGGTCATCTTTAAGACGAACAAGGACACATCTGGCTCTCTTCACGCGTCAGGTGCTGTGGTAAGTCTGTTTCATCCTATCGTACCATTTTACCCTTTCTCACGTATCTGCCAGAACACTCCGGAATTCCTTTCTTTCGTCAACTCTGCTATTGCCTACGTGAATTCTTCGTACCTCTTTGGTAGCGACGAAAATGCTGCCACGCTCAAATCCCAAGCTGAACAAGCTTACTCCGAATCCTTGATTCCCAGTAACAACGCTGAGGTCATTGCGGGAGGCAAGGCCATTTACGACGTCATGACGCAAAAAATCTTTGCGAGCGAAGTGGGCCAGATTGAGCTGTTAATCAACATGATGTTCTCTGGTTCTATTTCGATTGGAGTGGGCCTTCAGCATCCGCTGAGGTAGGTATCGTATTCTGGTATCCATATCCTCGTACTAACAGTTCCTGTCATTCAGCCAAGGTCGTCTATACATCAACTCTTCTTCGGCATTCGATTACCCCATTATCGATCCTAATTACTTTTCGAATCCAATCGGTAAATTTTCACTTTTCTTGGTGATTCGAGCCTTCTTCTCACCCTTTCACAGATAAAACGATTATGCGCCAGGGAATTAAAATTGCTCGTCTTCTCGGCACTCTTGCTCCTCTGAGCAATGCCTTACAGGAAGAAACCCAACCAGGAGCAAACGTCGTCACAGACCAAGATATTGAACAGTACCTCACTGGACAAGTCGGCACAGAGTATCACCCTGGTTGTAGTTGCGCCATGTTACCAAAGGAACAAGGCGGAGTAGTCGATGCAAAGTTGAGAGTCTATGGATTGAGTGAGCAGACCCCATTCCTGATGTGCTGGACTAATACTAATGCGTTGCTAGATAATGTTCGTGTCGCGGATGCGTCTGTGTTTCCCTTTGGTTTTGCCGCACATGTGCGTACAGTATTACTTCTTTCAAAGGTTCTTCGTGGATCTGACTCGTACATAATAGCTGGGAGCGCCGACATACGGTCTCGCAGAACAAGCGGCTAATATTATACGAGCTCAGTACAATGGTGCCCCTGCACCAGGTAGCTCGGAGTCTTCCAGTTCCGGTTCTAATTCAGGAAATCAGTCTGGCTCGAATGGCTCGAACGGCGCTCTCAAGTTGAATTGGTCGCGGTCGTCAATCATAGCGACCGTGATGGTTGTATTGGGTGCATTGATTGCATAGACTGGTTTTTCGCTGTGAACTGTGTCCACTTCCATTCCCATGTAACCGCCCTCCATATCTTTATTCTTACGAACTTTCATGATGGACCACAGCTTTCGTTGCGCACACGGACAATGGATTCACGTACTGTTACATTACATATACAGATAGTGCTTCACCACTCGTTTTTGGACATTGGAATGGATCAGAATACTGTATTGCATGTATACCATTATCTCGCAGTAAATAAACTCATTCATTTCTACTCATTCAACGAGTTGCCATTCATTTTCCCATTCTGCATCAGTGTTCCCAAGCTCTGGCAAATGCAGATAAAAAGGATTCAGTGCACCTCCAGCTTCTGCGTCGACGAACTCAAACTGTTCTACCTCCGTTGACTCCTTCCTGATGGCCTCAAGCTTTGGACATTCCATATGTCGAGCGAAACCAGGTGTGGTGGGGTTGAATCCTCGAGCAATGTGCCAATCACGGATGGCATCGTAAATGTATGACGGCCACGAGTGCAAATAACTCGAGAATGCACAGATTAGAGTCTGCCCTCTTTCTGAAAGGGTTTGGGACAGTCGTTAGGCTATATTATAGACAAAAAATTTTCTTGAAACGGGTCATAGTAATAACTATCAGAATTTAAGCAAATGTTAGCACCGATAATCTTTTCATGATATCGAGACGCACCTGAGGCTCTTTGATGATAAAAAAGAGTCAACTACGACAACAGTTACTCTGGGCAATGACGAGGGCATTCGGAACGACGACAAAGGCCGTAGAAGCAATAGCTGACGTGACGGAACCGGCGACGAGTCACATGAGTCGCTGAGGCCGGCGGTGGAGGACCAGCGACTAACTGGTATCCAGAATGGCGGGAATGACGACGAGCGGTACGGGTACGATGATAAAGGGCTGCGTGATTGATGGTTGAAATTGAGGGGGCAGACGGTCCAGGGGGGAACTTGATGACTTGGAGAGGTCTGAGGTGATGTGAGAGAGGTGCGATGGAGGACAAAGGTGAGGTGCGATGGAGGGCAGAGGAGAGGTGCAACGAGGTGCGCCTAATTTCAGCACAGAATCAGTTCCGATACCTGTATTGATCAAGGCACACTCCAGTTTCGTTGAACGTTCTTAGCCCAGCTCCGAGTTCGTATCGTCAACGGCTTTCGAATCCTTTACTTGCGTTCCTCCATATTCTCTTACTCGCGTGCTGTCATTCCAGAAATGCCCGATACGTCGCCTAGAGAATCGTTATACATCCAACCATTGGCAATGAGTGAGATATTTTGGGTGTTTGTAACTGATGCTGATTGGACGCTCATATCTTATAGGTCATGTCAAGGTCATGTCCACGAAGTTGTATTGAATCAAGAGATCTGTGGTAGCGTGCTGACACGTCAGAAAGCCAAATTGATATGCTCGCCACCCAACACTAGTTGCTCCACATCTTAAGAATCACTGTCAGCCTGTCGCTCTAATGCACCCACCCTTCCTCACACAGTATGACAAGCGTTTTGGTGAACTTGACTCAAGAAGACGCTCGAGAACAGTGAGTAGCTCCGATTACTTGGGGCGTATTTTATGAGGGCGACTCGACTGATATTTGATTCCCAGTTATATTCATTCCTTAGTGCAGGTCGTTCCAGCGGGTCTGTGATAAAGTCCATAATTAATCCTCTAGACTAAATGTCTATTACAAGCCATTTTATTTTGGGATCACATTATCACGCTCGGTGGGTGAGTTCTTGAGGGTCTGGGGATGAAGTGACTGACGACTGCTTTACAATGACGGACTCCGAGATCACTTATATTTGGATGCGACCAAAATCGCGAAGTAGTATTATATTCCTTGCTGTCAGGTATCTCACCCTGACGTCCAACCTTCCGGCTGGGATTTTTCCATTTTATCCCTTGGACATCGAGGTAGATACCTTCCAATATTGTTTTTCAACCAAAATGCTGACTCTTTTGGTAACACAGAGGTTAGTAAGCTGAACACCACAGCCCGACTTACTGAGCTCATGCCCTTGCGTAGCTGCAAGGCCGTGAATGTCTACCATCAAATATCGCTCCTCATATCGCAATCCGTGATTTGCAGTAAGTTTCCGTTCGACCCAAGCAGTGCCTCGTTGGTTCTAACACAGCTTCACAGCGTTGATGGCCCTCCGAATCTATGCTCTGTACTGTTCAGATCGGCGAATCTTATGGTTTTTTGGCGCTGCGGTCGTTCTTGTCCTCGGATTAGCTGGTGTACGTGCACAGAAAGTCGAGGGTGCCTTGTGTCTGGTTGACCCCGGTTGGAACAGTATACGCTCTTTGGACAAGTCAAAGTACCTTATCCGGTACCAAGGGTATGTGATATCGGGATGTCTTATCAGACGTGAGTGCTAGTCATTACCGTACCCTTTCCTGCTAACCATCTAATAGTTCACTCCGTAGGTCAAGGGACTTCCTTCGATAATCCCATTTTCAGAGTCCCTACTTTAACAGGCATCGTTGGGATTTGGCTGGTACTGTTTGTATACGACACAGTCATCTTTGTACTCACTGCTGCTCGGACCTATCAATTCTGGCGCGAGGGTAACATCCAACTTCGTCGCTTGAATCTCTTCTCGCTCCTTTTCCGCGACGGGGCAATTTATTTTACGTGGGTCGTCCTTTCTATTTTCTTTTTTTGGCGTTAATCGCTGACAATTGCAAACAGTGTGATGGTTTTAGCAAATCTCGCCAATATTTTAACGTTCTATGTGAGTGGGGGTGCTCTCTTTGTTGAAATGTCTCTTTGATCCCGATTCTCGTGTAGCTATGTGGTGTGAGTGCTCTGGAATTCAGCTGCCCTGTAGAGAGGCTGACAACCATAATTTCAGCCTTTTATGCGTGGAGGTCTATCAATGTTTGTCGGTTGGTATGTACTATTACATAAACTGAAATGATGACGTGCTGACCGAATCTCATAGTATCTCAGCGACAATGCTCTGTCGTCTCATGTTAAACTTGCANCTAGTCATTACTGTACCCTTCCTGCTAACCACCTGATAGTTCACTCCGTAGGTCAAGGGACTTCCTTCGATAATCCCATTTTCAGAGTCCCTATTTCAACAGGCATCGTTGGGATTTGGCTGGCACTGTTTGTATACGACACAATCATCTTTGTACTTACTGCTGCTCGGACCTATCAATTCTGGCGCGAGGGTAACATCCAACTTCGCCGCTTGAATCTCTTCTCGCTCCTTTTCCGAGACGGGGCAGTTTATTTTGCGTGGGTCGTCCTTTCTATTTTTTTTTTTTGGCGTTAATCGCTGACACTTGCAAACAGTGTGATGGTTTTAGCGAATCTCACCAATATTTTAACGTTCTATGTGAGTGGTGGTGCTCTTTCTGTTGAAATGTCTCTTTGATCCCGATTCTCGTGTAGCTATGTGGTGTGAGCGCTCTGGAGTTCGGCTGCCTTGTAGAGAGGCTGACGACCATAATTTCAGCCTTTTATGCGTGGAGGTCTATCAACATTCGTCAGTTGGTATGTACTATTACATAAACTGAAATGATGACGTGCTGACCGAATCTCATAGTATCTCAGCGACAATGCTCTGTCGTCTCATGTTAAACTTGCATTCGAACGCCGACACTGGGTTGTATACCCGACCAGATACAACTCTGACATGGAGAATGAGGACAACGGATGTTACGGAGGATTTCAACGAGGGAGAATCCCCCAAATAGCAACTTTACTTACAAACACACGGACCAAGGCAACAGCATAGGCATAGCTACAGACACGCCGCAGCTACGTGTGGCCCTGGTTTCGCCCAGTCGCCTCGTGGCTCGTTGGTGCAAAGTGCAAAAAGTGCGAAATTTGTATCACTCCTTCCACTGCAGAAATATAGCAGATCGGCGAATCTTATGGTTTTTTGGCGCTGCGGTCGTTCTTGTCCTCGGATTAGCTGGTGTACGTGCACAGAAAGTCGAGGGTGCCTTGTGTCTGGTTGACCCCGGTTGGAACAGTATACGCTCTTTGGACAAGTCAAAGTACCTTATCCGGTACCAAGGGTATGTGATATCGGGATGTCTTATCAGACGTGAGTGCTAGTCATTACCGTACCCTTTCCTGCTAACCATCTAATACAAGTGAGGCATCCAGTTCCCTGAAGGAAGCTATTAGGGTAAAAGTCTCAGGCTACTTTAACAGGCATCGTTGGGATTTGGCTGGTACTGTTTGTATACGACACAGTCATCTTTGTACTCACTGCTGCTCGGACCTATCAATTCTGGCGCGAGGGTAACATCCAACTTCGTCGCTTGAATCTCTTCTCGCTCCTTTTCCGCGACGGGGCAATTTATTTTACGTGGGTCGTCCTTTCTATTTTCTTTTTTTGGCGTTAATCGCTGACAATTGCAAACAGTGTGATGGTTTTAGCAAATCTCGCCAATATTTTAACGTTCTATGTGAGTGGGGGTGCTCTCTTTGTTGAAATGTCTCTTTGATCCCGATTCTCGTGTAGCTATGTGGTGTGAGTGCTCTGGAATTCAGCTGCCCTGTAGAGAGGCTGACAACCATAATTTCAGCCTTTTATGCGTGGAGGTCTATCAATGTTTGTCGGTTGGTATGTACTATTACATAAACTGAAATGATGACGTGCTGACCGAATCTCATAGTATCTCAGCGACAATGCTCTGTCGTCTCATGTTAAACTTGCATTCGAACGCCGACACTGGGTTGTATACCCGACCAGATACAACTCTGACATGGAGAATGAGGACAACGGATGTTACGGAGGATTTCAACGAGGGAGAATCCCCCAAATAGCAACTTTACTTACAAACACACGGACCAAGGCAACAGCATAGGCATAGCTACAGACACGCCGCAGCTACGTGTGGCCCTGGTTTCGCCCAGTCGCCTCGTGGCTCGTTGGTGCAAAGTGCAAAAAGTGCGAAATTTGTATCACTCCTTCCACTGCAGAAATATAGACTTTCATTATATTCCACGTAACCTACTTGGTTGTATTTCCTTTCCTGTAACCTGTTCTGGTTCTCCATTGCCTTTTCGAAGCAAATTATTAAGGTCAGGTCGTGGTAAATTTCTGTCTTCCCGACCCACCCTACGGGCGAAGCTCGAGTCAACCGACTTCAGAAAAAACCTCAGAGACTTGCAGCAGTGAGCCATCAGGGTCCGATGGCAAGTACGAGTCTGTTTTCTGGCGTTGTAACTTCCTGGGGCCTAATTGATGGTACGGAATGAACCAAACAAAACAATACATCATCTTTCAGACCACAACTTTCCCACCCATCCTATAACTTCTGTATAAGGAAAAAAATTGGCAGGAGAAGACGGATTTCAGACTCGTAATCCAGAAATCCAAGAATGACTGTGAAACTGCAGATGGCCACAACAAACCATTGAATGAACTTGCTAGTTAGTTTGTTATATGGGAATGTTGTGGGAACAGAATTCAAGGACAATAAGTGCTAAGCACCAATTGTGTTCAACCTAGATGGCAACCATCAACCTGCCACAAGAGGCTCAGTCAGACAGTCTATACTCTCCTTTCTCTTTGCTAGATGCTGTCTACACATACCTACTGCTTGGTTTCTGGGTGCTTCATGCAATACACTTTGCAAGTGACATGGGGTGTGGGGTGTGGTACAAGTATTGCTAAGACAGCAACATGTGTCAAACTCAAGATAGTAGCATTGACATTGGGATCATGTTTGTGAGTTGTGGAGAGGGCCTATTGGTGTATGGAGACATGAGGGCAAATCTGGTATGTGCTCCTGATGCTAGATTCTTTTGGCTTGGTCCACCACTATACTGAGGTATTTCAATTGATTTGGATGGTCACAGTCACACCCAATTTTTGAAAACTCTGCTAATACACCAATTTTACCTTTCAAATTCTACACATATGAACATCATTTGGACATATTTAAATGGTTGAAACAATAAAAAACATGGAAATAGAAGGACTGTTATGAGCCTGTCATCAGTCAGTTTTGGATATATGTGAACTACCGTGTTTCGATATTCAAAATTGTGCTTATGGTATGCCCCACATAGGTACCAAGTCACTTATAAACTCTCAATACTGTGCATTGAGCCTCCTGAAACCTGTAGGGACCTCTATATAGTGTTGTTCAAAAGGAGACACACCAATAGTTGAATATATATATGCTGTATCAAGGGGAATATTTTACTTTTACACAACTTTCATTTACTCTCAGAGACCTCATTCAAGCTCAGGGTGATACTTATGATATATTAAGAGAACAAATATGATGATATCTCAATCAGATATATAATGAAATATTAGCTCAAGTATATGTAGTGAGACGTAAGACTCATGGTGATGCAATGATCCCTCCAAAGATAGGAGGAAAGTGATAAGATGGAAGTCAGATAGGACTGATAGACAAGAGAAGAAACATAAGAGATAAGAATCAGTCAGTCAGATAGGACAGGTGGAACAAGGAAATACTTAGTGACTCCTATGGAAGTTGAGAGCATTTCTGACCATTGAAAAACAGGATAAGGAACTCCTAGGCAGTAGCAATGGATTCTGAACCTAGATACTCATATACTGCATGGAGAGCCTAGCTTGAGTTGTGCTTCTGATACCCAAGATTGTATTTATTGGTGACCTGCATACCTATATGTGGTATGGGATTACTATTGTGACAAGAGACTGAACCTATATATGTTCATTTTGTGATTTTTCCTGTGACCAGTATGATATATACCTATTATTATAATTTTATTGTAAATATTTGTCTCCAGCAGTATATAAGGACAGCCATTTTGTAGGTGGGAGCAAGAGGAATCTGCCCCACTACTACATGATTTGTATGTAGCTATTGTTTGTGTAGAAAAATCACATTTGATCAGATCTTCCTCCTCATGTCAGGCCCTAGGGACTCAGAGTAGACCTAGTTGAGATATAAAACTATAAACCAAACTTGATAGTGACAGCAAAGCCAGATATTTGTTCTGTGCTTTAGTGAATAGTTGTTTTTGAGTCAAGAAAAGACTTTGTATCAGAAAGTTTTGGTGGCTTTCTGGAGACAGCTAGTGTTTTGCTAGTGTCAATGCATCTTAGAGAGAGCTCAGGCTACATTGGAAGTAGAAGTTTTCCTGCTTAAGTGCATTACAGATCACAACCAAGAGGGTTGTATCCAGTACAAAGAGTACTGTAGTCTTTGATTACTTGAGTTATCACTTCAGGGTAGTCTTACCATCACCTCAGTGCAATTAGCTGTTGTATTTAGGCTTGATTGAGATAGTATAAACCAGAAAACACACAATAAAAATGAATTATTAAAGAAATATATCCTCATAGTCTCTATGTTGATAAACAAATACATGCTTATTCAGAACACAAAAATCAAATAAGAGTCTAAGTGTGGTAACTCTGATTACACTTCACCACATACACATAGACAATAGGAGAACAGGATCTGATCAACAGATCAACTCTTTTGTGTAGCACAAATATGTGGTATTAGTGTCTCTGCCCTGTGTGCAAACTGGAGTGCCATCTTGCCCAAAACTGCCTGAGCTACATGTGTAAGTGATGCTTTGAGCATGTGCCTGGGCATATCACTCTGGGCAGCACTAAGCAATAGTGGTCTTCATGACTTGCACATGGAAGGCCTCATTTGGACAGTGGTGCTCTGTTGGACTATCATGATTTTGATGATGACCCAGATGTCTTCAGTGATGGAGAGCAATGAAGGGGGAGTTTACAGTAGAGATGGAAGATGAATGGAGAGAGTTCATTTTCCTTGGGGTAGAGGTGTCTAGAGCCAGAATCTAGACTATATCTGGGGGGTAATATTACATTTTCTCTCTTCCATAGTACATATGCTTCTTCTTCCCTCAGACTTATTACACCTTTCCAGCTCCCTTCTTCTTTTCATATGCTTCCCACTTCACTGGACATGCATACCTTCCCACTCCCCTTCTTTTTCTCATGACTGTAATTATAGATAATCAGCATAGCCTGAGCACATTGGGTATTACTCAGTATTTACTGATGCTATTGCTAATTTGTCTAAGATAAGACTAGTGGAAAACTACCCAAAAGATAACCTCCAAAAGTCTAACTTAGGTTGTTGTGCAAGTGTGGATTGATATGATCAGAGTTGCTGCACTTAGAATGCCAACAAAACTCTTAGCTAGGTTGATTTTCTCTTATTGAAGCAATCTACTTCAAAGTGTTCACCTCCAAAGGAGTATAGATGGGTTTAAAATGGGTTTATTTCACAAACACATATGCAAAGCACAAACACAAGAGCTACAGTCCTATACAAAGACTCAATAGCTGATATAGTCTGACCGATGTCTCAAGTTCTGAAGAAATTCTGTTGATGTCGACACAGCATACTGGAAAAGGTTCTAGACCAGTTTCTACAAAGAGTTCAGCACAGGCACACCCCTTGCTAAGACTCTAAGTGTGTCACAACCTGATACTCAACACAGACCACACTCCAAGTGCCCAAGGCTCCTTCTTGGTGTAAAGTGTCTCTTAGAAAAGTGCTACAACACACTCAAGATGTTACTCTTATCTCTTACAACACAAGTTTGTTATCAGATTTCTATCTCTCTGGAGTCACTCAGGACCAATCTCCAGAGCCTGAAGTGAGGAAGCAAAACTGGAATGGCACACAAATTTATACACCAAACAAACTTGTCATGTATTCACAATCAGAGGAGGCAGAGTTACTTGAGTATATACACATATCTAGCTGTCTTTATATACAGTCCACAGAATATATCTACAGAAAATTAGAAATAATGTCTGATAATTCAGAAAATAGTAAACAAGTGACAGAGATGCTAAAAGAGGGAATATTTGGATGTCATGGAGTCTGGCCACTAGAGTATCCAACCATATCCACATGGGTATCTTCATCTCCAGGTGTTCTGGACTCTATAATTTGTATTTTCTCTTTTCCAAGGCAGGTATCTACAAGCAGATGGCTGTATCTGTTCTGTTTCTTACAGCATTTCCCTTTCTAGCATCCACATGTTGGCAGGGACCTAGATGCCAAAGTTTCCAAGGCCAGAACACACTGTTGCTGTTTCTATCTCCTTTGACAATGCACTTTCAGTTCTAGTTAGGACTTTGTATGCATTAGATATTCTTCTTATGTCTTGTTGGGTCTGTCCATTTAGTAACTTCCATCCTAAGAAAGCAGTCCTCTAGCTTCCGAGGTTACTTCACACTTGGTTATGTTATTTTGTATGTTTCTGCTGCCATTGAACTCTTTTATTAAGAGATTGTCTGCTTTAGCTTTGATCTGCATATTGGCCTTGGAGGATGATCGTTCTTTGATCATTCCTGCTCTAAGTTGTCTTTCTGTTTTGATGTCTCTTTACCTCTGTACTGTTTGACTGCATGTTGCACTTTGCAGATGTCATAGAAAGTTGAAATAAAAATAAAATCCCATTGATAGCACTTTGAGAGCTTGGTTAACTAGCCAATGTGTTCATTTGGCCATAGTTAGGTTCTCTACAGGTTTCAGGAGTGATCTGCTTTGGATCTGATACATGGATAAGTCAGAAAGTACAGCTTAGACACCTCTGTATAGCATATCATATAGCTTTTTGTACTTTTCACTGCACTATAGCTTCTTTAAGGCAATGACTAGTAGACTGGGCTTACTCCAGTTCTTATTACCCATTATCTTGTGTCATATTAAAATGTTCTGATCCAAAAGTAATGTAAAACGAATAAAATTGGGGCTTTCCTAGATTTGCCATATTACTGGTTCCAGATGGTCATTGTCACAGGGGGGGGGGGGGGGGGGGGGTAGGTTGCAACCTTCATAAGGCTCAATGTGAACTTGCAGACACAGACAGTTACCCAAGTTCACATCAAGTTATGGTTGATTATATCAGGTCACTGTTGCTTAGATTGAGTTTCAGTAGGTTATGTTGAGTTCTAGTGGTTACATTGAATCCCAGTAGTCATAATGGATCCCAAAGTATCATATATAGTCCCATATAAAGGAGATTACTCAGTCTCCATCCATTAACTCCAAATAAAGAAATAAAAAGTTGGAATATATATTATAAGTATCTAATACATACAGGCAAAGGTACAACAATACTGGAAATGGCCTGACTGAACCTCCCACTCATCTAACTGTGTACAGATACACAACAAGGGTATTTGTGCCTGAGAGTAATAGATCAGTGACAAGCATGCATGGCCAGATTAACAAAAGGACTCACCAAATGGATGTACTAGCACTAAGGTCTACAATGATCATCAGTTGAGAGTGTGAGAAAATGATGAATCCAGGATATCATATCAAATATATTTACTGACAAGAGATTGGCTATGTGAAATCTGATTCAGCATGAGCACTCACTCATATCACCAAACATCAAATATTGAAAAGATTGAGATCTTGTGGTATCATGCCTATATGTGTGGGTGAGATATCGATACAACATGTGAAGGTGTTGCTCACTTGTCATTCTAACTGGGGAGATGTTGAGAGTGGTGTGGGATCCTATAAATATGAAAGATGAGCATATAGTGTTCACCTGTGTGATACACAACTTACTGCTATAGTATGCATCATACACCTCAGAACCACATACAGTCTCCAAATCCGATGTCAAGCTACTGGAGTTAAAGTGACTGTAGTTGTGTCTTACCACTTGACATGTTGCAACTGGTTGGTTAAGCCTACAGTTGCTATTAGGAGTGCCCAATGACTAGGGGAAGGAAATCACTTTGTCTGGTGAAGGGACACCTATTATGTGCTGTTGAAGACCTTGATAACACTTGAGAGCCTTGAGGATGACACTGTGGGAGGGACTGGCAGATATTTGGGCTGGAGGGAGATGGGGCATCAGCATTGACATGATGGTGGTCAGAAAGAAAGAGGTGGAGTTTGAAAATCAGCTGCCCATAGTGCCTTTATTCCTCTGGTCTGAAGCATCTAGTTCCATGTGACTCCTGCATCATCTTTTTTTCTCATCTACAGCTTAGTCTTGGTTCAACAAGGCATTGCTGGACATCATCTTATTATTTCTGCTTGTTAACAGCCTCTCAAAATTTCCTGTTCCAGATCAATCTACATGGCTCTGAACACTAACTCAGTGTAACCCCTATAGCCTGATGTAACCTCTATAAACTGGTTACACTGGGTTTCATTGGTTTTATTGGGTTACAGTAGGTTGTGGCTCCAAAAAAGCTGATTATATTAAGCTTCACTGAGATTATAACTTACTGGAACTCAATACACCAAGTTATAGTGTGTCTTGTACTACAGTAACCCAATACATTTAGGCTTATAGTGTTACAATAGCAAGACAACCCACAAAAACCAGCTTTAACAAGTTTGATAGGGTCTCAACTCTATGTAACTTGCCAGGTCAGCCGGTAAATTTTCCAGATGTCTCTCTGCCTTGACACTCTGTGGCAGAGAAGATTGGCAAACCATCCACAAGCCTTGGCCACAAATTTCTCCATATCACAAAGTAGCCATGAAATCACATAATGTTTCTGGACCATTGTTTCTTAGAAAACTTTTCAGTAATATGCATAACTTTTACCTTTTTATAATTAATTTCTTTTTTTTTAAAAAAAAGAAGGGGTGTGGAGCAAGGAAGCAGCAAGATAAATGAAATATATAAGGGAATTGAGAACTAGTGTGAGCCCTGAGCAGCTAGTTAAAGCAAGTAGTAGAGAAGGATACAAAATATTAGCAGAGTAATGGTTGATGGTAGGCCATATAAGGGTACTCAACCACTGCTAGTATGAAAATAAACAGCAAATCTGAACACAGAGGAGCATTCTGAAAACTGTAGGAAACCACACCACATAATATCTCTATCAAAAGCATACCAAAGGGAATATTTTCACTTTTAACAATATTTTCAATATACACCCAATTAGAAGGAAGGATAAAAGCCTTCAATGATACACAGATGAGAATATTATTGAGAAACAGAGAATGACAAATTATCGGTAAGAGATACTTGAGATACCTATATCAAATTAGAGAAATGAAATAGATGATTGGTTACCAGAAAGGTGCCTGTATTAAGGAAAAATGGAAGATAAAGCTGTATGATGAGAGACCAGCACAGCTGAGCTTATGCATACACTTTAAACATGGAAATGGAGGCATATTACATGTCCACAGAGCAGATGATAGTAGATGGAGAAGGAAGGAACTATGTGGAGTAGCATGGAAGTATAATATTTGCAAACAGAGTCAGAAGGAGAGCTGTTTGACAAAGAAAATTGCAAACAATTAGCATCAGGAGACTGCACAATCATTCTAAAAAAAGAATAAAAGAGTTTATGGCTACAAAGCCTGACTACAATTGGACACTGTGACAGAGAAATTACCAAACACAGCTTAGTTTATATAATATTTAGCATCTGACTCAGTTTTATTTTATTATTGTGACAGATATATTAGATTATTTATATTGTAGAGTATATAAGAGGACATGTTTTGTAGGTGGAAAGCAGAAGAGATACTGCCCACCAATTACCAGAGTGTATGAGGTTGTTGTTCAGGTAGAAGAGCTACTGGCAATTAGTATTTTTCAACTACTTTGGGCTCTAGCTTATTTAGTTGTGCAAGAGGTGCAGGCTAGTTGAGACCTGAGATTGTATTCCAAACCAGAGATCTAAATAAAAGCTAGAAAGAGCCTAGTTTTTAATGCAAGAGGTGTGTTTTCTAATAAGAAGAACATTGTATCAGTTTACCAAGAGGGTAGCTGACATGCATCAGTATAGGCTAGTGTTTCAATGTGAATCAGAGAGAGTTTCAGGCTAGCAGTGTCTAGAAGATTTGTCCTCTTGAGAATCATTGCAGAACATAGCTAAGAGAGCTATATTCAGGTACAAGAGGTACCTTTGTTCTCACTTAGAAGAAGTTTGTTCTTTGGGCAGTGTCTGGTTGAACCTTATACCAGTATTTGCTTTTGAAGTGATTAATAAAACTATATACTCAAGAAAATATTTACAAAAGACAAACACCAATCTCAATCTGAGAAGTTGTTTTGAAGGCAATCATCTCTGAACTACCAAGCGAGACATTGAGAATTATTCTTAACATTGCAGTAACAGTGAACCATGCTGAACCAACTCACAAAACAAAACTGAGAATCAAGAACTTATACACCTTTTTTTGGGGTATTTTGGCACCACAGGCCTTGTGTTTTCATAGTAGAGACATAGGTTTTTGAGCATCTTCATTAGCAGTGCTTATGTGGCCTTTGATGGCTCCTAAGCATTGATGTTGCACCTCTGGAGTTGGTAGGAGTGGCTGGTGGCTGTGTGATGACTGTGGGTCATAAACAGTGCATAGCTGTATTTTTCTTTTTATGTATTAATTACAGTTATAGAAACACTATATAGAAACACTGTGCATGGACACACAATGCATCATGTNACCAGAGATCTAAATAAAAGCTAGAAAGAGCCTAGTTTTTAATGCAAGAGGTGTGTTTTCTAATAAGAAGAACATTGTATCAGTTTACCAAGAGGGTAGCTGACATGCATCAGTATAGGCTAGTGTTTCAATGTGAATCAGAGAGAGTTTCAGGCTAGCAGTGTCTAGAAGATTTGTCCTCTTGAGAATCATTGCAGAACATAGCTAAGAGAGCTATATTCAGGTACAAGAGGTACCTTTGTTCTCACTTAGAAGAAGTTTGTTCTTTGGGCAGTGTCTGGTTGAACCTTATACCAGTATTTGCTTTTGAAGTGATTAATAAAACTATATACTCAAGAAAATATTTACAAAAGACAAACACCAATCTCAATCTGAGAAGTTGTTTTGAAGGCAATCATCTCTGAACTACCAAGCGAGACATTGAGAATTATTCTTAACATTGCAGTAACAGTGAACCATGCTGAACCAACTCACAAAACAAAACTGAGAATCAAGAACTTATACACCTTTTTTTGGGGTATTTTGGCACCACAGGCCTTGTGTTTTCATAGTAGAGACATAGGTTTTTGAGCATCTTCATTAGCAGTGCTTATGTGGCCTTTGATGGCTCCTAAGCATTGATGTTGCACCTCTGGAGTTGGTAGGAGTGGCTGGTGGCTGTGTGATGACTGTGGGTCATAAACAGTGCATAGCTGTATTTTTCTTTTTATGTATTAATTACAGTTATAGAAACACTATATAGAAACACTGTGCATGGACACACAATGCATCATGTTTCTTCCTCTGCCTGATGTGGACAAGTGCAATAAAACATTGCCAAGATTGTATCAGACCTCCAAGTGACTGTCAGCACCCCTCTATCTGTGTTCTGGCAATGTTCCTTGGCAAAACAACTTTCCATCAACCTGAAGAATCCAGCACCCTGTCATTTCAAGTTCTTCAAGAAATGGTTGTCTCAGAATTGTTGCTGATAATCCAGAGCATCTGCAAAGTCTCTCAATGACTTGGCCATAGATCACATATGCTCATTATATGTTGCATTGGTAGGTAACATTGCTGCTTCCACTTCCACTTGGTATTCATCTTCTTCCTCAGATTCATTTCCATTTTCCAGTTCATTCTGCACAAGGACTTGGTCATCTGCATTAAAGACCTCAGCAGTATTGTCTGATTGATCTGATAGATAATCTGGCTTTGGGACGAGACTAGGATGTGTCCAAAAGGGTTGCTTGCAGTTATGCTTAACTTCAAAGAAGAAATCTGCAGGCACTGGTTCTACAGCTTGGACAAGATGTTTGCAGAGGAGGAAGCAGTTAGTAGCCTGTATTGGACAGGTGCATGTCCAGTGAATGGGATCCAGTCAATATTTTGAGTTGATAGGTAACATAATCTCCTTCTGCTTGGAGTGTTGCCACTTCTTCTTAAACAGCTTCCTCCAGGCAGCTGGATCCTGATACATCTGCTCACACTCAGCAGTCAAGTTCTTGAGTTGCAGGTATGTTGGTCCCAATTTTGTGATGATGATCCACACTAAAAGGTCAAGGTGAGGTTTATGAAAATGATGCAAAAAGTCCTGTTTTATATGATGCTAGTGACTCTCATTAAGCATCATAGTCCTCAGCCATGGAATTTTAATAGCAGTAGAATGAGCCCACAAATCCCAGCAGCTTGAATGGTATCAGTTTTCCCAAAAGTATGCCTACAACTCTTATAAATTATGTGACTCACAAAACACATACATTTTCTTGACAGCCCAGTAATAAATGCTCTCAGCAGTTGGTACTGAGTATCCTGATATCAGTGGATGTGCATGATGATGTGCATCCATCTTTGAGATGATGTCCTCTTGCAGCTCTGGAGGGCAGAATGTTCATTTCACCTCAACAGTGACATACTCTGTTCTGGGCTCCAAAATAGGCTTCTGTGCTGTGGTAAGTGGTGGCACCTTGATCATTAGTTTTGGCAGCTGAGTTGATGCACCCAGCACATTGTTGCCTTTCTGGCATGGTTTTGCTTGTGTAGTGGGTATGATAATGTAGACTGCATTTGGATCCTTCTCATCAGCTGATGCACCCTCTTCAGTGCTATCCCTACCACTGCCCTCACAGCTGCCTTGAAATTCATTTGGATCAGGTCTTCTGGGAGAAATAAAGCTTGTATTGATGAATGAGAACTTCCCATGGGTGTGAAGGATGTTATATAGTGTTGTCAATAGTTTCACTTTTGAAAGATGCTCTCAAACTGCCTTATGCTGATGCTACCGGCAAATCTTGGCCTTTGCATTAGGCCAGATCTTCCATTAATATGGCAAACCTAGAAAAGACCCAATTTTATTCATTTTACATTACTTCTGAATCAGAACACTTGAATATGACATAAGATACTGGGTAACAAGGACTAGAGTGAGCCCAGTCTGCTAGTCATTGCTTTAGAGAAGCTATAGTGCATTGGAAAGTACAAAGAGCTATATGATATGCTATACAGAGGTGTCTAAGCTGTACCTTCTGATTTATTTATGTATCAGATCCAAAGTGGATCACTCCCAAAACCTGTAGAGAACCTAACTATGACCAAATGAATGCATTGGCTAGTTAACTGAGCTCTCAAAAGTGCTATCAATGGGATTTTACTTTTATTTTAACTTTCTATGACATCTGCAAAGTGCAACAAGCAGTCAAACAGTATGGAGGTACTTAGAAGAGACATCAAAACTAGCTGATCTGTTGTGTCCGAGGAACGAGGATGAGACAGATATACGTCTTTGGACGTTTACGTGATGCGGTGTCCTCTTTTGTTCACACCGCCAGCACAACGTCCGAAGACTCTAGCAGGCCTAAGCCACCTCTGAGTCCTCGTTCCTGGCTCTGTGTTTTCTTTCTTTCTCTCTACTTGTACGCTGTCGCTACTCCACATTCTTCCATACATCACGTCGCATAATCATTTCCAACTTAATCAGTCAACATGCAACGTCTACAGTATGATCCGGCCCTTGAACCAAGGCCAGACTTCAACCACGACTGCCATTTAGACGTACGGAATGCTCTCATTGCCAGTGAGGCACTTCCTGATATCACTACGCTGGAACAAGCTGCTCAGCACTTGCTAAACGCATGGCAGACAGGAAACGAAGAACGCAGAGCGCTATGGCAACAACAGACGGCAGCAGATAGAGAAACAGAGGATCAGAGAAGGCAGCAGGAAATAGAGGATGCACAGCTCAAGGCAGAAGAAGAGAAGAAGCAGGAAGAAGAGACCTTGAAAGAGAAGGAGAAGAAGAGGGCCAAATTACATCCAATTGACCCGAACAAGGGGATAGACCGTCTACTCGAACGACTCCATCCTTATGCCAGAGCAAAACTCCAGAACTGCGAGTTTGTGCCTCTGTGGTATTGCCTCCCAGAGGCGACCAAAGAGGCGTTCGATAACGCAAGGAAACTCACCGAAGAAACCGAGTTCTCACTCACCAAAGACTCCAACTCTACCCTCTCCGTGAAGGTCGTGGACTCAGCAAAACCCTCACCTAATGCCCGTCCCGACCTATCCTTGTCATGGACCGACATCTCCTGAGCCAAGACTTGCTTCCTACAGAGCCTCCATCTTGGCAATTGGCCCGACTTTCATGTACAAATGTGGTCCCAGTTCTATGTCAACATGGATATGCATGCCGACCTTAGAACCCCACAAGGAGAACAGGCCTTTGCACGTTACCACGGCCTCGTACGACAACAGTGGTACGAAGCCAATGAGGCAGGCAACCCCTTCAACATCGCCATCATAAACGAAAAAATCCTCACACAATGTATGTCATTTGTCAAGAGAGAAGATATAGATGCGACACTCAAATGGTATGTGTCCTTGTTTAAGTTCATGTCGTTGTCACTGCTAACTAACTCTATTCATTCTTTCTCTGCCTGCGTCTATACTACTGCTACCCCATGCTACCTGCTACCCCGTGCTACCTGCTACCCCGTGCTACCTGCTGCCTGTGCCACTAGTCGCCTATGCCACCTGCTACCTGTGCCGCCTGCTGCCTATGCTGCCTGCCACCTGTGCTATGACCCTATTCACGTACCTTCCATTATTCACATCATCACAGGATGAACAGCGTCACGGCCCAGATTGAGTCCACACACCTCTCCACACCTCAGAAATTGACAACGAGACAGGTGCCATCACCATCAAAGAGACCGCGCCCAGACTCGCCATCAGACAAACCGCCGTCTTCCTATTCACCAAAGAAGCGTCGGCAGGCCACAGCAGGGATCAACAAGAACAATGTGTCAGACAACGCAGTTGCTTTCGAACAGTCATTTCGTGCCGCAGACTCTGACACACCCGCCAAATACTCACGCTGCCCCATGTGCCTTGGCTAGGACAGACACAACATTAAAGTCTGTGCCCGAAAGCTTATGTGGGATAAAAAGAAGCCCACACGATGCAGCCGCAACAGCAACAGACACCTACAAAACCCAAATGGCATTGAGATATGCACCAACTGGCAACGGCCAAACGGCTGTACTGACACCACACACCCAACCAAGCATGAGTGTTCAGGATGTGGAGATGCTCATCACGGAGCTCAGAACTGTCCACTTGGCCCGTAGGTCAACAGCGCTGACATCGCTGCACGCAAATGCTTGGCACGAAGCATTACAGAAAACAGGCCTCTTGTGTAAATACCACAATCTTGCTCAATCCATTCAAGATGGATTTCATACCGGCATTCCCACTTTCTGTCACACATTCTCGCCACCCAACAAGGTCACCTCTGAGGAACACCAATCAGCATTCAGTACGATTGTTGAGAAGGAGCTACGCACCAAGCGCTGGCTAGGCCCATACCCACAACACATCATTGAAGCCGTGCTTGGACCATTCCAGACGTCACCGATCAGCATGGTACCTAAAGCGGGGAAACCAGGAAAGTTCTGACTTGTACAAAACTTCTCATACCCGTACAAACCTCTACCTTTGCCTTTACTGAGCAAAACCACAATACATATTACAACCACACCTTCAGCCGGCGCTATCGACACTTACAACATCACATCCATTAATTCCTCCATTGATTCCACCCTCTACCCGTGCCTTTGGGGCACCTTTGCCAACACCTGCCGCCTGCTGTGGACAGTCCCTCCAGGTAGTCAGGGAGCTGTTCGGAATGTCTCAGAAGCATACCACATGATTCCGCTACACCCCGATCAGTGGCCAGGGACAGTTGTTCATTTATCCGACAAGGATGAATTCGCAATAGACACCTGTGTCATGTTTGGCCTATCTTCCGTGCCAGGAACCTTTGGTCGTGTAGCTGACGCAGGTGTTGAAATATTTCGTGCTAAGGGTTTGGGACCCCTCACGAAGTGGGTTGATGACCACCTGTGGATCCGGATTTTGCGCAAGTGGCTAGCAAAAGCTAATGATACACGAAAAAGGCTAAAACAAAGGGTGAAGGACGCAGGAGGGGTTAGACATGTGAAGGGCAGGCTTCTCTATGTGGGAGACTCGCTGCCAGATGGCCATGCAGAAGAATTTGATGATGATTTCACTTTTCCACTCACTGACCACTCATTCGCCTCACCTCGATCACATGAAGATGCATTATATACATATAATTTTGATGATATCGATGCAATTTCTCAATGTCTGGGTTACATGTGGGAGCTTCCAAAGGACATCGCATTCTGCTTTACGCCAATCTATTTTGGCTTTGAATGGAACTTGCCAGACATGGTAGTAGCTGTTCCACTCACCAAGCGCGAGAAGTACCTCAATTCAGTTGAAGAATGGGAAGCACAGAGCTCCCATGACTATGAAGAAACCTCGAGCTTATATGGTAAGCTTCTACATGTGAGCTTTGTACTTACTGCGGGCCGAGCATACCTAATTGAGTTTGAAAAGCTCATGGGCACATTATCAAAAGCTTCTCCCTTCTCCCGCCATCGTCCCCCTAAGAATCTCCCTAACGATCTCACATGGTGGAAAGAACACCTAAAGTCACCTATCTCAAGACCAATTCCAGGACCTGCTGAACTAGTTGATCTACATGCATACTCCAACACCAGCGGAGGCATTGGCATTGGCATATGCGTCTGCGGCTTCTGGAGAGCATACCGCCTCCTCCCAGGTTGGCAAGGCAATAACGAGCGAGACATTGGATGGGCAGAAGCAGCAGCCTTCTGGCTTCTCGTTCTCATTATCGCAGAACGGGGAAAACCAGGGCACCACTACAAGATCTATGGCGATAATGAAGGAGTGGTCGAAGGGTGGTGGAATGGAAGAAGCAAAAACCGACCTACAAACAGCATATTCAAACGCATTCACTGCATCGTTGAAGAATACCAATTCTACATCCACACCAGATATGTACCCAGTGCACAGAACCCAGCTGATGCACCATCATGAGGAAAATACGGCCCCAAAAACCTTCTCCTTCCACCAGTACCCATCCCCAGCAAACTCCAACCCTTCATTGTCAACTATGATGCACCGCTCACCCAATCCGAGCAGCGTCGAACAAGTACTAGCCGACATTCTGTACATGCGGCTGAAAAACCTCAGCGACACAATCACAACAACTAGTTGACACTCCAACGCCACCTCGAATGAGAAGCAGAACAACTCACCAGTCTCGCCTCAGCCTGGGCCGAGTAACACTCAACCACCCACACCGTCAGGCTCAGTTCGGTGGCCCTCGATGCTACCACAATCCTCATCTAACAATAATCCCCGCCCATACCCTGCTCATCTACCCCTCAACCCCTCCACTCTTCGTCCACACTGCCTTGCAAGGGAATGACTAGTCCTCTGGAGACCAATAAACCACAGAAAGCCACAGGATCATCAAGGGCACCCTATTGACGTTTCTGATGAAGACTTATCACGGATTCTGCTGGTCATAACTGGAGCATATGCGGAGAGCACACTACAGTCATACGCTGCAGGATTGCTTAATTTTCACGTGTTCTGCGACTCACGAAATACACCAGAGGACCAACGCGGACCAGCAAGCCCTGGTCTCATCAGCTTATGGATATCCACCATTGCTGGCACATATTCAGGAGCTGCCATCAGGAACTTTGTTCATGGAGTGCGGGCTTGGCACATTATACACGGGATGGACTGGCACATGAACAAGGAGGAGCTAGACGCTGTATTACGGGGAGCTGAAAGACTAACACCAGATTCATTGAAGAAGAAGAAACGCCAACCTTACACCATTCCCTTTATCGAAGCCATTCTTGAAGCCCTCGACCTAAACAATCCCTTCGATGCTGCAGTAGCTGCATGCCTAACCACTACCTTCTACAGTGGTGCACGCGTTGGGGAGTTTACAGTCCCAAAGCTCAGCGACTTCAACCCTGACAAACATGTAACCCGCGCACACATGAGAACAGGACAAGACCGAAATGGCTTCCAAACTACTATCTTCCACCTCCCATGTACGAAGTCAGCACCTGATGCTGGTGAAGACGTATTCTGGGCTGTGCAGACCGGGACATCCAACCCAGACAGAAACCTGAAGAACCATTTCCGTGTCAACAACCCAGCACCTCATAGCCACCTCTTCTCCTACAAGGCTCGTGACTCCCATGGGAAAGACATTCACAAACCCTTGACAAAGCAACGTTTCATCGAGAGGCTAGCGACAGCTGCAAAGTCAAAGAACATGGACCCTCTGCAAGGACACGGCATTCGCATCGGCTCTACCCTTGAATACTTACTACGTGGTATGCCTTTCGACGTACTCAAGGCAACCTTTCGGTGGAAGTCAGATGCATTCCTCACTTATCTCCGCAAACATGCAGAAATTATGGCACCTTACATGCAACCAGAGTTACATCGTGATCTCATCCAGTATACAATGCCTCCTGTACGCTAGTAGCTACAAACATAATAACTATTCTGTTCATACAAAACCCCTAGCCCACCACCCAGCCAGACAACTCAGTTGACAAGCTCCTATTCTTTGGGGGTATCCGCGGTTGCTGGATGTGTCGCTCTTCTCCTTGTGATTTGGGTATCGCAGCCAACTGCGGTTTCGCAAGGAGTCTTGTCGGGGCCCAAAGTCACCAGAGGTGACTTTAGCCCATATCCTCTCCCTCCACGCTTCCTCCTTTCCCATGCTGATGTCCTTCAGAGGATGTACGCTCACTATCATCCTCCTTTCTCTCTAGCATCGAGTTTTCGTCTGAAGAAGAAAGACAACTTTGGAAAATGATCATTCTTTGATCATCCCTATTCTAAGTCAACATATGGATTAAAGTCAAAGCAGACGATCTCTTAATAAAGAGCTCAGAGGCAGTGAAACCATATGAAATAACATAACTAGGTATGAAGCAACCTCAGAAGGAAGGAAATCACTTTTGAAGGACTGATGCTGAAGATGGTGGTTTTGTGCTTCTAAGAAGGAAGCATCTCAATCCTCTACAGAACACTGTCAGTAGTTCTTGGGGCTTGAAGGGGACAGAATGCTTCTACTTCAAGATCATGTTGAACACTCATCAAGTGTGTAGAGTGAGTATAGAGCTCTGACATCAAGATAAACTAGATCTGAGTTGAAAGATCAAGTTCAAGGGAGTTTGATTATTTGTAAGATTTTAGAACACTTAGAACAATCAAAATTGAATTGAACATGACCTAAGTAGTGTGTTCTGACAGAATTAGGTCCACAGAGCAAACCAATTGTCAAGGACTCTTCACAGAATCCAATAATAGGTGAATGCAGTGCAAAACAACACATTCATAAGAGTTATGGTCCACAGGGGCATACCAATGGTCAAGGACTCTTAATAGGGTTCAAGAATGGATGAACGCAGTGCAAAACAACACATTCATGAGAGTTATGGTTCACAGGAGTGTACCAATAGTCAAGAACTCTTAATAGGGTCCAAGAATGGATGAATGCAGTGCAAAACAATGCATTCATGAGAGTTATGGTCCATAGGGGTGTACCAATAGCATAGGACTCTCAAGCAAGTCAAACACTGGTTGAACATTACCTAAGTAATGTGTTCTGTAAAGTTTTGGTGTGTGGATGCAACCCAATAGCAAAGGACTCTTAATAGACTCCAATACTGAGTGAACATGATGTAAAGCACCATGTTCACAAGTGTTTTGGTCCAGTAATGTGAACCAGTGGCAGAGGACTCTCAGATCAATGAAACACCAATGAATGTGACTGAAGCAATGTATTTATTTGAGTTTTGATGCACTAATGCTACCAGTAGTGTACAGTTCTCAAAAGAATCCAATAAATCAGTTGAACTCAACCTATTGGAACATGTTTGCAAGGTGGTTGGTTGACTTAAGTGTATTTCACACTAAAGTACAGTAAAATAGAGCTTTGATTGATATCTTGGCTTGTAGAAGAGACAGCTGGCAGATGCCTAGAAGGCATTGGTAAAGGACTGTCACAAACTTGCCTGGAACAGCACTAACACAGCTGTCCAGAGCAAGCTGCTATAAAGTGGAGCAAGATGCCAGCTACTGCTTGAGCCTTGCAACTAATGTACATCACATTATATACAGTCCAGAAAATAGAATAATACCAAAACTCAAAATAATAGGAAAAGATAAGATGTTATAATCCTTGTGATTGCATTTGCAACCAGTCTGGTGCATTCAGACTGTAGATCCCACTGATATCTATTCCTTTATTAGATCAGAATTGGTGGTTTCTGGCCTGCTTATGACCAAGGACCTTCACAGCGACACTTTACTGCAATGTAGTGGACTAGTATAGTCTACTAAGCCTCAACTAGGTTGTTTCACAGTGCTATTTGAGAGATTGATTGGTTTGTTGACAACTAGTGCTTAAGCCATGTCTGTATTCTGCACTAATTTAGGAATTAGACCTGCAAATGCACTGCTACATGTCTGTGCCAAAAATGTGGCACATTACCAGTCAAACTTTATGGCTCCACCTTGATATCTTGTTAATAGTGGGGACAAACAAGTGTACTGCATGGGTTGTCAACATTCTAATTGATCAGAAGAACAACAGTGGCCTTTCTATCATTGCTCATTCAATGGTTGTTGGTGCTTCCTCTCTCAACTATTCACTATTCACTATGATGATGTTCTCACCCTCAAGTAAGTAGTTCCTCACCAATGCTAATGACTTGTATTAATCAACTTTTCCTTAGCAAAAACCTTCCTTTACATATTGCTTATCCATCTTCAAGACCCTACATTCCATGTTTTAGCTACCTGCATCCTAGGTGGAAACCAAAAGATGAGTCTTCAATCAATCAAGTATTTGACAGCAAACTTCTACCTCACCATTCGATCCACAACTCCACCACCTGACACATTCAATGATTTTGAAAATGTGTTTGACAAAGTACAGCCTTTGAATCCCAAGATGGACAATGTGAATTCTGAGGATGCCAAATCATACACACCCAATGCAAGTGATCATCTCACACTTCATCAAAAGCTACAGGTCAATGCTGCTTCTCATTTCAATAACAAGAATGAGGAAGATAAGGTGATATCAAGAGTATCCTGGAGAAGCTCAGGCAGGAAAAATCATCAAGCTCCCTGGTCCTGAACTTCATGCTTCTACAATGATAAACCTTACTGAGCCAGTGAAACCTGTATGGTCAGATGTGGCTTATACTTCACATCAATGGGTCTATAACTTGGCTGAGAAAGTGAGAGACACAGGTGTAACATACCTAGTATATCTTACTGGTACAGATCCTTAAGTTGGAGCCCCAATGAAATGATTGCAGAAGCATCTTTGGGTTTCAACATTGTAAGGTGGCAAGAGGTGTCTAAAGTACTGCTTAACCAGCAAGCAGTGGAATCTAGTTAACAATGCCCTAATCAAACCTTTAGGAATCATGGCACAGACTCAAAACCATTTGTTATCATTCATGAAGAAGAGATGGGGAGACTCATCGTCCAAATAAAGTCTGTCTCTCATAATCCAATGATGCAACCTCAGGCACTCTACTCTTGCCACCCTATGGACATTCACAGTAGAGAGGTTGACAAGGGGAAAGAGGACATTGTGATGGAGGGTGAGGTTTGCCAGGTTATGCCAAGCAAAGAGGTGCAGAAAAGGCTTGATGAACAGGTTAGGAATGGCACAAACAAGAAAAAGAGACAGATAAACAAGAAGAAACAGAACTTTTCATTGTACTGTACAGACTCTATGTATTACTAGCAGCACTATCTCTTGTATTTCTTGTCACATGGACTCTATGTATCAGTAGCAGCACACTATCTTGTATTTCTTGATAACTGTACATAGATACCCAGTAGATGCATTATTTTATCATTATATACCTCTAATTCAATGTTATACAGCCTGTTAAACACTCTATTCTAGTGTGAAATGGGTCTGAAATGACCTTAAACTATATTTATTGGCATTGTTGGAGTTGTATTTTTTTTGGCATTTGAACACTCGATGGTTCAGTCACATGAATGAAGACCCCCACAATGCATTTTGTTTATTCCAATCAATATTCAATCTCCACTCTTTCTCTCTTTCTTTCATACTATCACCATCACCATCCTACACACTTCATTGTCACTGTCATTGTCATCATCCAGCCTTCCAGTCTCCCAATCCTCATCTCTTGTTCCTCATCATACTCTCTCATTACCTCACCATGTCTGGGTGTCACATCAAGAGTCCAATTCCTGATCACAGTCATAGCCAATCTCCCCCACATTGTGGTACCAATAACTGCTCTTGTCAACCATCATCCTGAGATCACTCTTGAGATCATGACAATTCCTCTTATGGTCACAATAGTTCTTCTTCCAATCAGAGTTCAACACCTGATCCTCCTGAAACAGAAGAGAAAAGAAAGGGCAAGAAAGGATTTTGAAAGATGGGAAGATCTTGCAGCCCAAGAGTTCAATATCAAGTCTTATGAATCCAAGGCTTCTAAGAAGAGGACTGCTGCAAAGGCAAAGAGAAAAAAGCGAGAGGTCCCTACAATTCCAAAACTCCAGAGAACCCATAGATTGTATGTATTCTGCCCTTCATCTTATAGTGTAGCTCTCACTATATGTGTACTCAAGATATTGATATCTGGAGCCTTTCCAAGTTGCTAGCACATGGCTCCCACACTACAAAGGACTGAATATGAACAATATCAACTTTCTTTTGCAAATTGAACTGCAAGAGAACTTGAAAGAAGATATGGTTCCAGACGTTCAACATGACAACAACAACAACAACAAAGATCAGGTTGTAGATACCTCTCTTGCCAACTTGTAAGTGTGGTTATATGCACATTAATATTCATATCATTAACGTCTTATTGATTGGGATGACCACAACATTATCCCATATCTTAATTCAAAGATGAAATATAGTCAAGGTGTTGAACACCTCTCAATTGCACCTCTTCTCTGCACCACTTCCTTTGTCAACAAATTCAAAAGTGTCAACACCAATGTCAGACTTGTGTATATGACTAGTGTTTCTCTATATATGCTACTAATATTATGACAGCACTCATGAAGAGATCAAGAGGTTACTGCTCAAGACTATAAGCCTCTTTGGCTTCCTCTACAACTTTAGAGAGTATCAAACTGGAAAGTTTTATCCTGGCTTCCTCCAAGGTTATTTGCTGCTTCATGTAAGTACTGCAATGTTTTATGAGTATCTTACTGATAATATTTGGTGTCTAGTTATGGCAAAGTATTCTTGTCAAACCAATAGCTGCCTTGGGGCTATCAGAGGCTAGTGGCAGAGATGATGGCAACACTGTTAGAGATGATATCAATGCAGTCACCATCAAGTCTATTGCCTACATTGCTTGCCAGGTATTTGAATCTATTCACATGTTTCAAGTTTCTAACCATGTTTGTAGGCATTCTTTATGCTCACAACTCACAATACTTGGTCCCACACTGTCAGAGGATTCAATATTTTTGCATTTTATTGTAACATCATCACCATCTTCAAGGCAGGACCTTCTAAATGGCAAGAAGAGACTCTGGATTGGTGGAACAGGTATGTTTTCTAACCACTTTTGAACATTTCACTGATTTTTGACATGTTCTTATAGGCAAGTTTTGCAACCAGCTGACTCTATTGGCAATGAACCTAAAGAAGGTTCAGATATGGCTTTGGCCCTGGCTCAGGCTGCTGCCACTGCATCCAACCCAACACTGTCTGATCCTGCCAACAGCATCCAGATGACCTAATATGCTACTTTTTAATTATTTGCTGTCTTTGCTGTTTTGCTACACTTGTAACTTGCACTTGTACTTGCTCCCCTTGCTGTCCTTGCTCTCTGCTGCATTTTCTCTCATTGACTCCCTTCTGCATCTGCTCCCATTTGGACTCTCATCCATTGTCATCACTATATTGCATCAGACATGTACCTCATTCATAGAATAATGCATTGCTCTTATTACTGTACTGTTTTCTCTATTGTTGTTTGTAGTACTTGCATATATCACATTGATGTCTGTATTGTCACTAGTTAATGGTTAATTCACATTATAATGGTTCCAATATGGTGTGAATAGCAAAATAATACAAGGAAATATATTCTACCTGTACTTGTAATGCTGACCTGCTACTTGAAATATCCTCCATTTCCTGCAATGTATGGTTATTGAGATGAGGTCTCCCTTTTACTAGTTGTATTCCTGCTAACTGGTTATCACACCAGAAACCTATATTTGCTTGTTTTGAGCCCTATAGCTGCCTTAAACCAATGATGACTGCCACCAACTTGCCTTAACCTCTATTGACTGCCATAACTGGTTAGAGGGGTTATAGGGTGGTTAAGGCCCCTTTTACTGGATAGGACATCAGGTAACTGGTTATCCTATATATTTCTAGATACAACACAACTAACTGGCTATCTCTACATTAACCAGCAATAACCTGGCTATGACATTCTCAAACCAGCCAAGAGCCCCATTTACCAGTTGTGTCAAATCACCAACTTCAAAACCAGCTGGCAGAGAGTTACAACAAATCATGGGTGACATAACCACCCCCCCCCCCCCCCCCCCCCCCCCCCCCCCCCCACCTTGGCCATAACCTCTATAAATAGGGATCTCTAGGTATATAGAGGGGGTTCACAAGTGTTGAGTGTTGTTCCTCAGTCATGCTGACTTGCCATTTTGTGTGATGCCAATAATAGTAACAGACTCTCATGTCCATCAAATGGAACAGGATGATTTTCATGGGAAACTGCAGTAGATGAGAACAGCAAGGATGCTTTTTTAATTTTTGATTTTCAGAAATCAGATTTTGGACTTGGTCATTGGGCTTGAGTAGGTTTGAGTGCCATGTTTCCCATAGTAGAAAGGGTGGCTGCATGTGAGGATCAGACCAGTCCACAAGACAGTAAGGGTCCAGACCTCTTCTGAGAGACTTTAGAATGGAGTTCAAGGTTCAAAGAGCGAAGAAGAATGGTTAGAGAATTAGAGTTGATTCAACTAAGGAATTAAGGTAATTACAATGTTCTTAAATACTAGTACTGTAGCTAATATATCAAATATAAGTGAAACAAGTAAAACATTAGCAGAAAGTATATGGATAATGCAGATAAAGAAAGTAAGAAATATAAGACTTGCATACTTTGGATGTGGGACTATAGTGAAATGGAGAGTCAAGATGAACAACCCATTCATTGAATCTGGCAATATACTGGGCAGCAGATTCAGTCTGGTACAGCTTGTCAAGCTTGTTCTGAGCAGTAGCAACAATATTCAAGTCTCCAAAATGCTTTTTGAAGCTCTCTGTAAATTTCCCAAAGTCATTGAGAAGTTTCTTGTTATTTAGCTCGACAGAGTTATACTATTCTTTCAGTGCTCCAGAGCCAAGGTAAGTGGAAAAATACAGACACTTGTTATGATTGGAAACTAAGGAACAGTATGAGAGATGGATTGTGTTACTGATGTCTTGGAGGAACTGGGTAACCAATGAAGCCTTGCTGTTGAAGACATTTGGCTCCTTGAACTTGGGAATGCCTTTCAGCCCTTTGTCTGGGACCTGGAGTTGAGTCATATGAGCAGTGATAGCATTCAGGGACTGAAGAGTAGCCCCCTGAGTCTGCTGCATGGTACCAAGTGTGGCTCCAAGCTGACTGACAGTCTGGTAGATGCTGTATAGATCTGTCCAAGAGACTGCAGGTGGATTTGGGTGTTCTTCAGTAGAAACTCATCCAGGAGGTATGAACTGGGACTGGGGATTGGAATTAGAATTGAATTGACCAGGAACAGATATAATCACATTTGAAAATTAAGAGATACAGGGAATTTGATTTCTCAAGGTACAGTTTGAAGAAAGAGATGGAGCAGCAGGAACAATGGGGAATAGTAAGGATGGCATGGGTATGGCAGGATATATTTGGTAGTTGAATCAAACTGTAAGAATCAGACTGGTCTGCAAGACAGTAAGGGTCTGGACCTCTTCTAAGGGACTTTAGAACAGAGTTTGAGGTTTGAAGAGCAAAGGAGAATTGTTAGAGAATTAAAGTTGATTTGACTGAGGAACTAAAGTAATTACAATGTTCTTAAATACTAGTACTGTAGCTAATATATCAAATATAAGTGAAACAAGTAAAACATTAGTGGAAAGTGTGCAGATAATGCAGATAAAGAAAGTGAGAAATATGAGACTTGTGTACTTCAGATGTGGGACTATAGTGAAATGGAGCCCAGATCATGACACTGCAGCAGCCTTGGCTGGCCTTCTGGTGCTGAATCAAGAAGATCTAAAAGAAAGTACTGGCACAGTGTATTTTTTCTATATCTACAGACACTACATAGCTTAGAAAAATAGTTCCTGAAAGTCATTTTATCTCAGCAAAGTGTGAGACTCCCCAAATGGCTCATGCACATCAGATTTCAGCCTTGATTATTGACATTTTTCAATGGATTCCATCAAGGATCCCCTTTACTGACTGGAGCCTCAGAGTTGCAGAATCTGAATGAAGCCTTGCAATAGGTGAGAATGACAAGGATGCTTTTTGATTCTTGATTTTCAGAAGTTGGATTTCAAACTTATAAAGGCTTCCATTAAGGAGCATTAAGGACCCCCTTTACTAACTGGAACCACAAAATTGCAGAATCTGAGTGAAACCTGGGATGTGGTTGGACACTGAATCCTGCCTCTTGGGCAGGCTGGCATGACTATCTTTTGAAGAATGAGGTTCAACATTCAAATCAATAGTAACATGCATGTTGCTCTGAAGAATAGAATTTTATTATTTCATGTTTGAAAAAATTTAAACATCCAATCAGCAAAAATCATGATCTCAGTTCAGACATCAAACCCCTCATAATGACTCAAAATAACTATCCAGCCTCTAAGAGTGGGTCCTAGACTCCTAGTACTAGTTTTCTGAAGTACAATTATATTCCTTCATATTTCCACCATAAATATATGTAGGTCTACCATCACCAATATAACATCCTGCTTACTTTCCTGACCTCACTTTGTCCTGTGAAGGCTTAGTGATGCAGATGCCCAAGAGCTCTTTCCTATAGGCTCAATAGCACTAGTGCACCTTCACTGGCATTCCTGGTGGTCAATTACAAAGATCTAAGGCAAAAGGAGCATTGAAATAGTATTATATACATACTCCAGTGAATATGTGCTGAACAAGCTGAGTCCCTAGAATATAATACAGTACATACAATGTTTTCAGGCAAAGTTCAACTTCTTGAGCTGCTTTGGATATAGAGCACCCTGAACACCTTTGGCACTATATAGAAATGAACAATTAGAAGGAAAGTGTTGATGAAATCATCCTTGGCACATGGATGCACCTTTGCTCCTTTGCACTTGGCCTTAGTCCAGACCAATCTGCTTGCAATAAAATCACTGATGCATTCTTAAGGGCCTGTTCAGTGGCACTGCATTGCAACCCAGGCCCAGCCAAAATTCAGCCATACAGCTCTTTTGGTCTGTGTGAGTTTGGGTGCTGAGTAATCTACCACATACGGGTAAGAAAAGTCTGTTCAGTGGCACCATCTTCTTTTGTCACATCCATTTTCTGCATTGTGGCTTGCATCCTCTTGTTATAAGGGCATTTCCATTTCTGACCAAATATGTTCAAAATTGTAGGGTCTTGTTATAAAACATTTGGCTGTAAAAAATATGTTTTTTTTATTAAAAAATACAAACAGTAGAAAATGCAAGAAAAACTGAAAAATAACACATCAAAAAGCCATACAGCTGTAAGGAATTGCACTGTTGAGCTGCAGATATCAGGAAAGCATGTTCCTGGGGACAAGTTGAGGCTTGAGCTAAGAAGGTTGCTTTGCAGCAGTCTAAAGATTTGAATATGTACAGGCTCAAATGGTTGAAGGATCACAAATCCTCACAAATCTGTGCCAATCTCTCAAATGTTGAAATATTGACCACTGCATGCATCCACTCCTCACCAAGGCATGCTTGAATTTTTGACAATTTATGCCAAGTATAATTGGGGTTCTGGTTGTCAGAAATGTTTTTAACATGTTTTTAGCATGTATTTTTTTTAGAGCTGTTTTAACAAAGCCATTTCTTACACAGCTCTATGGTTGAGAGATAAGTGTGTGACAAAGTGTGACTATCTAGTGACAATCTATGTTATGTCCAGGTATGGGCAAGGTATGGGTCTTGTGAACATCACAGAACGAGGACCCAGACCCAGGTCCAGGTTGCAATGCAGTGCCGCTGAACAGGCCCTAAGCCTGGAAAGCTTGACTGCATGGGCTACTGCTTTGCCCAATATATCACCTTAGGTGACCTCTGGCATTGTGACCTTAAAAAGAAAGAAATGATGAGGAATGGCAGATAAGCTCAAGGCTGATTACATAAGCTGTTCCAGTGCATGTGCACAAGCCATTTGGGGAGTTTTGCACTTTGCTAAAATAGTATAACTTCTGGGCCTCAATTTTTTGAGCCATATGGTGTCTGTAAATATGAGCAAGATACTCTATATCATTATTCTCTCTTAGACTTTCCTGATTGAGCACTAGGAGACCAGTCAAGGCCATTGTGGCCACTCTTCCTACTATGGGAAGCTTGGCACTCAAACCCACTCAAGCTCAAAGACCAAGTCTGAAATCCAATTTTCAAAAATCAAAAACTAAAAAAGCATCCTTGCCACTCTCACCTACTGCAGGGAAACAGCAAGGAAATGGGTCACATTATAGTGCCACCAAACAGGGCCTAAGCCTTCATATTCCCACCCACCAAATTGCCACCACTTTCCACATTGCATAGCAGTTCCAGCAGGGTCCTTGCTGCACCCACTGAATGATTGAAAATTGTCTCCACTCTGGCTGAGTCACCTGCACCAATCTTATGCCAAGGGGCTCAAATTATTGAAATAGTGCCTTTCACCTTGCTTGTCAAGATCTTTCATTTGTGGAAATTGATTCCATTAGAACTCTTTGCACACAAAGCCAAATAAATGTTCTGTCAGAACCACTGATTAGACACTGGCACTGACAAGGTTGTTAGTGACAATGCCCATTATGGCTTCACACCATCACAGACACTGGGTACAGTTGATTAGTATTACTCAGACTTTTCTGAGATTGTGTGATCTGCCCATTTTCAGCCCATGAAGCAGAGGTGGGTTAGAAGTAGATTAGGGGTTGAGGGTTCAGGTTAGGCATTAGGAAGTGCAGTTGAGGGTAAGTTTCTTTGCTTGTGAAGGACTTACCCTCAACTGCTTAGAGTTTGTACTTACAGTGAGTCAGTTAGAGGTTCAGGGTTAGCAGTTAGGCTTTAGAGGTTCATGGTTAGTGGTTAGATGGTTAGGGGCTAGGCAGTAGGGTCTAGGAATGGATATACTGGGGTATTTCAATTGATTTGGATGGTCATGCATCACAGAGCTCAAAATTTCCAAATATTTTCAGATGGTCACAGGTCACAGAGGGTCCATCTGAATAGGCTCGGACTGTGACCATCAAAAAATTTCCAAATTTGGCAGTTTTGGGTTGATTTTGGGCGCTAAAATCCGAAAAATCTTCGGCGGTCACAGACCGCCAGGCCTCCATCCGAATGGTTGAGTCCGGATGGACAAGTCACAGGTCACAGGCCATCCGAATCAATTGAAATACCCCAGTATGTATAAAAAGGCGAGGGATGGTACTTACAGATGTGTAGAAATAGTGACATCATTGGCGTTCGGAGTTTTCCGAGTAATACTAATCGACTGTAGCCTCGTCACGGACAAGGCTAACTTACTGCCATGTCCATTTTTTCGTATCTACTGAAATTTTCATACCTATATACTCATCCAGATTCACGCATACTGGAGTCTGCCGCTAACTCGACAAGCAAGGTCAGGCACCGCTGCAGGCGGCACTTGTCGAGCGAAGAGTTGAGATCACATATTTGGTACCTGTACCGGAACGATGGACATCCAAAACTTGGCCGTTCACCATTAGACGGTTACAAAAGAATAATAGTGAAAATAACAACATAGAAGGACGTAGTCACTTTGTATTTCACGCCCAACAAGATCGCTGGTTGTCACTTCCCCTCTTCTCTACACCTCCTGCCTTTCTCACCTTTCTTTCTACTTTTCATTTTTCTCTTATTCATAATGAACCATCATCAGAACCCCTCGTATCTGGTCGACATCGTGTGCTCACTGCTGAGCGTGCACGAAGTCAAGAAGCAACTCGACAGCTTGACAGCGATTGCAATCTTTAGGGTCCTTGTGTACCATCTTCATACCTTATTCCTTTTCACTCGCTCCGACTGGAAGACTATATTTCTCCCCGCCGTAAGTAAAGTCATTCTCATGACCGGCATACCTCTGAACGAGTATTGCATGGTACAGACCACGTTTGGGACTGTTACTGGACCTATTTCATCTTTCGAGAAATGGGCCCTCGTGCTCGTATGGGTGTGGACTCACCTGTTACAAGCTAATGTATCAAATCAGAACTACAGCGCCGGCGAAGATATTATCAACAAACCGTGGCGCCCACTACCAGCGAAACGAATCACGGAAAGACAAGCGGCAATCCTGAGGTGAACTCTCGTTGTGCTCAACCTGGCCTTTTCATACTGGATCCATTCCAAAATTATGTATGTCAGCCTGGCCCTGGCGTTAGTCGAGTTCGTTCACGACGATTGTGGCTTGAGTCACCGTCCGATTCTGAAGAATGTCTGTAACATTGGGGGGTATACAACATTCGAGACTGGAGCCACGCTCATCGCCTGTGAGTACTTGGTATAATCCAATCCTAATCATGATCTGACGAGAAAGTACTAGCTCCGTACATGGCTTTAGACAAAATATCGATTCAAGCCGTCTTCCTTAGCGGCGCACTGATATTTACCACTATCCACGCGCAAGATTTTGCAGATGTTGACGGCGACCGACAATCAGGAAGACACACTCTACCCATTGTTCACCCCGAAGGGTCTCGGGTGTACATCCTGATTATGCTTGTCGGATGGTCGATCGCATTGTCGTTCTTCTGGGATTTGGGTCCAATTTGTGCGACCGCACTCGTGCTCGTGGGCTCCTTCGTTGGTATGCGATACTACAGAAAGCGAGATGTCCTCAGTGATGAAGGATCGTATCGCTATTACAACGTGGGTAACAGAATGCCTGTAATAGCCATGATACTCACCTAGGGTTGCAGATGTGGCTACTTTTGGCCAATACTCTTCCTGGAAATTCAAGATTTGGTGTCTTGAGTCGTTAGTGAACATAGATCTTGTATACATACATGAGATTCTTTATATTGTGATCTTCTCCGAGTTTTGTTTATCTATTTAAGATTAGACATTCTTGACTGTCAATGTAAAAGGATTTGATTATTGCCCACATGTTACTTAGGATAGTCCAATATCGAATGTCTAAAACGCGTCTGGAGATCGTGAGTGCAAAAGAAAAGAAAAGAAAACACGAGAACGATGGTGTGACATGTCACACCGCAACTCTCAACTTCGCCGTCATCGTCCCGACCTGAGTCTCACGCTCAACATTGGTACAATGTCCTCGATCTGTAGTTTACCAAGAAACTCGCTCATTCATCTCTTCATTCTTTTCGTCGTTGAAGTTGCCTTTGCAGCAGAGTCTGCATGGAACGGTCACACTACACCGCAATCCGTTAAACCTGCCCCATTCAGTCCCTACTATGCCGCTCTTGGTACCAAGTCTATCGATTCGGACTCGCCGCTTATCCATTACTCAGGAGCATGGTACAAGTCATATGGTCCAAGATATGTGGCCAAATCAAAGCGCGCTACGTACGAACCAGATGCTACAGTTTCCTTTGCCTTCACCGGGTCACGCATCGAGTGCTACGGAAGTCGAGGCAATCGCCACGGGCCCGCAGACGTTTTCATCAACGGGTCTCTGGTAGATTCAATCAACACTTGGGACTCCTCAGCCACCGAGCGCACAGGACAGGTTATCTACGTCGCTAACGGTCTACCAAAAGGACGACATGTTATCAAACTGGTCAACAGATCAACAATACAGAAATTTAGTTTGCTAGATATTGACGCCTTTGTAATCAGTCCTCATCCACGCGCAATCACTCATCACACACCCGCTCCATCACGATGGACACTCTCACAGAAAGGGTCAACAGGTGTTGGGGCAATGCAACTGACGGTACTGTCTTCTGACCATGCCTTGATCATTGATAAAGTCGAACACAACCCTCTCGTCATTGATGGTCACCCAGCTTGGGCCGCATTGTACAATATGAAGATCGGCGAGGCAACTCCTCTTCCCATAACATCCAATTCTTTCTGTGCAGGTGGCTCATTCCTTGGGAACGGTACTTTAGTCAATATTGGTGGAAACCCTGTGGTGGAAGATCATACATCGGCCGCAGACTTCGGCGATACGAATGGCATTCAGGCTATCCGCTTGCTCCATCCATACAAGTCTGTTGACGAATGCGCCATCTACGAGAATCCTAGTCGAATCCGAATGGCAAGTCCACGCTGGTACAATACCGTGACACGTCTGTCTGATGGTAGCGTTATGATCGTTGGTGGTTCTACGAGAGGGGGGTGGATCAACAATGCCACCGTCAATAACCCTACTATTGAATATTTCCCACCGAAATCCATTCATGGTTCCAACGGACGTCCTATACCTATCCCCTTTCTTCGCGAAACTGTCGGCGCAAACTTGTTCCCCATCGTATTCTCGCTTCCAGATGGCAGAGTTTTTATGGCGGCTAACCAGGACGCGATGATCTATGACTGGAGGACTCATACAGAGCGACGTCTCCCTCGATTCCCGAACGACGTGCGAGTTTCTTACCCGATGGCCGCCAGTGGCGCTTTGCTTCCACTTTCACCTGATAATGGCTATACTCCGGAAATCCTTATTTGTGGTGGCTCTACTATCGATGATAAACGACCGTCTTGGGAAATATCTTCTCAGGAGCCAGCTTCTGCTCAATGCGTTCGCATGGTCCTCAGCGAAGAAGGAATCGGCAAGGGTTGGAAAGTTGAACACATGCCTCACGCTCGACTCATGCCCGATATTGTCATCCTCCCGAATGGTCAGATTGTCATTGTCAACGGTGCAGGATCCGGGATCTCAGGTTACGGAAACGTTCGCGATCAAGTAGGAGCCTCGAATGCAGCCAATCCAGTATTCGAACCAGTTCTTTATGATCCTCTTGCACCAGCCGGCCAACGCTTCTCCACGGAAGCACTCCCTCGAAGTGATATCCCTCGTCTCTATCACAGCGTCGCAACACTCACACCTCAAGGCGATATCATGATCGCTGGTAGCAATCCTAATCTCGACCGAAGCGAGATCACCTATAGGACAGAGTACAGAGTTGAGCGGTTGAGCCCACCTTATATGGCCGCTCAGAGACCTGTGATCAGCGACTTGAAGCTGAATCAAGCACTTAGGTACGCACAGCCTATGCTAGTCTCGGTGGACAACTGCAAGGAGGGCGCAAAGATGCAAGGTAAGCAGTATCCCCAATTTGCGTGTCAAGACTGACTTCCTACGTTCAATAACCCAGTTGCGCTTCTGGATTATGGCTTCGTCACCCACGGAGTCCATATGAATATGCGTATGGTCTATCTGAAGACGTCGTGGAAGGATGAGAAGCTGGAAATCATGGGTCCCCCCGACAATGGGGTTTATCCTCCTGGGCCCGCTTGGCTTCATGCTATATGTGACGGTATTCCCAGTGAAGGCGCCAGAGTGATGTGCGGAGACGGCAGGGATCCACCGGTGGATGAGGCCGCTATCGCCAGGTGAGCAGGACGCTTTTACCCTTTGGCCTAATAATGATTCTCTATTTGCAGCGTCTTAAAGTTGACGAAAACTAATTGAGCTGGAGTCGATTGTCGAGCTGTGTTTCATACCCACCTATCGTTATACCATCGTTTTGTTGCTGTATGTCTCTTAGTACTTGTTATGTATCTCTAGCTGTGACCCCTCGTCGAGTCTCTGCAGTAAAGATATGGTGTAGATTGAATGTAAATCATATTAGTACACGTTGCCGGTGTTCATAATGTACGCTGCCGCATGCGGCTGCTGACCGTTCTCAGGCCTGCGTACACCTTGCCTGGCGGTGAGCCGAGGATTAATGACACGATAGCGTCTCTGGCTATCCTGATATTTTGGAAGGAGCCCATTATGTGTATTTTTCTATCGAGAAAACATGATGAATCTCTGAGGTCTGAACGGGAGTGAGACGTACGTATCAGCCAAAACTATACGTGTCCTGCTCGCATTTTCGATCGTGAATTTTGTCTTGCCATCTTGTCCAGCGATACGACCTATTATTACGACAAGTGAGCATCATCCAGATCGCCCGAATAATCAGCCGTACCAATAGCTCGTGAAAGGTGGTCGCCTTGCAATGATTTTACGTCCTTGATCTCAAAAGAGTCGAGGTAGAGATCGTCGAGTCGAAGTAGAGCAATGGCATCCTATGGGAGAAAAGAATCAGCCGGATAAGCGGAGGTGTGACCAAAGAACAACGCACATTGACATCGAATCCCAGAGCATAAGCTTTAACAAAGTCTGCACCCTTCTGTAGCGCGCCTATTTCCTTGGTGTGTTTTGACGTCTGGGGGTTTTGCAGATGTCAGAGAAAGTAATCGAGAGATTCATTTGATACATTCGCACCCGACACTCTACACATCTCCGCTGCACGTTCATCCTGACCTGAAGTCCCAGCATTTCCGTCAAAGGACCAAAGATATTGATCCAGTCCTTTTTGAGGGGAGTCATCCGGTGAGGAGGAATGGGTATACGTCTGGTTTCCGACTTGAGGGGACCTTGTGCGCCATTGGCCAGGGGTGGAAGTGTCGGTACTTCCGAGGATTGAGGAAAGGTGTCGACGTCGATCATGATGTCGTCGTCTCCATCTTGCTCAGTGGAAATAGGGATGTCGGTGATGGAACTGGATATAGAAGCTTCAGGACCGTCCATATCTTGGTCTCTATCTGTGAGAGCTGATGGATTGGCAGGTTTGGAGGCACTCTTGGCCATTTTTCTGCGATTTTTTTTCTGAGCAGGGGGTGATGAAGGTTGTGTACGTGCGACAACCATTTTTTTGCAATCTGTGAGCCTGCAACGAACTCGATAAGTAGCGGGTGAAAGAAAAAAAAATCCTCGGATGGTTTCCCGCTTTGGAAATGTCTTTTCTCACCTCCACTTCCTCTTAAGCAATTATGCCGTCCATTTACATGTCGCAAAATAAGTCGATTCCTCTAGCTAGTATCACATCTATTACATTAGGATACAGAAATAGATTATACAATACTTGGTATATCAACAGTAGGTACGTTGAAATAGCCCTGCAAGATCACAAAGCTAAGCATACAAAGATTCGTGCCCTTTTATCGAGGCCTCCATCCGCCTGGCATTCCGGCGACTCGATATACTCCTTCAAAAGTTCCGAGACACAGGTCCAGTTAGCCCAACCAAGACCTTCTACAGCCTCTTGGGTCAGTCTAGTTTTCAACAAGACTTGAAGTGGCGTCAGGGACTTGTCAGTTGCCTGCGGGCGAGATATAGGCACGTTGTACTGCGACTTCTTCACTTTGTAGATCTCTTCCGTGACGAAAGGCTTAACGGGTTGGCGTAAGATCCATTTCTCGGTGAACGTCCATCGTCGAGGTTGAGAGGTGTCGGCATTGCCACTGACAAGGGAAGGTCGCATCTTCACAGGTCTAAACGCATGAGGTGTCAATGCTAAAGAGAAGGTGCGGGCGCGTCTGAACTCACGGAGGTAAGGTGTTGACAAAATCAACGAGAATGTGATCCAAGAAAGGCGGACGTCCTTCGATAGACCCAGCCATTTCAGCACGTTCACCAACATAATTCAAGATGCCGTTGGACAACATCGTATTGGTGATGGTGTACTATAAGGCACAAGTCAGTTAGAGAAGCTTGAGCGAGAGAAAAAGCATACCAATGCAGAATGCAGTGGATGCCATTGGCCAGAGATCATCTTTCCTCGCGCTTCAGGTTTGAGACCTTCAGCAATGGTCAACGAATGATCTGGATAGCCAAACTTGTCCAGGACTTTGGATGTGAATAGCTCGCTGCCAATCCCTGTGGTAGCCCATGCTCGGTGAGTACTGATGCCACCAAGCATAGACCTTGCCGAGCTTGCTATCTTCGAAAGACAGCTCGCTGATAGAGATGTGATCCTGGGGTGGTCGCATACCCTCAACGACCTTCAAAGTTGCAGCGAGTTCGAAAGCTTCGGGAAGTGGGAAGCCTAGCTCGCGCGAAGCCGCGTCGACTGCACGAAGATAATCCAATATGAGGAAGGAGTATCCACCGAAGGTTTCGTCAGAACCTTCGCCGGTGAGTACGACCCTGTACCCTTGCTGACGAACGAACTCGGCCAGTATGATCTTGCCAGAACCATGTAATGTGAATACAGGATACTCGGTATGGTATACGGATTTCTCGTAGTAGTTCACTATATCTGCTTCTGAGAGTGTTACTTGATGGATATCTGCCCCGATAAAATCGGCCATGCGCTTAGCAGCGGGACCTTCATCAAGATCCTCTCGGCCTGAATATCAAGTAATTAGATACACTCCATCAGTTTACGCTCGTAGAAGATACACACCTGGGAATGCCAAAGTAAACGTCGCAAATTTCGCATTTGGATCTTGCTCTTTGAGTAACGAAGCGGCAATGCCGGCAACGCAGGCACTATCTATCCCACCACTCAGATACACGCCTAAGGGTACGTCGGATCGTAGACGTGCTCGGACAGAGTCGACTAGCCGCTCCCGAACCTTTTCAATCATCTCTTCGACAGAACGAGTCTCAGGGATTTTCGAATCTGGATATGAATGATCCCAGTACGATCTTATTCGCAGTTGTCCCGCGCGACTGAATGTGAGCACGTGAGCAGCTGGCAACTGAAGCGTATGTCAGAACCATATAGGCTACTGAAAACGAGTTCACCTGCCTTATAGACATCCTTGAAGATGGTCCTGTCGTCATTGTAGTCGCCCATCTGCACGATACTTTCAACATCCCACTCAGCTTTCCATCCTAATGGAAGCAGAGCCTTCATCTCACTAGCAATCATCAAGGATCCGTTGACGACCGTATAATAGAAGGGCTTGATACCAAAACAGTCTCTAGCACCCAAGAGCAGCTTGCGTTTGGCATCGTATAACACGAAGGCGAATTCTCCACGCAAGTAATGTACCAAGTTTTGACCGTGAACCTTATACCTAACTTGAAATTAGTATCATCCAAAAATTAGACTCCCAGCCACGTACAGGTGCACAACAAGCTCCGAGTCTACGTTAGACTTGAAGAGGCACCCCCTCTCTTCCAGCTCCTTTCGCATGGCGGCATAGTCATATATTTCACCGTTAACAACTGCATGAATATCTTCCTCATCGTGTAAGGGTTGGTGTCCGCCTGAAAGATCTATGATGGACAGACGCGCATGTCCAAGGCCTGGGAAGCAGGTAAGTCAACAGAAAAGAGCGATCTTGCATAACACTCACCAACTAAACCATCTTCCGATACGTATGTACCAGATTCATCAGGTCCTCTATGATCCATGGCTTTTATGGAGGCTCTGAGCTGCACCTCCAGCTCCGAGGTTCTGTCAGCATCTGGCGAGGCGAATCGAATAGCTGTGATACCACACATGAGAGTACGGGATGATTATGGGGGATCTACATTTTCTGAAGCCTGTAATATGTATTGTCAAAACCCATTCAGGGTTCTAAGTATGCAGTGCAAAGAGGCGAGGAGCTGGTGGAAGCGCGAACCATGCAGCGGCCCTTTCGGAAAACTTTGTCCACGCGTGTGAAGTCGCGCGAAAAGAAATCAAAAATCAGAAAAATACTGAATGGCCTTCCCGTACTCATATTGATACTCTATCACCATTCTGAAGAGTAGTATAGCGATCCTTGAATGGACTTCCTCGCAGTGCTTTTCTTCAGAGACAAAGACACATGGCGATTGCGTAACATCGCCACCAGCGGATAGCGAAGGGCTATAATATCTCTAGGCTCAATTAAGCAACCCTCCCACGCCCCGGCGAGCGAAACGTGGTAGGGGCTTATACCAAAGTCTGGCTGTTGCGAAGTGACTTTCCCCACCTCTATCTCTATCACATTCACTCGGATTGGCATGGCTGTTATACTATTCTTGTTAGCCCATAAGCATAGCAGTAAGATGGTGTCAGAATTTTGACAGTTAGTGGGCCCTATAGCATGTAAGTGATCTTTGAAGTTGCACAAGGATTTGAATAGATTTACTGTTGTTGCTACTGACTGCGCGGCAACTTGCCCTCAGCATACGCCTTCGAAATGCCCTCGGGGCCTCAAATTCGCGCTCAGAAACTTCGCGACACCGAGTCTGGGATCAAGGAAGCTGGCTGGAGAAGTACACCCGAGTTTTCCGCCGCATACTACGAATCTGAGCTCGCTCAAGAGAGCCTCAAGTACTATAGTGGCCGCAAGTACCATCCAGAGAGAGTTTTGGACGCATGGGTTTCCCGGAAACTCTCAGCGGAGTCCAGGAGGGAGCTAGAGATCGACTAGGGAGTGAGCGGCACTCGCAGAGCCATAGAATTTTCAAGTTACAATCTAGTATTAAAAAGTGTACAAGTGGATGACTTCCCGTAAGGATTTAATTGCAAAGTAGCAGTTTTGACGGGGTTGTGATGAAAAATGAAATTTGGATTATTTGCAGTTCTGTTCCCGTAAGAAATTTATTTCGCGCACTTGGTGGTTCCCACTTGTGATGGCAAACGCAAATCCCCGGAGATACATCCGCTCACAAAATCGTTGGTGCTATATTCCACCTGTACCTGAGTTGCTACAAATATAAGTACAGTAACAAGCATGGGTACATGTATCAATTCCAGCTACTACAGTCCTTATTTGTATACAAAATGACTTCCATTACAACGATGAATACTCTATAGCTAGAATGCCAGTGCTCGGAGCTAGATACTATAATAAGGTAGGATGGCCGCGCTTATCACTATAAATTTCAAATCAAGTCGAAAACTGCATGAAAAACCATCTAGACGAGGGTCCAGAGACCCGTCTAGATGGAATGATTTAGAACACCCATTTTATTTGAAATTCCATTGATGCAAGGCTCGGGTAACGATTCCGAAACTAAAAATTGCAGAGAATTGCCTGATTTTCTGCAATTAATCCTTACGGGAAGTCATCCACTGAGTTTTGTTAACCAATTCTAATGAAATTTCACCTTCACTTGATCCGACATTTGAACAAGACTCTCCGTGCGGCCCGTCCGCCAGTGAGTCTTGAGTCGAGACTACCTCAGAGGATTCGACGAACGGCTAGGCTGGAGTTCCGAAGAACACCGTGAGCTCCGGATGCATTGGAGACAGGTCGTGAGGTAGTATGCCCTTACGTTTATATTCTGTTGTGCAGTATACTTACAGAGTTGGTAATCAGAAACGTCATGACATAGAGGTAAAATACGCAACGCATCGGGCGTGTTTGCATGGATGAAGGCCTGGCAGTCTTCCGGAGTCACGTCCTAAAAAGAGGTAAGGAGCGGTCGGGCAAGGGGAGAAATTTGAAATGAGAGGCGAAAACGCACGAAAACGCATTTAGGGAGGGGGTCCAGGGGCCTCTCCAAATCCCTGATAAAAATAGATTTAGAACGACTTTTTTATTTCAAAGAACGGTGGGTTCATGCGGGAAAATCTCTTCTGAGACGACTGATTGCCCGATTTTAGGCGAAAAATCCTTACGGGAAGTCATCTGGATACTCGAGACTGGGTAATTTCACAGTCCGACGCTTGCCAGGGTTGAATTTGCGCAATGCGTAAGGCCAAGTCGCGTCGCGTTGGGCGTTTCTTTTCCAAAGTCCGCGATGCTATTCCAAAGAATCTGGCTGCTATCTCAGCTATCTGCAAGGCAGCAGGTTTTTAGTACCATCTCAGTTAGATTTATGACTCTCTTCCAGGAACTAGAGATATACTCATGGAACACAGAGTGTTAGTAGAGACGTTCCGCAGTTTGAAAAAGCGGGCGCTCTATTGCGCCAAACTGCTCATCGTTCTGTCCCCTGCTCTTGTTTTTAACGGAAGTGGTGCTGTCAAGGAGAGGGCTTCGAAAAACAATCTGTGGTTTCGGATGTAACTCGAACAGAAGCCTACTTGGGACAACGTTCTCTAGTGCAGATTGAAGTAGATGATATTTTCCCTCATCTTCATCCCGTCGCTTTATTACCTTGTTTGTTCATCACTTTGTTGTCCTCCTCGAAGCCTGCAGTTGCATCGTCGTTCAAGAGTCGAGGCTGCCCCAAAGGACCCCCGCCTCCTCGTCATTCGACTTGTACGAGNTTGCACAAGGATTTGAATAGATTTACTTTTGATAGTTGTTGCTACTGACTGCGCGGCAACTTGCCCTCAGCATACGCCTTCGAAATGCCCTCGGGGCCTCAAATTCGCGCTCAGAAACTTCGCGACACCGAGTCTGGGATCAAGGAAGCTGGCTGGAGAAGTACACCCGAGTTTTCCGCCGCATACTACGAATCTGAGCTCGCTCAAGAGAGCCTCAAGTACTATAGTGGCCGCAAGTACCATCCAGAGAGAGTTTTGACGCATGGTTTTCCCGGAAACTCTCAGCGGAGTCCAGGAGGGAGCTAGAGACCGACTAGGAGTGAGCGGCACTCGCAGAGCCATAGAATTTTCTTTAAGTTACAATCTAGTATTAAAAAGTGTTCAAGTTTTGTTAACCAATTCTAATGAAATTTCACCTTGCAACCGCCTTCACTTGATCCGACATTTGAACAAGACTCTCCGTGCGGCCCGTCCGCCAGTGAGTCTTGAGTCGAGACTAGGCGTACGTTAAAATGATTGAAACATAGAAAGAACGTCTGGGGTATAATTATTGTAGGCATAGAATCTCCAACAAAATCTCAAGCTTTGATCTTTAAACCACCTGTCAATCCCATCACGTTCTTCGGATCCACTCTTCTCTTGATCTCCTTCAGCTTCCCAAGGTTACTGCCGTATACCTCTTTTGCAGTGTCGTCATAAATTGCATAGTTGGGATACGGGTTTGTTTTATCGATATGTTTCTGTCCTTCGGCCTTCGCGACTTCTTTGAGGTAAGCAGCACTTTGCTTGATAGCATCGTGGAATGTTCCATCGAATGACTCCAGGGTCCAAGCAAAGTGTATGAAAAGGGGGTAGTCGGAAAAGTCGCGCGAAGGGGGCCATGCAGAGGGGGAGTTTGTAAAACGATAAATATTTCCAATATGGGGCTCAAACGTGTAACCTGTGAATACACTCGAATTGGCAAAATTTTGACCGTAGAACTGTAAACCACGATGTCAGTATCCCTGTTCTAGAGAGAAAACACATAGAAATGACCTGAGTCTCATTTGCGACTACTGTCAGCATATTTCGGGTTATTTCCCCGAGGGGTACAGTGTTGAATATTGCTCTGACGTAGATGTCAACCAACAAGGATGTATCATTCGTTACTGAAAATCTCACCTGGTACCGACGGTAGCATTGGCCTGGGTAGATCTAACGAAATCGTAGAGCGTTCTAGTCTTCGTGTCAGAGATAATGGATTGAGCGCCATTATTGAAGAAGTCGTCGAAGATGCCTGGAGGAGGATTCGGTCCGTCGTAGAACAACTGCTGGCCGATAGACAACTACGATGATTCGTCTCAGTTAAGTAGTCACCAGAAAGAGACGTGAAACACAACTCACGTTACCGAGAATAAAATTGAAGGTTGTTAGGATAGAGGCTTTGGGATCCTTGACCGTCTTAACAAACTTCTCAATAGCAGCCATGACTTTATCGAAGCCAGAGACGTATTGTATCAGCCCGCCCTACACAGGAAAGCCGTCAAGTTGGTGACAAGCAGCCATAAAATCAAAAGCGTACCCAAACTTCGCCACCGGGGAAAGTCTTCAGCGTGACACGTGTAACGATTCCCTGTTCAAGATTTCAGTAAGTCATCAGCAAAATGGACACCTAAATATAATAAATTATAATGTATTTTGCTGATTTTAGTCCATTGTAATAGATTAAAATCAAGCAATGCTATTACAATACATTAAAATGCATTAAAATGAGACTGGTGTTATTATAATCCATTAAAATACAATAAAATGGGATGGTATTATTATAGTACATTAAAATGCAATAAAATAGGATGGTATTATTATAGTGTATTAAAATGCAATAAAATGAGACAGAGTTATTATAATGTAGTAAAATAGATTGTAACAGAGGCAATCAAATCAGTGCATTTTTATGCCTTCCAGAGGACAGGGAGAGGACTCTATAAAGTGAAGGGAAGCTTTTGGTTGGGGATTTGATCAATAGAAACAGCAAGGGGGTGGAGATAGGTCTTTTGAGTAAGGGGATATATTGCACTATGTGTGGTGGTAAGTATATGGCACTCTGGTACAGTGGTCTTGAGCACCCCGCGGCTGCCTAGGTTGCTGACTAATCTACCTTGAGGTCGAGGGTTCGACTCACGGGGGATGCAACAAACAAATATTATTTCTTTTTGTCCCCGACCCCCAGGTGGGGCTGATGCATTATAATGGCTGAAATACATTATAATAGCCAAAATACATTATAATAGCCAGAATACATTATAACCATTTTGCTTCATTTTAATCCATTAAAATAAAGGAACAACAATTATATTACATTAAAATACACCATAATGATTATAATGTATTTTGGCCATTATAACGTATTTCACTCATTTTATTCCAATATATTTAGGTGTCCATTTCGCTGATGGTAGAGTATTGTCGAGGCATAAGCATATTCACAAAATTGTTAAGCCCGCCCTTGTTTTAATATGTCAGTCGAGAGCCTCGCAATGCAAACGGAGGACTGTTACCTTCAATGCAAAGAAAAGATCGGGGTCCGACGACCCAGTGACCCAACCATATGATCCATCGGGTTTTACCAACTCAAACGCAGTAACAGTATCGATGCAAAGTCCGACTTGATTCGCGAACCAGGAGTATCCTACCAGTGGCGAATAAGACACAGTAGTGGTTGGACAGTTACGACTTACCTCCACCGAGAGTATATCCGCCCACACCAATACCGGTAACGCGCGCTCCGGCGACGTGAACACCCAGGGGATCAAGAACCGCATAAACGTCGTCCCAAACAAGGCCAGTCCCGATCGTTGCTGTGCCAGCTTTGTCGTCGTATGAAACTTCGTTGAAACGGTACAGGGCGATTTGTACTCCAGTAGTGGACGACCAATCGTCATTTGGGTTGTGACCTCCGCTCTTTACCTAGAGTTCCAAGAAGGTCGAAAGTACTCGAAATTGAGTGATAACGATATACGCACAGCGAAGTCAACCTTAGTAGATCCAATGATTTGAATCTGTGCTAGTGTCGGTATGCAGCTGATCACTGACTGGTTGTTCTACTCACGATCTTGCCCAAGTCTTTAGTGTTAGCGGGTTCAACACTGCATGTTGCCTTCTGGGTGTTGGTGGGAGACCAGTGTTCGATGTCCCTCTCGTATCCTTTGCTACCTATACGATCTCTGAGTTCATGTCCATTCGCGGGTTACAAATGGGATCTACCAGGAAAGAAGATCTCGGACGCTGAAGAAATAGCGTCCTTGATCTGTTTGCAGGCATCCTTGGCAGCAGAGGTAGAACGAATGTTGGTTTCGGCAGTTGGAAAAGCCCATGCGCTTCGAAGCAAATTAGCTTGGAGGATAGCTAGTAAAGCGTATCTGAGCATGGCGGAAAGCTTGAGGAAGGGAGAATGGATTGACGGAGGAGGAGCATCGGGACCTTTAAATACACGCGACCTGTAATATCCCTGAACGTGTCGAAGGTGTGAGCGGAACGGCAAATGCGGAAAGAAAACCTGTCTTGAAATTGCCGCTTCATTCAAGGTACAGACATTATAGAAAAATTTAGGTTAGTCATCGGTGTCGGTGAGCAATGGTGAAGATATATGAACACTTACAGCTTACACTCAGAGTAGGAAACGAAGATTTACAAGAGACTCGAGACTTCATCGTGCTTGCTCAGGGCTACCCAAGGCGGATCAAAATTCGGGGCATTGGTAAATCAAATCGGCGGTTTCGAATGTTTATCTGCCAGGCTAATGGATGTTCAAAGACCTATAATACTCGAAAATGCTATGATGGCGGGTACGCGAAATGTAGGAAAAGTACCACGGGCAGGTTTAGTGGGTCTACTGACTACAGTAATATACAGTCCATTCTATCGAATAAACAATGAGCACATGAAAGATCTCTAATAAAAAGAAAAGCGATCCACCTATAAATCCAACCTATGTATTCAATATCGTCATACGAAAATGTCGTTTAGACTGGAGGAGATACTACTGGTGCTTGATCCTCAGCCGATACTGGTCTCGCCGCACCTGAAGTCGGCGCCGAGACAGGTATGGCACTTGGCGAAGGGATGTTTGCTGTAGGCCCTTCTCGCAAATACTCTGAGAGAAACTTCCTCCAATTTGCCTTTAATGGAACGAAATGACCTGAACATTATTGAGACAACACGAAATAAAAAGGGCGATGATTCAGTACACATACCGCCTTCGTGCTCTTCTACTCGCTTATTTATCGTGAGATCCAGGATCGTTTTGGCGCGTTCTCCTGTGACAATGATATCTGTCTTGCCTAGTATGTGTAAAGTTGGTGTGGAAAAGCCAGGGGAGAGTATGGTGTCTCCAACTGGATCTCGGGCCTTGAATCCAGCGACGGAGACACAATATTGACTTGTTCAAACATGAGTCCGTATGCTCCTTCGATCAATTTGAAACTCACAATGGAGGGTGTAGCGAATGACCATCCACCAGAAAAGGGGGATAGAGATGTGGTCTTTCAAGCTAATCCGTTATTTATTTCAGTGGTGTTCTTGACGTCTAGCGGCAGGGGACATACAAGTGCTGCAATCAGGGTAGCCAAAGCGGCGCCTTGGCTGCCAGTGCAACGCATTTTAGCGGCGGAAGGGTTCATGCAAGGCGGCATACCTAAAGCCGAAGACTCCCTGTGACAAAACATAAGCCGCACCTTCAGGCGAGAAAGAGAAACTAGATGCACATCGAAGCGAGTTGTCTTGAGAGTATCACGAATCAAATCCAGCGTTGCCTCGATTCCGACGTACTTTGCCTTCGCAGAGTCCGCAAACTTCCACCAACCACGAGGTGTCAAGGTGGGGTCAGAGGCAGGGTCAGAGGCACCGTCAAAGGACTCTGGCGTATCACCAAAGAGGTCGACCGGTTGTAAGACGTGGGGTGCATCCAGGAAGACTGCGAGTCGGAAGTGAGTGAGGATTTCAATCAGGGTTCAACCGAGCATACTCATTTCTACCCCTCTACACTGTTTACGGAGTGCCGCAAGCTACAATGGCCATGAGCACGGGAACTCGCTAGCATGGGTAACTTGGCTCACTCTTTTACTAAATATATTTGCATTCTGTGAGTACCTACCAAGGTTTAATCAGTCATTGGGGTAGCATGAGCTCATATGTGTTTACCCGTGAAGAACAAGAACTTTCTTGGTCGGCATAGTGGTCTGGTGAGAGTAGCTGACGAGTCATCGGAGTGCAGAAGGCCTGGACTGGCTGCTGACATAAGGTCAGCGTAAGGCTCCGCGATACAGCAACAAGGAACCTACCCACCAGTATTACTACAGGATCTCGAGTAGAATACACATATATATCATATATTCTTCGGAACTTTATAGCCTTGTGTGATGATAAGGGTGAGCAGGGCGCAAAACTATGCGAACCGAACAAGGTTAGATTGACTTTTATTTGTATCGCACGAACAGCTTGTTGGCCATTGACCACCATCATCTCGTTCCTCTCAGCGTCGTCTCGGGCAGTAAACTCGACTAGGTAAGTGAAATATTTGCGATTTTACCGCATTTTCGACCTCGCATCCCCCTCACCCTCGACCCAATCCTCCATTAGACTGTATCATCCTCGACAGCCTCCCCAAAGCCTTCCACACCCCGTGAAACCATAATAACTAAATTGGCCATGCCAGACGCTGACTCGACTCGCAAGCGGTCCCGCTCTCCTTCTGATAGCGATCATCAGAAACAGCACAAGCGTCCCAACACAGGTCCTTCATCGGATGACTCAGCCCCAAGTCCCACAGGTTCTGTCCTCTTGACGTTGTCATGTCTGATTTACACACGACCAATACCACCTCTTCATCTCCAGGTTCTCCAAAAGCCAAAGCCGATCGCGAGGACGATGGAAAATCTCATACTGGCGACAATGGAAAGTCCTCAGCAACCACTTCCGCCGAGCCGTCTTCGTCTACCTCTGCCCCACCACCCCCAGCTGCAACTATCCACATGCGTTGTTTAATTGTCACCCAGGATGCGTCTATCATCATTGGAAAGGGAGGTTCACACGTCAACGAGATTCGGGAGAAGAGCGGTGCTCGAGTAATGGTTTCTGAGAGCATCCCTGGGAATCCTGAAAGGATATTGAACGTTAGTGGACCTCTGGACGCTGTTTCAAAGGTGCGCCCTCTCTCATGTGTGGTACCCGAACTCCGGCTAACTCGTACATTTACCAGGCCTTTGGGCTTATTGTTCGTCGTATCAATGACGAACCATTCGACGTGCCATCAGTTCCGGGAAGCCGTGCTGTTACTATCAAATTCATGATACCCAATTCTCGTATGGGATCGGTTATTGGTAGACAAGGCAGCAAGATCAAAGAAATTCAGGATGCCAGTGGCGCTCGATTGAACGCCAGCGAAGGAATGCTGCCTGGGTCAACAGAGGTAAACCCACACAACCATTATGATGACTCTTTACTTTTGACTCATACTTGCATCCATCAGCGTGTCCTATCTGTTGCAGGTGTTGCTGATGCAATTCACATTGCTACGTATTACATCGGCAATATTCTCATCGAAGCACAAGAAAGAATGCCGTCATCCACCAACTCCAGCTATAGACCCACGAGTCGTCGTCCAACGCAGGTTGGGTCGTCTTACGTTCCTGGTTATTCGAATCCCTACGGTGCACCTCCAGTTCCACCGCATTCCACGTCTACACAGCTACAAACTCAACAGATCTATATTCCCAATGATCTCGTGGGATGCATCATTGGAAAAGGGGGCAGCAAGATCAATGAGATCCGACACATGAGCGCTAGCAACATCAAGATCATGGAACCTGGCGCGGCAGCCCCCGGAGCGCCTGCAGGTAGCGAAGGAGAACGATTGGTGGTCATTACTGGACAACCGGCTAACATTCAGATGGCTGTACAGCTGCTCTATCATGTATGTTTCGCTATATCTTTACTTAGACCATGGGAATGGCTCACAGTTTCCTTAGCGTCTGGAACAAGAAAAGCAAAAGCAACTTCGCCAACAGCAGCCTTAAGACGTCTCGGACGATAATTTTCGCCGTATCAATTTTTCGCTCAACTTCTTGGTCGCATTGTTATTTCTTTCGGTATATACCTTCGTATTTCTGTGTCAAACGTTGCGAGTTTACTCAATTACCCATGCAAACCCCATGTCGCCTTCTTTTCTTTTAACTCCCCATTATCTCTTCCGCCCTCTGTATCATATACACGAAGCTCCAGCGAGTCTTCACAAGAAAGTAATTCACGTCGATATTATAGGCAGTATTCGCTACTTCTTAGTCCTCGTCCCTTTTCCTTCCCGTACTTATGGTGTTGATCCAATCCAACGAATCTTCCTCTTGTCATCATCCATCTGCCCACTGTCCAATGTCCAATCACCGCCGACGCATTGCATTGTATTCCATTGCTGTCCAGTTGCTGTCTTAAGTAGTATCGTGTATATGTAGTCATAGCCAATGCAAGTGTTGAATCATGTGTAAATGCCTGAGTCTGTTGAAGAAGCAGGGAAGATCTAGATGGTGGAAAGTCTAAGCTTGGCTGGTGAGGTGTTCACGCCCAGTAGTGATAACGTATTCGAGGAACTTCTCCCATTGCTTATGCCAGAGCGCGAGCGCTTTGTCCTTCTCTAGGGTCTTGAGGGTGGAGTACTGTGCCACCGTCACAATCAGCGCCGGAATAGGGCTTCAAGGGTCGAGACAAACCTTGATACTATCCTTGGCCATCTCACCCAGCTGAATAAGACCAGTCAGTTCGCTTGCAGCAAGAACCTGGAAAATATGATGTCAGGTAGTGCAAAGCAAATTTCATCTGGGTAGACATACCTGGAAGTAGTCAAACGTAAGACCCATGTTGCCAAACACAGAAGGATCGTCCGAGCAAAGTGCGACGTGTATGCCATTGTTCAAGAGAATAGGTAGAGGATGAGTGCTCATGGAAGACGTTAATCGCTGAGCAGTTCGTGAGTACTTGCTTATGACAATCCTCGATCTCAGATGAACATACGAGGATCTCGTTCCTATTCTTCACGTTAACAAGCTTGGAAGGAAATGAGAGGTGGTACACGCACGAGATTGGACAAACTTCCACTGCAATGTCTCGTTCTTTGCATATCTCCATCAACCTGGGATGCTTCACGAGGGAGAATCTACAGACAAACTCAGCTCAGACTTGAGGGACAGGGAATGATACTGGATACTGACCCGTGGCCAATTCGTTTAGTACCCAGGAGGATGGCATCGTACAAATTCATGTCTGCCATGGTACCATCCCCAAGTGTCTCTCCTGCGTGGAAAATGAACGGAATCTCCACGCCTGCCTCTTTCTGCATTTGCGGGAAACGGAGAAGGGTTTCAGCGTAGTAAATGAGAGGCTTCAGCACATCCTCGTGTCCAACCAAGTCGAATCCTACGATGGCAAGAGAGATACGATTGAGCTTCCATACTCGGTAGAATAATCATGCTGGCATGTACCGGCGATGAGATGCGGGAATTCCTTCTTGAGAGCAATACAGTCTCGGAGATACCACTCCAACTCTTCATTGTCGCAAAACCGGACAGTAGTATAGATGATCTAAGAGTTATACCATGTGAGCACCGTTTCTGTACGCGCATGAAAAACGCACCCTTGCACCGATAAACTCGCCTTCTCTGCCCTTGTGCTTCATCTCCTCCTTCACGTCGTGTAGAACACGGTCAAAGATGGCAACCAGCTGTCGATGAGGTATGTCTTGGCGGCCATCTGCGGCAATAATGAATCTAGATCGTAATGTGAATGGGCCAGTTCCGCAGTGAATACTTGCTGTCTTACTTATACATGAAGTTCACTCGGGGTTCGACGTAAGATATACCGTCCGCGATAGACGAGAGAAAGAATTCCCGTATGTATTCGGCAAGAATGGGTTCATAACGAACGAGCGGCTGCGAGTTGGGTTAAATGAGTACTTGTGCTCTCGAGTGGTTGGGTGAAGCAGCACATACTGCAGCGACAATGAAAGTACTTTGGAACTTGGACCAAATCTGAGTTCGACACGATCAGTTTATTCCGGAGTTGGCTCACAATGAAGGCAATTGCTGAGAAAATTCCTTACTTTGGTGCTGGTGTTATGAGTGCCATACGCCTCACTGGGCTCAATCGTCAACCACCTGGTTACCCAGCGGTCGAATCCTTCCGGTCCACCGAGTTCGAGACCAAACAGCTCGCGAGCCTTTTGTATTGGTACCCACGAGCCAGGTTGATAGGACTCATCGGTTAAACCAACTAGATTCTGAGCTTCTGGATACTCGTTTTGTGAAAGGGCTTTGAATTCAGGAAGCACGGAAGTCAGGTTCTGACTCCGGAGACGTTCAGTCGCCCGGACATGGATAGCCGGCTGCTTCACTGCAAGCTTCAAGAGGAATTTGACGTTTACTGTTCCATCGAGGTGCGCATGAAGTAAAGCACCTTTGGGCATCTGAATGCTCACAACATGATAAGCGACCAGAACAAATCGACGACTATCACAACGTACCTTGGTCAAGATCTCAAACAGCTTCGTTTGGACGATGATGTTGCGACCTGTCTAGCATCGAACATTATCAAATTTCTCCATAAGATTGTGACCAGATACCTGTCAAAAATTCCATGCCAGGGAAAGGATGAGGAATCGAAGGGTGATCTGCAGTCCATATTGAGTTCGCCTCTAGGTCTCTTATCTTCCTGATGATTTGGTCTGCTTCTTGCTCTACGGGTGAAAGGCTGGCTCTAAGATGGTCGACGCGCGCAGCACGATCTGCTGTGATTAGTTCATTCCGCTTCGCGTTGTATCGGGTTAGTTGCGAGACCGAATCAGTCATTTTTCTTGTTCTTCTTTTTCTTCTTTGAACCTTGAGATGAGGAATACAGAGCGGAGAGTGATGCCGTGCACGACAACACCCTTTAGTCACGTCGCTAATTGCTTCAACTCAGGCACTTTTCGCTCGCCGGGGTCCATATGACTAGGGACATTCAAAGTTACAGCAGCTATGATCATAGCTCCGTAGCTCGTAGTTTTGTAGATCATGTGCCATCCCGGGCCCGCGGCGGCGGTGCCAAATTGAGTAGTCGCCTTCACCGGCGTGACAATCTTTGATTGATGAATCTTCGTGATTGTTGGCGGCCCATTCAAAAGTCAGCAAGGCTGTGGGTTTATTTTGACTGCGGGGCTTTTGAGTTGTTGAATTTGATGACGAGAACATGGTATAAACAGAGGAAAATAATCTAAAAGAGTGGCAGCAGCTCAAAAGAGCCTCATCAGTAAAAACCATATAGTGCTATAATGGGTTCCCCGGGGTTTATAATCCACCTGCAGGGTATTATGACCCTTAAAACCAGTCATAACCCCCACAAATCAGGCCACAACCAGGTTATAATCCCCTTGGAGCTAGGTTATAGCACTTTCCAGTTTTTGCTGATGCTGTAGTAGGGCTGCCAACAGCTCAGCTTGGCTTGCTCCTAGCTTGCTCATGGAGTGCTGATCTGGCTCTGGCTCTGGAGCCATTTGTAGGTGAGTGGCTCCACCCTGGTGGCTCTCTGCTTTTTCAATGCAAAAAATTACCCACAATATTGGTGTATGCATCTAGAAAGCATTGTTCAGCCTTGAGGTAAAAAATGAAACTAAATGGGACATCATGGGGACAGTCACTGTCAATTGCCAGTGTACTTGACCTGGGAGCCACTTACTCCTAACAGCTCTGTTAGCCATTATGGGCAAGTGGCTCCACATGGCTTGGCTCTGGAGCTGCTGGAGCTGGTGAGTGAGCTGAGCTGTTGGCACCCCTAGCCTGTAGAGCAGGATGTCACAGGTGAATTGTGCAATGCAGCTCTGGTGTCACACTAGCATCACATTATTGCTCTCACTGGCTCACTGGGTCACATGGTTTACAAAAACTATGAGCTACAGAGCTATGATTATAGCTCCTGTAACTTTGAACATCTCTACTATATGACTCATCGACAGTAAGTAACTTGCCTTCTTTCCTTCATGTTCAACAATTACATGCCCCAGGATTATAATCCCCACTAGATATTTACTGGAATCCTGTCACTAAGGATAATCCCAATTATCTGCATGCACCATAATCCTGTGTAATCTCAAGTATAATCTTAGTAAATCCAGTGCCTCAGCACTAGCAGTGAACTGGAAGATAAACATGATCATAATCCAGATTAATCTCATGGTATGGATTACATGATGTGTTGGGATAAATCCAGTGTAATCCAGTGTAATCCAGCATAATCCTAATTGGTAATCTTTTCTGTGAACCACTCTCACTGTCGCCCACCTTGTGATCCTGTGTAATCCACAATTAATCCGGCTCCTGTCATAATCCTAATCCAAGGGATGTGCATGACCTAAGTGGTAATCCAGCTTGCGACATGATACAAGACCAACAACAGCCTACAGAGGATCTTGTCAGTTATTGGTCCAATAAGGGAGTGCAACTGTGATGTACCCTGAAGCAGTGCATCAGAACTGGAGCTGTCTTCTAAATCTGAGTGATTTCTATTGTCAGTGTCCTGAGCATGAGAGAGGATATGACAAACAAAGAATGTGACATTAATGTTGCATATTCAGCAGGATCTGTGCACTAATATCAGCTGCAATGTGAGGTAAGGCCTGTTGAATGTGCCTTTGTATCCCTTATTCTCATCCCTCAACTCACAGCCCTGTTTCTGGTAAAAGGACATCAGACCTGTGAGGGGTAAATGTCAGTAACATGAAGGCATCTGAGAGATAGAGCATACCTGTGACATGCTGAAACCATGTAGCCAGACAGTGATGGTCATCGTGGAAGGAGAGGAGAGACCAATTTCCACAACTGTCACATCAAAAGAATAATTGAGCCCCATATTTGGCAAGTATTCATGAGATCCATGATGCGTCAACGCACATGAGAATTCAACTTAGATGACCACTATCGAGATCACACTGTCAACTTCACTTCTTCCCAAACACTTTTCCTGCTCATTTCCTGGATGTGAAGCATGATATTTCTTTTTGACGTATGTGGAAATGCAACTATACACCTGAGGACAATAGTTTGATGGCTCTACAGCAGTGTCAGAGAGTGGCATGCCTCAAACCGGTGCGTAACTATTTGTGATCTTGTGACTTACACAGCATTTCAGTCATGAATAAGAGCTCTGGGGATTTGGAACACAACACACATTTACACACTCATGGAATGTGCATCCTTTTGACAAGATGGTTACGTGTTCAATGACCAGGAGGGATTGACTCTGGGGGGCAGATTTGAATGCCAGGTATGTGTTATTCAGATTTTTATTTCGGTCAATTTGGGATACTAAGAAAGATTATGCCAGCTATAGTCCCTCCATTCTTGCATATATAATGCATTGCATGACCCGCTGGAGTTAGGTTCAAGTAGCATAGGCCCAGATTAATCCAAGTTGGTTGAGTCGGATTCCTTATGTATTATGCTAATCCCTTTACGAGGATAACACAGATTAGATGTGATTAATCCAGACTCAGTTTCGCTGCCTCTGGATTATGGGTACACAGATTAATCTCATGGGCTAGGATACTTGTAAGGACTACATCAGATTAGGCTTAGTTACTGTAAACTGCTGCTCAACTACTATGGATTATGAGGGATTATCTTTAGTGACAGGATTCTAGTAAATATCTAGTGAGAATTAATCCCCTGATCTGGTATTCCTGTCATGTTCCCTGCCAATTGCCTCTGTTGTAGATTGGTGTTTTTGGAGAACAAAGAGAAGATTGATTTAGTTATCTATATGTTAGAGTAGGTACAGTTTTTATAGTAGATTTTGTGTTGTATATATGAAATGAGTAGAGTTTGTATTATATTTGAGACTAGAGAATGAGACAAGTAAGAGAAATATAAAATGATTGAAACAAGTCTGAGTATGTAAAATGCTATTTCATGACACTCCCCCACAGACAAGGACTCACATTGCATAATGATTAGTGATAATATGTCTAACCTAGAAAAGACCCACTTTTATTCATTTTACACTACTTTTGAATTGGAACACTTTAATATGACACCAGATAACAGGTAATAAGGACTAGAGTGAGCCCACTCTGCTAGTCATTGCCTTAGAGAAGCTATGGTACCTTGGAAAGTACAAAGAGCTATATGATACGCTATACAGAGGTGTCGAAGCTGTACTTCCTGACTTATCTATGTATCAGATCTAAAACGGATCACTCCCGAAACCTGTAGGGAACCTAACTATGGCCCAATGAATGCATTGGCTAGTTAACCAAGCTCTCAAAGTGCTATCAATGGGATTTTAATTTCTACTTTACCTTTCTATGACATCTGCAAAGTGCAATCTGCAGTCAAACAGTACAGAGGTACTTAGAGGAGACATCAAAACANGATTCTCACATTGAACAGCATTTGAGTTAGCCACCAAGGCCACAGTCTGTGATCCCAGGACACTAATGTGTACTCCCCTGGACTCCATATGCCCATCATCCTTCAAATTCTTCACCTTCTGCACAATTCTAAGCTCAACATCATCCACCTCCATTTCTTCTTTCAGGGACTCCAGATTCGTAATGAGATTGCCAAAGCTGGGGTGTTCCACAATGGAATTCAGCATGATGGCAATGATCTGTGTATTGCTAGGTCAGTCATTATGGATTCATTTGAGGTCATCGGCTAAAGATTGGATCTGCCCCATCACTATTGTCATCTCCTCTCCTCTATATTTCACATTTGAGAACTCCCTCCACATTCTAACAGCTGCTCCCACTCCCAACCCTCCAAATATTGCTGTCAGATGAGCCCAAAGACCCGCTGGATCTTTATCAAATCCCTTGGCATGTGTCAACACTTCGTCCTCCAGACGTTTTACCAACATCTCTGTGGCTGCATCTCTCCTATTCTTCCAGGCCTTCACTGCTTTGCTGCTTGGTCCTCCATTTGGTTTCTTGTCTTCACCCATCAATGTCTCCAATAAGTTTGCAGCTCGTGCCACCACTCTAGTCCTGTATTCCCATGCCCTATAATTCTCTTCTCCCTTCAGCTTCATGATGTCTTTGTCGGAACTTCCCATTGTCATCTGATTTCAAATGGTTGGGTCAGTTGTTTATGGTCTTTCAGGGTCAGTCTGGGTCAGTTGGGGTCAGTCAGTGGTTGTTGGTAGGTCAGAGAAGTGATGCAGTGGTTTAGGCTGAACTGGGGCCCATAACCTGTTGTAAATTGGTGTTTTTGGGGAACAGAGAGAAGATTGATTCAGTTATCTATATGTTAGAGTAGATACAGTTTTTATAGTAGATTTTGTATTGTATATATGAAATGAATAGAATTTGTATCATATCTGAGACTAGAGAATGAGATGAGTAAGAGAAATATAAAATGGTTGAAACAAGTCCAAGTATGTAAAATGCTATTTCACAACACCTGTCAAAGTTCTTAAATAAAAATTTGGAACCATAAGGTTGAGAACATATCTGGAAAAACTGTTTCCATGTTATTTAATAAGGTGACAATACAGTCTGACAATAAGAGGTAGTCAGCTTTCTGTGCTGCTTGGTCCTCCATTTGGTTTCTTGTCTTTGCCCATCAACATCTCCAATAAGTTTGCAGCTTGCGCTGCCACCCTAGTCCTGTATTCCCATGCCCTATAATTCTCTTCTCCCTTCAGCTTCATGATGTCTTTGTTGGAATTTCCCATTGTCATCTGATTTCAAATGGTTGGGTTGGTTGTTTATAGTCTTTCAGGGTTGGTTGTTGGTTGTGGTCTTTCAGAGTTGGTCTGGGTTGGTCTGGGTTGGTTGTTGGTTGGTCAGTCAGGGTCAGTCAGGGTCAGTCAGTGGTTGTTGGTAGGTTAGAGAAGTGATGCAGTGGTTTAGGCTGAACTGGGGCCCATAACCTGTCGTAGATTGGTGTTTTTGGGGAACAAAGAGAAGATTGATTTAGTTATCTATATGTTAGAGTAGGTATGGTTTTTATAGTAGATTTTGTGTTGTATATATGAAATGAGTAGAATTTGTATTATATCTGAGACTAGAGAATGAGACAAGTAAGAGGATTATAAAATGATTGAAACAAGTCTGAGTATGTAAAATGCTATTTCATGACAGCCTCCCCTACAAATTTCTTCCCTATGCTCAAGTCCAACTCTCCTGCCCCAATCTGCCTTCGAGTAACCCCTTGCTATCATATCAATGATATTGCAACCTTGTGGAGCTGATTGTCTTTGGAGATACCCTAGTGAAATGCCATGTTACAGGACCTCAGGCTAGTCGATACATAGGCTTCCAGCTGTTTTCTAAGGGGCTCTACTATATGATTTGTTCATAAGAGGATGGCTTGGATCAACTGGACTAGTATATGTGATCTGAGAAGCCAGAAGGAATTTACCAGAGCAGCACAAGGCAGTAGTTGGCAGAGTGCATCTTCCATGCCATTGGTCTAGCCCTTCACTAAGATTTTTACATGTCCAATGACACTAGCAGATATATCACACATCTACTTTTGAGTTATCAATGTAATGAGAACACTGCTGTGAAATCTGCTTGTGCAAACCAAGTCCAAAAAATCATAGTATGTCAGTCTATCTTCTTGTGCATGGATGTGTGCTAAAATACATTCCAAGGGTGATAGCACTTGACATAGAAACATGCTTGCTAATGCCAACAGCTACCACACTATGTGAAGGAGTCCAAGGTAGGTGATATTGAGCTTAGCAATGAGATTCAGAACTGATACTATGGAATACTTCAGACTCCTTCACACATATGATTTGGGTTCAATCTAGTGGCACATGTCAGTGGTTGAGGACTCTACAGGTGCAATAACTGGTGTAAGAAACTGGATATGAGGCAGTAGGAGGGATTATGAGGCACAGGTGGTGACAGGTAGAGTGAGCTATTTACAAACATCAGCACAACTTATTATGTATTATCTCATTCCATCTGTATTTGTTGAGTATTGTACTGCTTATGTTGAGTACTACCAAAAGCTAAATGATCTTGATGAGGTTTAGTGAGGATTACAGAATGCTCACAAACAGTACAGGGCATACAACCATACAATTTCTGACAAGACACATGCCATTGAGACCAAGATGAAGTATGAGCAGGAGATTGAGGTGAAGCTGATTCAGGATGTGCAGAGATTTGAGATGATGCTGGATATTAAGGAGAAGTGGGCCCCTGGTTCTGAAGAACGGGCTGACTTTGAGAATAAGGCAAATGAGAGGGCATTGAACCAAGTAGAAGGATTGGTGGTAGCTTGACTGTTCAAGCTGGAAAGACTGAACTCAGCTTACACAGATATACATTTTGAGTAACTGCAGATGCATAGGCTTGTTATCTATCTAGGCTATGGTATGAGGAGACATATTGGTGATGCAATGAAGAAGAGGTCTAGTAGACTGCAAACAACCCTTGACATGCTGAATACCACTGCTGCCAAACTCAAGCCCCTATGGGAACCAATTGAATGGAGTAATCTTGTAGAACAAACCTATCTCTTGGAGCTCAACTTTCTAAAGGATACTTATGTTGATGTTAGGGACAAGCTATAGGCCAAACCTGCAAATTGCCTTCTTATGACCCAGGTCCTCAAGCTTTTCTATGCAGAAGAGGAGCTTCAACAGCTACATGTTGAGATACACCAGCATTACACATTTGAGGAGGAGGAGAAGGCCTATCTGATGGACATGAAGGTCCACACAGCTGAAACTGACCCTTATCTCACATACCAAATTACCCTTTATTATTGGGAATGTGAGTGATTCAACATAAGTCACTGTGAATGTCTTTCAAAGGTCTGTTGACTGAAAGGTTTCAATCCCTCCAACAAGTGCTATTTCAGAGCTGGCATTGGGCTGAAGAAGCAGGAACCCCCTCACATCTCACTGGTGCTATGGCTTCATTAGACTGGTCATGGGGGAGGGCTCTTACTGTGAGTCTTCAGTTGTCAAAAAAAATTTCAAGTCTGACTTGATGCTGAACAGACAGCTAGTGATGTATTTATTCATACATATTAGATTTCAATGAGGGTCACACTTGTGAGTGCAATGTGCTTGTTGTTGTTGATTAATAAGCCAGGCTGCTCAATGACTGACACAGCTCCCACAGGTGTCAATTTGCTAATATGGCAAACCTAGAAAAGACCCAATTTTATTTGTTTTACATTACTTTTGAATCAGAACACTTTAATATGACACAAGATAATAGGTAATAAGGACTAGAGTGAGCCCAGTCTGCTAGTTATTGTCTTAGAGAAGCTATAGTGCATTAGAAAACACAAAGAGCTATATGATATGCTATATAGAGGTGTCTAAGCTGTACTTTCTGACTTATCTATGTATCAGATCCAAAGTGGATCACTCCTGAAACCTGTAGGGAACCTAACTATGACTGAATAAACACATTGGCTAGTTAACCAAGCTCTTAAAAGTGCTATCAATAGGTATTTTATTTTATTTAACTTTCTATACCATCTGCAAAGTGCAACATGCAGTCAACAAGTACAGAGGTACTTAGAAGAGACATTAGAACAGAAGGATGACTTAGAACAGGAACAATCAAAGAATGATTGTCCTCTGAAGTCAATATACAGATCAAAGTCAAAGCAGACAATCTCTAAATAAAGAGTTCAAAGATGGTGAAACCATATGAAATAACATAATTATGTATGAAGTAACCTTGGAAGTGGGAAAACAACTTTCACAGGACTATTACCATATAATAGATAGATACAACAAGACATATGAAGAATATCTAATGCATAAGAAGTCCTAACTAAGACTGAGAATGCATTGTCAAAGGAGATAGGAACAGTAACAGTGTGTTCTGACCTTGGAAACTTTGGCATCTAGGTCTCTGCCGATGTGCAGATACTAGAAAAGGGAAATGCTGTCAAAAGACAGGACGGATACAGCCATCTGCTCATAGATACCCGACTTAGAAAAGAGAAAATACAAATTATAGAATCTAGAACACCTGGAAACGTAGATACCCATGCAGATATGGTTGGATACCCTAGTGGCCAGACTCCATGACATCTGAATATTCCCTCTTTTAGCATCTCAGTTACTTGTTTATTATTTCCTGAATTGTTGGACATTATTTATATTTTTCTGTAGATATATTCTATGGACCACATATAAGGACAGCTAGATATTTGTAGATACTCAAGTAACTCTGCTCTCTCTGATTGTGAATACATGATGAGTTTGTTTGGTGTNTGATTAGTGATAATATGTCTAACCTAGAAAAGACCCACTTTTATTCATTTTACACTACTTTTGAATTGGAACACTTTAATATGACACCAGATAACAGGTAATAAGGACTAGAGTGAGCCCACTCTGCTAGTCATTGCCTTAGAGAAGCTATGGTACCTTGGAAAGTACAAAGAGCTATATGATACGCTATACAGAGGTGTCGAAGCTGTACTTCCTGACTTATCTATGTATCAGATCTAAAACGGATCACTCCCGAAACCTGTAGGGAACCTAACTATGGCCCAATGAATGCATTGGCTAGTTAACCAAGCTCTCAAAGTGCTATTAAGGGGATTTTAATTTCTACTTTACCTTTCTATGATATCTGCAAAGTGCAATCTGCAGTCAAACAGTACAGAGGTACTTAGGGGAGACGTCAAAACAGAAAGATGACTTAGAACAGGAACAATCATAGAATAATCCTCCTCTGAAGTCAATATATGGATCAGAGTCAAAGCAGGTGATCTCTTAATAAAGAATTCACTGGCGGCTAAACAATATGCGATAACCTAACTAGGTATAAGGTCATCTTGGAACGATGGAACTTACTTCTGAAGGACATCCACTACTTACAGACAGATACCACGAGACATATGAAGAATATCTAAATGCATAAGAAGTTCTAAATAAGACTGAGCATGCACTGTCAAAGGAGATAGGAACAGTAACAGTGTGTTCTGACCTTGGAAACTTTGGCATCTAGGCCTCTACTGATGTGAGGATACTAGAATGGGAAATGCTGTAAAGAGACGGGACGGATACAGCCATCCACTTGTAGATACCTGACTTAGAAAAAGAGAAAATACAAATTATAGAGCCCAGAACACCTGGAAACATAGATACCCACGTGGATATGGTCAGATACCCTAGTGGCCAGACTCTGTGGCATCTGAATATTCCCTCTTTTAGTATCTCTGTCACTCATTTATTATTTCCTGAATTATCAGACATTATTTATTTTTCTGTAGATATATTCCTTGGACTGTATATAAGGACAGCTAGATATTGGTACATGCTCAAGTAACTCTGCCCCCTCTGATTGTGAATACATGATGAGTTTGTTTGGTGTATAAATTTGTGTGCCAGTGCTGAACTCTTTGTAGAAATTGGTCTAGGACCTTTTCCAGTACACTGTGTGCTGTAGTTATCTTGAAGAAGTCTTGAACTCCATAGGGTCAGACTATATTGGCTATCGAGTCTTTGTATGGGACTGTAGCTCTTGTGTTTGTGCTTTGTGCACTGTGTTCTTGTGTGTGTGTGTGTTTGTGTGTTTGGATATAAACTCTTTTTAAAAACCCATATATACTCCTCTGGAGGTGAACACTTTGAAGTAGATTGCTTCCATAAGAGAGAGAATCAACCTAGCTAAGGGTTTTGTTGGCATTCTAAGTGCAGTAACTCTGATTACATTGATCCACACTTGCATAACAAACTGAGTTAGACTTTTTGGAGGTTATCTTTTGGGTAGCTTTCCACTAGTCTTATTCTTAGACAAATTAGTGAAGTTTGAAGTCAGTGTAGCCTGGGTTGTGGAGCTGTCATTTCTTCTGAGTCTGAGATACCACTCCAGGTACTGCCCCTCCTTCTTTCCTCCTTCTCTAAAACACTCCTCAATTGTATGGCCCATGCACTGGCACTTTGGATTCTCACATTGAACAGCATTTGAGTTAGCCACCAAGGCCACAGTCTGTGATCCTGGGACACTGATGTGTACTCCTCTGGACTCCATACACCCATTATTCTTCAAATTTTTTGCTTTCCACACAATTCTAAGCTCAACATTGTCCACCTCCATTTCTTCTTTCAGGAACTCTAGATTTGTAATGAGATTGCCAAAGTCGGGGTGTTCCGCAATGGAATTCAGCATGATGGCAACAATCTGTGTATTGCTAGGTCGGTCATTATGGATTTGTTCAAGGTCATTGGCTAGAGATTGGATCCACCCCATCACTATTGTCATCTCCTCTCCTCTATATTTCACATTCAAGAACTCCCTCCACATTCTAACAGCTGCTCCCACTCCTGACTCTCCAAATATTGCTATCAGATGAGCCCAAAGACCCGCCAGATCTTCATCAAATCCCTTGGCATGTGTCAACACCTCGTCCTCCAGATGTTTCACCAACATCTCTGTGGCTGCATCTCTCCTATTCTTCCAGGCCTTTACTGCTTTGCTGCTTGGTCCTCCATTTGGTTTCTTGTCTTTGCCCATCAACATCTCCAATAAGTTTGCAGCTTGCGCTGCCACCCTAGTCCTGTATTCCCATGCCCTATAATTCTCTTCTCCCTTCAGCTTCATGATGTCTTTGTTGGAATTTCCCATTGTCATCTGATTTCAAATGGTTGGGTTGGTTGTTTATAGTCTTTCAGGGTTGGTTGTTGGTTGTGGTCTTTCAGAGTTGGTCTGGGTTGGTCTGGGTTGGTTGTTGGTTGGTCAGTCAGGGTCAGTCAGGGTCAGTCAGTGGTTGTTGGTAGGTTAGAGAAGTGATGCAGTGGTTTAGGCTGAACTGGGGCCCATAACCTGTCGTAGATTGGTGTTTTTGGGGAACAAAGAGAAGATTGATTTAGTTATCTATATGTTAGAGTAGGTATGGTTTTTATAGTAGATTTTGTGTTGTATATATGAAATGAGTAGAATTTGTATTATATCTGAGACTAGAGAATGAGACAAGTAAGAGGATTATAAAATGATTGAAACAAGTCTGAGTATGTAAAATGCTATTTCATGACAGCCTCCCCTACAAATTTCTTCCCTATGCTCAAGTCCAACTCTCCTGCCCCAATCTGCCTTCGAGTAACCCCTTGCTATCATATCAATGATATTGCAACCTTGTGGAGCTGATTGTCTTTGGAGATACCCTAGTGAAATGCCATGTTACAGGACCTCAGGCTAGTCGATACATAGGCTTCCAGCTGTTTTCTAAGGGGCTCTACTATATGATTTGTTCATAAGAGGATGGCTTGGATCAACTGGACTAGTATATGTGATCTGAGAAGCCAGAAGGAATTTACCAGAGCAGCACAAGGCAGTAGTTGGCAGAGTGCATCTTCCATGCCATTGGTCTAGCCCTTCACTAAGATTTTTACATGTCCAATGACACTAGCAGATATATCACACATCTACTTTTGAGTTATCAATGTAATGAGAACACTGCTGTGAAATCTGCTTGTGCAAACCAAGTCCAAAAAATCATAGTATGTCAGTCTATCTTCTTGTGCATGGATGTGTGCTAAAATACATTCCAAGGGTGATAGCACTTGACATAGAAACATGCTTGCTAATGCCAACAGCTACCACACTATGTGAAGGAGTCCAAGGTAGGTGATATTGAGCTTAGCAATGAGATTCAGAACTGATACTATGGAATACTTCAGACTCCTTCACACATATGATTTGGGTTCAATCTAGTGGCACATGTCAGTGGTTGAGGACTCTACAGGTGCAATAACTGGTGTAAGAAACTGGATATGAGGCAGTAGGAGGGATTATGAGGCACAGGTGGTGACAGGTAGAGTGAGCTATTTACAAACATCAGCACAACTTATTATGTATTATCTCATTCCATCTGTATTTGTTGAGTATTGTACTGCTTATGTTGAGTACTACCAAAAGCTAAATGATCTTGATGAGGTTTAGTGAGGATTACAGAATGCTCACAAACAGTACAGGGCATACAACCATACAATTTCTGACAAGACACATGCCATTGAGACCAAGATGAAGTATGAGCAGGAGATTGAGGTGAAGCTGATTCAGGATGTGCAGAGATTTGAGATGATGCTGGATATTAAGGAGAAGNCCTATCTGATGGACATGAAGGTCCACACAGCTGAAACTGACCCTTATCTCACATACCAAATTACCCTTTATTATTGGGAATGTGAGTGATTCAACATAAGTCACTGTGAATGTCTTTCAAAGGTCTGTTGACTGAAAGGTTTCAATCCCTCCAACAAGTGCTATTTCAGAGCTGGCATTGGGCTGAAGAAGCAGGAACCCCCTCACATCTCACTGGTGCTATGGCTTCATTAGACTGGTCATGGGGGAGGGCTCTTACTGTGAGTCTTCAGTTGTCAAAAAAAATTTCAAGTCTGACTTGATGCTGAACAGACAGCTAGTGATGTATTTATTCATACATATTAGATTTCAATGAGGGTCACACTTGTGAGTGCAATGTGCTTGTTGTTGTTGATTAATAAGCCAGGCTGCTCAATGACTGACACAGCTCCCACAGGTGTCAATTTGCTAATATGGCAAACCTAGAAAAGACCCAATTTTATTTGTTTTACATTACTTTTGAATCAGAACACTTTAATATGACACAAGATAATAGGTAATAAGGACTAGAGTGAGCCCAGTCTGCTAGTTATTGTCTTAGAGAAGCTATAGTGCATTAGAAAACACAAAGAGCTATATGATATGCTATATAGAGGTGTCTAAGCTGTACTTTCTGACTTATCTATGTATCAGATCCAAAGTGGATCACTCCTGAAACCTGTAGGGAACCTAACTATGACTGAATAAACACATTGGCTAGTTAACCAAGCTCTTAAAAGTGCTATCAATAGGTATTTTATTTTATTTAACTTTCTATACCATCTGCAAAGTGCAACATGCAGTCAACAAGTACAGAGGTACTTAGAAGAGACATTAGAACAGAAGGATGACTTAGAACAGGAACAATCAAAGAATGATTGTCCTCTGAAGTCAATATACAGATCAAAGTCAAAGCAGACAATCTCTAAATAAAGAGTTCAAAGATGGTGAAACCATATGAAATAACATAATTATGTATGAAGTAACCTTGGAAGTGGGAAAACAACTTTCACAGGACTATTACCATATAATAGATAGATACAACAAGACATATGAAGAATATCTAATGCATAAGAAGTCCTAACTAAGACTGAGAATGCATTGTCAAAGGAGATAGGAACAGTAACAGTGTGTTCTGACCTTGGAAACTTTGGCATCTAGGTCTCTGCTGACATGCAGATGCTAGCAAGGGAAATGCTGTAAGGAAACAGGACAGATACACCTATCTGCTCATAGATACCCAACTTAGAAAAGAGAAAATACAAATTATAGAGTCCAGACCACCTGTAGAAGTAGATAGCCATGCAGATATGGTCAAATACCCTAGTGGCCAGACTCCATGACATCTGAATATTCCCTCTTTTAGCATCTCAGTTACTTGTTTATTATTTCCTGAATTGTTGGACATTATTTATATTTTTCTGTAGATATATTCTATGGACCACATATAAGGACAGCTAGATATTTGTAGATACTCAAGTAACTCTGCTCTCTCTGATTGTGAATACATGATGAGTTTGTTTGGTGTATAATTGTGTGTACCATTTCAGTTTTGCTTTCTCACTTCAGGCCCTGGAGATTGGTCCTGAGTGACTCCAGAGAGATAAAAATCTACACTTTACACCAAGAAGGAGCCTTGGGCACTTGGAGTGTGGCCCTGTGTGTATATCAGGTTGTGACACACTTAGAGTCTTAGCAAAGGGTGTGCCTGTGCTAAACTCTTTGTAGAAATTGGTCTAGGACCTTTTCCAGTATGTTGTGTGCTGTAGTTGTCTTAAAGAAGTCTTGAATTCTGTAGGGTCAGACTATATCAGCTATCAAGTCTTTGTATGGGACTGTAGCTCTTGTGTTTGTGCTTTGTGCACTGTGTTCTTGTGTGTGTGTGTGTTTGTGTGTTTGGAATTAAAACCTTTTAAAACCCCCATATACTCCTCTGGAGGTGAACACTTCAAAGTAGAACACTTCAATAAGAGAGAATCAATCTAGCTAAGAGGTTTGTTGGCATTCTAAGTGATCATGTCAATCCACACTTGCACAACAATCTGAGTTAGACTTTTGGAGGTTATCTTTTAAATAGTTTTCCACTAGTCTCATCTTAGACAAATTATCACCTGCAGGCCATGAATATGTCCACAATCTACTCAATTCTGTTCTTTCTCATCTCATGCATAACTATATACTTGAAGGTATCTGCAAAGCAGCTAGAGGTCTACATGCAGTGTTGGTATTGCCCACCAGAGGAGGGAAGACAAGCTATTTGTATGGATTTATGAAGTTGTTGAAAGAGGTCAGTCAGATGGAACATCTGCTTCCAATTGAGATGGTCAAATTTCTCAAGAATCCACTCATGGTTACAGTGTTCCCTACAAAAGGTCTTGAGATGGAAATAGTGTGTTCTGACCTTGGAAACTTTGGCATCTAGGTCTCTGCTGACATGCAGATGCTAGCAAGGGAAATGCTGTAAGGAAACAGGACAGATACACCTATCTGCTCATAGATACCCAACTTAGAAAAGAGAAAATACAAATTATAGAGTCCAGACCACCTGTAGAAGTAGATACCCATGCAGATATGGTTGGATACCCTAGTGGCCAGACTCCATGACATCTGAATATTCCCTCTTTTAGCATCTCAGTTACTTGTTTATTATTTCCTGAATTGTTGGACATTATTTATATTTTTCTGTAGATATATTCTATGGACCACATATAAGGACAGCTAGATATTTGTAGATACTCAAGTAACTCTGCTCTCTCTGATTGTGAATACATGATGAGTTTGTTTGGTGTATAATTGTGTGTACCATTTCAGTTTTGCTTTCTCACTTCAGGCCCTGGAGATTGGTCCTGAGTGACTCCAGAGAGATAAAAATCTGATAATGAACTTGTCTTGTAAGAGACAAGAGTAAGATCTTGAGTGTGTTGTAGCACTTTTCTAAGAGACACTTTACACCAAGAAGGAGCCTTGGGCACTTGGAGTGTGGCCCTGTGTGTATATCAGGTTGTGACACACTTAGAGTCTTAGCAAAGGGTGTGCCTGTGCTAAACTCTTTGTAGAAATTGGTCTAGGACCTTTTCCAGTATGTTGTGTGCTGTAGTTGTCTTAAAGAAGTCTTGAATTCTGTAGGGTCAGACTATATCAGCTATCAAGTCTTTGTATGGGACTGTAGCTCTTGTGTTTGTGCTTTGTGCACTGTGTTCTTGTGTGTGTGTGTGTTTGTGTGTTTGGAATTAAAACCTTTTAAAACCCCCATATACTCCTCTGGAGGTGAACACTTCAAAGTAGAACACTTCAATAAGAGAGAATCAATCTAGCTAAGAGGTTTGTTGGCATTCTAAGTGATCATGTCAATCCACACTTGCACAACAATCTGAGTTAGACTTTTGGAGGTTATCTTTTAAATAGTTTTCCACTAGTCTCATCTTAGACAAATTATCACCTGCAGGCCATGAATATGTCCACAATCTACTCAATTCTGTTCTTTCTCATCTCATGCATAACTATATACTTGAAGGTATCTGCAAAGCAGCTAGAGGTCTACATGCAGTGTTGGTATTGCCCACCAGAGGAGGGAAGACAAGCTATTTGTATGGATTTATGAAGTTGTTGAAAGAGGTCAGTCAGATGGAACATCTGCTTCCAATTGAGATGGTCAAATTTCTCAAGAATCCACTCATGGTTACAGTGTTCCCTACAAAAGGTCTTGAGATGGAAATAGTGTGTTCTCTTCTATAACATCTGTTTCATTTCCTCTAATAGCTTTATCATGACATCTAGAAGTTGACATTTTGATACTTTGGCTTGAATGCACTTGCTATCAACAAAGATATGCTGAAGAACTTGAAGAGCACATTGTAGGTGCAAGCCACTTCACCCAGTCTCTCTGTTCTTCTTCTATCACTAGAATAGCTCCAAATGAAGGCTTTTGGTCAATGTGTTCATAATTCATCTGTCTCCTGCTAATTCTCCACATTTTCAATAGATAAATTGCACCCAGTACTCAATTGGGGATCACCACAATTTCAGAAGGCATACAGAGATGTTGGATTAGCAGTGTCTTGTCTCCCTGAAGTTATTCTCATTAGGTGGTTGCAGTGTTGAAGGAAGTGACAATACTTTATTGAGACATGTCTGAGACCATCAGGAGAGAAGAGAAAAGAGTGTACATTGGAGTGCATATTTGAAAAGCAAGGTGCCATCTCTTGCAAAATCAGATGAATGTCATCTATCTTGTGTCAGTGGCTGTGGAATAGCACTATGTTGGACATCAAAATTTTTTAATAACTGAGGTCCACTCAGAGAACCCACTCCCGCACATTTAGGCTTTATCCTCAGATCAAATGACTGTCTTCAATCTTGGTATAAAGCCAGGTTAACTAGGCTACAGCCTCATCAGCTCCATTTTGTTGCTCAATCTCAGGGAGAGGAGGTGAGGAAAGATGTTCAACACTCTTCAGATTGCCAGGAGGAAGATAGTGATAGAGGCACTGATGAGGATGAAGGGGAGGCAGAGAATGCTACTTTACACTGTCTGGACATTGCTACATGGCCAGATGTTCATTGATACACCTGTTCAAGCACCTTCTTGATACAGACCCCTTCTTCTGAAATTCAAGCTCAGGCCAAAAATTGTTTGTAAATTGTCAGAAATGATCAAAATCAGTGCACAATGTTCTAAAGTTCCAAAAATGTGAAATACAACTATGGTAATGACATCATGTATGTACAAATTGGGTCACTCATTCTTAAACCATTCTGCATTCTGCAAATTGCTTGGTCTGTGAGCCTGATATGGGTGAGAGCCATGTGAGAAAGGAACATGACCACCTGGAGACTGGAAAGCACCCACAACTCCTGAGTGATAATGTAGTGCTCAATAATGGTAAAGAGCAGGAAGGTGGGTGGGAACTGTATAAGATCTCAACATGCCCATGTGTTTCCACTCTGCCCAGTATGGCTAAGCATGAGTGTGACAGACCTAGAATATTTTGAGGGCTCCAAGGTGCGAGGTACACTTGACCACTTGCCAGTGAAGCAGCCAAAGGGCCATTTGAGAGTGCATTGGCCTCACTTGACAGTTGTAAAGAAAGGCCCACATCAGTTATAGAACAAGAGCCTTTTCCTTTGCCTTGTTGAACATGTCTTATTAAGTTCTTTGAAATTTGCTTCTATGAACATGATGGTCAGAAATAGGGTGTAACTGCTTATGTTAGGTTCAACTTCAACATTTCACCTTTGCCTTTAACATTCAAACTTCAACACTGATCAGGCTCTCTCCTTGCCATGACTCTCTGCACCTGTTTGTACAGCAATACATTGCACAAACATGCAAAAGGTCATAACTCAGTTATAACTAGGTTATGACTGGTTTTGGTGGGTTATAACTGCTGGAACCAGTTATAACCCCCTGGAGACAGGTTATAACCTTTTGCAGTTTTGTGTAATGTATGGCTTCAAGATGTTAGCTACAAAGGTTATGGTTCATGCTCACATCCAGGAGATTCATAATGCCCTGAAATGAGGTTCAAGGCTGGTGCTTCAGGTTTCAAGCATCATAGCAGTATCAAGTCTAGTAATGCTTCTCAATTAAGGCCAACAGCAGCTCCTCATTGTGGTGTGTCAATAGTTCAATTTGAGGCAGGTGGTGGCTCAATTCTTTACAGGTTATTCATCTACAGCAAAAGTCACTCAAGTCCATCAAGTGCACTTCTCATGCTCTTAAAATGTCTCTGCCACAATAGCATTAAGTGCTAATGTTCTGTCTCTGCTACCACAAGTCTTTTCTGTTACATTACTTGTGCAGCAACAACAACAACTCAACAACCACTATGAAGTAGCGGCACTAAGTTGACAAAAGGGGCAAGTTCGAGTTCGAGTTCCTTAGCTTTCACCAAAGTTCTGAGAGTTCGGTCGATGTGAGCAAGAGATCCAAAGGATTAACTAGGTCAAGCTGAGGTAGCTTAGACCTGTAGACTATCTACTTATACAATGATTGTAGCCACTAGTTTGTATACAAACTGCTAGGTTGACATTGTTTGTTTAGTAAATAGAGTGTACCTTTGATGATATCATAAATATGAGCATGACATCAGAAACGATGTCGAGGAAGTAAAAATAATTATAATGATACAATAAGCGACGTCAGATACAACATCGCATTATAAATAGAAGGGGAAAGAATCGAATAGAATAATGATATCATGCTGATGTCGCGAATGACATAGCAATGACGTCTTAAATAGAAAGATAGGCATAGAATTGAAAAAGGGAGCCGGAGAGGTGGATGTGTCCAGATGTTAATGAGAAGCATAGGTAGAAAAAGGGAAAACTAATGCCTTAAGCGCTAAAATGTCAAAGCAGTAAATAGAAAGAAAAGAAAAAGAAAAAGAATAATCGAAAAGATTGTCTGTTAACGTGCAATTGTAACATTTTCACAGCAAGTCTCTCAAGGTGTTTTCATTGAACATGGTGCAGTTCAATTCACTGTCAAGTCAGCAACTGCAATGATCTTCTAAGAGTATACTTACTGGTATCATGTCCATCTTGTAATAAGTGGCCTTCAGATTTTCACTCAAATTGTCTCAACCCAAAGTCCATCAACTACCAAGTTCTCCTTCTGTAAGTCTCTCAATTCTATTAAGTATGGTTCCCAAGCTGTCTAAAGGCATCCAGTGCTGATATTTCTGTGGTGACTACTTCAAGTCTCCAACAGCAACTTCATTAAAGTAGTTTTGAAATCTGGAAGCAGGTTTTTTTATCCTCAAATTGGCAATAACTGCTCCCTCCAATTGTCTTGAGACTGCAAAATGTGAGGTTATGAATTCTCAACAAATAGATGTTCTGCAACATTGGCTGCAGTCCCATCAACACCTATCATCCCACTGGTGAAGATGTCAAGTGCCCTTGCCTGTGATTGGGACTTGTAGGTATGTGTGGGTTGCTTTTCATTGTCACTAACCTTGTGGGTCATTATTGATTTCCTGCATGCTTGTTGCCCATCAATCATCCCACATACATCTGGGTAGTCTATTATATCCATCTGAGAGTGTCTTTGAAGCTCTGTGTAGGAACAAGTTCCAACTGTGTACTAGTTTTAATAGTAGTAATGAAATGTTAAGTCTATTGATGCATTATCACACAATGTGATCGCAAAGTGAACAATCTAGTGCACTTAAACTGTGGATCCCACTGATATCTATTCTTTTGTATTCAGAATTAGTGGTTTCTGGCCTATTTTATTGACCAAGAACCCTCACAGTGATGCTTCACTGTAATGTGGAGGGCTAGTATAGTCTACTAACCTCATCTAAATTGTGTTACAGTGTCAATTATTAGACTTATCAGACTCAGTGCTTAAAGCTTAAGACACTGTATTAGAGCTCTCAAGTTCTCAAAGTCACATAGATATCACATGTACTCTGGGCTCTTTCTCTAGTATTTGATGCAAAAAGTGCACAATTTCATGTCTAGGCCAAAATTAGGCACATTAGCAGGCAGAATTGGAAATTCTAGCTTTTGCATGTTGCTTGGGAAGCTATTGAGTCCTGTCTATTCCACCTGTGTCTCTGTGGTGTCCCATAGAAATGTCCAGCTGTGTAATGACTCTAGCACTTATAGACTGTAATACTAGCATTGTACTGTACTATAGAACTAATGAAAAGTTACTCTTATACATATCATGTGTGCTGGTTGCACTTGTTAGAAAAATCATTTTTGGCTTATAACAAGGGGGGCAGGCCATAGTTCCAGCATATACTAGTGGTTGGTTGGTTCAGCTGGAGGCTGACTAAAAAATTTTTCCTACCCAAAAATTTTCAGTAATTTTGCTGGTTTTTGGAGGCTTTTGGACAATAAACTTGGTAAATTTCTGTGTCTGAGATTCCTGATTTGCTATTTCTGGGGTTCTGGACCCACATAAGACTAACATGAGTATGTTGTTGACAATGCTTAGCACCACAGCTAGTGCACTAGTTGGGCATCAATTGTGAATGTCAATGTGGTTTCATGAGAACCTATAGTCTTCTTATCTCTGGAACAGTATACAAACAAGCTATAGCTTATAAAAACCCAAATACATTGGGCAGAGGTGATATTGGCAAGATGGGGGGCAAAAGAAAGCTGTTGTTTACTGCTTATGTCACTCCTTCCATATAGGGTAATTTCAGCATGTGATGGTTGGTTGGTTCCCTTCAAGACCCTCTTGAAAAATCCAGCACTATATTAAATTTTTTTCCTGCTCCCCCCTTGGCTTATAATGGATTAGCATTACAGGCAGCTATAAGCTGTCATAAGGGCCATAAGACAGCATAAGATGGCATGGACAACTGACTTATTGCCATCTGACAGTACTCTTATGGGCCTTATGCTGCTTATAAGCCCTAGTAAGGTTTTATCAGACATTAATATGCCCTATTTTCAGCACAGACATATAGCAGTGCATTTGCACATCTAATTCCTAATTTAGTGCAGAATACAGACCTGTGTTTACACACAGCTTAAGCACTAGTTGTCAATGAACCAATCAGTCTCTCAGATAGCACCGTGAAACAACCTAGTTGAGGCTTAGTAGATTATACTAGTCCACTACATTGCAGTGAAGTGTTACTGTGAAGGTCCTTGGTTATAAGCAGGCCAGAAACCACCAATTCTGATCTAATAAATGAATAGATATCAGCAGGATCTACAGTCTGAATGCACCAGACTGGTTGCAAAAGCAATCACAAGCATTATAACATGCTATTGAGACATTATCATTATGTGGAATGGCATTGAATACTTCAGAAGACCTATATACATGGTTATTGGAACCTATATCCAGTCAACCAACCTATGTGTTGAGCATTCAAGGATTACAAGCTAGGCTATAATCATGGGTATCTCTGTGGAGCCACCATCTAGGCCTAGCAGGACTCTGTATGTCAGAAGATTGGTGGAATTACACATTCATTGAAATGCAGATAGAGGATTGACAACCACCAATTGGATAGAGAGGAAGGAAACTAGAGAAGGAGAAAGAATGTGCTATGGACCACACATCAGTATCACACCAGTGGTCCTGTGCAACATTTGCATGAATATTCCCAATATTGGATGTTTTCTATGCATAGCAGGACTTTTGGACACATACACATTCCTTAAACATATAACATCTTATCTTTTCCCATTATTTTGAGTTTTAGTATTATTCTATTTTCTGGACTGTATATAATGCAATGTACATTAGTTACAAGGCTTAAGCAGCAGCTGGCATCTTGCCTTGCTTCATAGTGGCTTGCTCTGGACACCTGCATTGGTGCTGTTCCAGGCAAGTTTGCAACAGCACTTTACCAACACCTTCTAGGCATTTGCCAGCTGTCTCTTCTATGAGCCAAGATACCAATCAAAAGCTCTATTTTACTGTACTTTAGTGTGAAATACACTCAAGTCAACCAACCACCTTGCAAATGCATACCAATAGGTTGTGTTCATCTGTTATTTGGATTCTTTTGAGAATTGTACACCATTGGTTGCATCAGTGCACCAAAACTTGAATAAACATATTGCTTCAGTCACATTCATTGGTGTTTCATTGCTCTGAGAGTCCTCTGCCACTGGTTCACATTACTGGACCAAACCACTTGCGAACGTGGTGCTTTACATCGTGTTCACTCAGTATTGGAGTCTATTAAGAGTCCTTTGCTATTGGGTTGCATCCGCACACCAAAACCTTACAGAATGCATTACTTAGGTTGTGTTCAACCAGTGTTTGACTTGTTTGAGAGTCCTACACTATTGGTACACCCCTGCAGACCATACCTCTTGTAAACATGTTACTCTACACCAATTTCACCCATTATTGGATTCTATTAAGAGTCCTTGACCATTGGTACACTCCCGCAGACCATAACTCTTGTGAATGCATTGTTTTGCACTGCATTCATCTATTCTTGGACCTTGCTAAGAGTCCTTGACCATTGGTATGCCCCCATGGACCATAACTCTCATGAATGTGTTGTTTTGCACTGCATTCACCTATTATTGGATTCTGTGAAGAGCCCTTGACAATTGGTTCACTCCTGTGGACCTAATTCTGTCAAAACACACTACTTAGGCCATGTTCAATTCAATTTTGATTGTTCTAAAGTGTTCTAAAATCTTATAAATAATCAAATAAATTCCAAACCCCTTTGAACTTGATCTTTCAACTCAGATCTAGTTTATCTTGATGTTGGAACTCTATACTCACTCTTCACACTTGACGAGTGTTCAACATGATCTTGAAGTAGAAGGATTCTGTCTCCTTCAAGCCCCAAGAACTACTGATGGGTGCACTGTGGAGGATTGAGATGCTTCCTCCTTAGAAGCACAAAACCACTGTCTTCACCAGCATCTGAACCTCCATCCGACAAAGCATCTATGTTCTATTTCACTTCAACACCACCCCATCATCCTGTGCCATCATTGCCACCTTCCAGTCAACCCTCTGTCACATCATCTCCACAGAATGCACCATCAGCACTGGCACCACCTACTACAAGCCCCAATACAGATTCCATAACACCTACTGATCCCCATGGAGGCTCCAATGACCTGAAATCCATTAAACTTGCAGATGAGACAGTGTTGGTGTTCCACCAATGATCAGTTCCAGAGCCAAAGTCACAGTCATTCAAGAATGTTGATGGTCTTGTAAAACAATAGTCTGACACATGGGATGAGTTTGATAAGGATGCATGTGAGGTCATGATTAATGAGTGCTGAATTACAATCAAGTACTGGAATGAAATTTTCAGTCATACTAACAGGAATGACTCTGAGGACCAGTGTTGGAAGGCATTGAAGGGAAATTGGAACACTTGGAAAGTAAGTGATCCTTGTCATGCGATCTATGTCTTCAAGGTCTAATGATTTGTTCAAGTGGATGGCTTGCTACTATAAAATGCATGGCAAAGATGCATTCTGGCAGGAGTTTTGGAATGAGAAGAAGAAGAAGTGGAGCTTTTCACGCATTGATAAGGAACTTCAATGACAACAAAACCTTGCTTGTACTGCCAGTACTTATGATGAATATATCTGTACTAATTATGCTACTGATACCTAGTGTTTTTGATAACTTGGTACATAATATTTCTTGGACTTAATTGTAGCACATTCAGCATAACGAGGCCTCTTGTGTATAAACTCATACCCTACATACAATACAAGTGCAGATAGTGACATTCAGAACTACTCATATTGTGTCAGGTCAATGACTTTGACACCATTGCAGCAAGTGATGATGTATTGCACCTCCTCCTCCTCCTCCTCCTCCTCCTCCTCAGACTTGGTAATCATCTCCATCTCTATATCTTTAGGCCCACCCCTGTCAATATCAAGTGCCCCAACAGAGATTTGACCTGGTTCTAGTGTTGTAACCACACTTGTGATGTCATTATCATTCAAAACTGCAATTGGGATTTGAATTGGTTCTAGTACCATCAGAATGTGTGCAATAGTTGCAGCTAGCCTTCTAAGTAATGATGTTAGCTACAGGCCTGAATTGAATAAGTGTAGAACAAACCTTTGTGCAAGCTGAGCATCAGATAAAGTGTTATTGATTCCAAAGTCAAGCAAACACAGCACACTGATGCTGAGAATCTCTTTAGGCACCCATACTTTAGCTTCATCAACAATAAAGTGCTCATCAGGCTGAAGACCGTTAAGGTCAACTCCAGCTAGTTGAGCAAAGATGTGAAGCTTGACACTAATGCAATAGCAAGACATTCAACTGGAGTGTGGATATCTTTCCAACTTGGAATATGTATACCAGCCTGAGTAGACCTTGGTGACTTGTGCTGAGCATCCCAAGGTTATGATGCTATGAAACTTGGCATCATATACAGGTGCACACTGTGGGAGGTATTGGAATAGTGAGTTGGATCTATAGTCATGCTGAGGCAAATATACTCACTGAGCTAAATTGACAGAAGGCAACTGCAGGCCACAGATGTTTTGAAAGCTGTTGAAAAAGCTCTTTCCGATCTCTCCAGAGATTCCTGTGGCAGAACTTTGCAAGCATATTGATGCATAGGTTGTGTGGTCCCCAGTAGGTGGTGTCAGGAGGTGAGCCAGTAGAGAATGAGGTGATTTGGTTCAAGTAGAAAGAGAGAGCTTCACAGTTGGGGAAAGAGTTATCAACATATTGGATGACATTAGGGTGACACCATGAGAGGAATCCAGAAGCATTTATACAGAGCTCTGTTCAGACACACTCTTGCCATAGCTCTAGCTTCACCTCAAGTTCCTGCCCCTCATACTGTGAAAAGATCTCAACAACTGTTCTTCCATATCTACAATGAGCTAGAGCAACTCCTGTTGAAATACCTGCCCCCTTCAAACTTCTATGATAGTCACCACCAGAGACAAGGGTGGCAAGTATGAAGCCATCATGGTCAAGACCCAGCTGATTATCATTCTCAATAGCAACAGCACTGAAGATGAACACATCATTCTTCCAAGGATCTGGTCTAAATCACAGTAAAACTGAGCATGCATTGGCTTAGTCTTAAAAACTAACATACTTTCTCATACAGATGATGCATTGAGCACCAAAAAGAAAAGTATCCACATTGTCACTGAGAATGCAGTTGATGATTCCATGAGCATTGAATGCAGTGAGGTCTGCTTCTGCCTCACCAGGACTCCAAAGAATACTTCAGAGAGCCTTCAGATAACCTGTTTGCCAACACTCACCTGGTACACTTCAAATCCAAACCTCTTTATGAGGACCTTGGCATTTTCATAGTATCACATAACCTCAGGCTTGACTTGGGTTTGACACTTGAATTCAGGACAATTCAGTCCATCAAAGAAGAAAATTGGTGTGATGGGTAATTCAAGGAAATAGCATAGCTGGTAGAATAGAAGATGCAAAGCAGTGAGGGAGGAATG